>CM060698.1:43975745-44263165 GCA_030686995.1 Artemisia argyi
AAAATGCAAATCACATAACTTAGTAGTATTTACTTTATTATTTCCGACTCACAGGCATAAGCAGCCAGAAGGTGAAAATCCCCTAATGGCGTCAAAAGAGGAACTCAAGCTTCATGAGGTACTAGGTCGAGTGAATTACCATTAAACTCACCCCTTTGGGGTCATCCTTGTTCTTGGTTTATTCAAGTTATTAAACATGTTAACAGACGACAAGAGAACAATAGCTCAAATATATTTCACTCCTCCAAATGTGACCATCTAATCTCTAACGGTGTTAGAATTCTAAGGAATGTCAAATGTCAGGAAAGAACATCCATACTGGTCATTCTTTGTTATTTGAGTTCCAAATCTCCCATCAGAAGATGCATAATTACATTGCATCAAAGAGCACACAAGGAAAATTTCAAGTTATAGATGATAATAATCAGCAGTCAACAATTGGTTTATTTGTTAAAATACTCCATAGTAACAACCCATCATATCTGAAGTGCCTCTGCAATAGATCCGGCAAGACTTAAGACTTCAAACGGAGCTTTGTTTTCAATGTTTTTCACAGTAGGCGAGCAAGAGTCGGTTATCCAAAAGTGGGAAAACGCCTTGTTCGAGTTTTCTGCACACAGAAATAGTGGACGTGAGAACCCATACTTAACAGTTCCACAAATATAGCAAGGACTGAATCTACAGGAATCTTATACGACTATCAATGACTACTGATCACATGAGTACATGACCAAAGTCTTACTTTGAGAAGATGAAGAAATCATGTGGACTAGAGGTGAGAAAATGGGTGGTCAGGGAGTTTGGATAATGGATCCAATTGAATTCTGGTCAGGTCGAGCGCTGTTTAGTTAGGGTCAAAACTGGAAGGTGACCCGTAAGTTTCTACCTTTTAACTACGGATACAATATAACCATTTTATAAAGAAAGTGATTGATGGGGTTATATACATTAAAAATGCACTTAACATTCGACCCCTTTCCCTCTAATATAAACCAAATTAAACAACTCATAAGTACATATATTCGAGTCCATTACCTATATTGTGGACCAAAGTCGACATAAAATGAGTAGCTTAAACTCGAAATTTTGGCCTAAGTAATTACTCTAATTAACATGTGACATAGCAAAAACATAAAGTTTGCAATTCTAAGGACAAAGTAAAACAAAATGACATTAAAAGGGAGGATTCCTTACCACCATTTTTGTGAATAAACTTCTCATAAGATTTTTTCGGGAACACTGCATGTGTGACATAAGCACTGACCTTTGTTGCACCATGAGCTGCCAAAACTTTCTGCGACAAAAAACGATTATAGGACAGATGAAGAAACTTCATTAGTTTTAGCTCAATAATCTGTCATCAGTCCACTGTAAATTCCAAAATGAGCTCTTCAATAATTGAACAATTCAATCGATGACTAGTAATCCATGATACAAGCATAGTAAGTGTTGAAAAAGTACCTGGCACTCAATTAATGTACCACCAGATTGCACGAGATCATCAACAATTACAACATGGCAACCAGAAGGGTTACCTTCCTTCAACCGTACTATTCTTTTATCACCCTCACGAACTTTTGCACAAACCACCTGCAATTACCAATATCATAAGTATATATTTCATTAAAAGGTCAAATCAAGTTGTCACTTTCATAAGTAAGACATTTGTTACCATGGGATAGTGATCCAACAGCTTGTGAAATCGCTTCCAAGCTCCATCATCAGGAAAGGCAATTACAATCTGATGTGACGTACAAAATAAATACATTACTATCGGAAAATAATATTCTTAACAGGTGTAGTTTTTTCCATAAAAACATAAAATTGAAACACAAACATAAACTAGATAAGCTCCAGATATCAACCCTGTCTCTTAAACTCATAAGGGTTATGGTACATGCTGAGAGCATGGTGGCTCTAACATTATCAATATGATAATAAACACGTACTTTATATTAACAAATCTCTAAGCTTATATAAACGACACAAACTGAAATAGATAAACATGCATAAAATATGCTCTGGAAAAAAGAAAACTCTCTTAAATGTGACCCAAAATAGGTTATCACAGATGCAATAAATAATCAGTTCATAAATTATTCAAGTACTAACGTTATCAGCGTCTGGAAGCTGGTGAAGACGTTGCTTCAAGAGAGGAATACCAGTTTCAAAACAAGGCAAAACATTGTCGCTGAAGTAGAATCTCTCCTGCAAATAGAAATAGCAGCAAAGAGTACATCAGGATTACTTTAACATTATGACAAAGATATGTTAATCAACAGGTAAAAATATAAGAATGTTGAAAGAAGAAAGATCCATGTTTTCAACTTTGTTAAATCGTTAAGTATAGAAGTAATTATGTGATATGCAAACGTCAAGCATAATTTTTAAGACACTGACCTGTAGAGCATGAATGTCATATATGACTAAGCTTGTGGGACCACCTCTCGATATTGGAATGTTTGACAATATCCTTGCCATGGTAAACGCAGTAGCTACGTCTCCTTCTTCTTCCATCCTTTCAAAGGACCCAGTTGGAAAGAAAGGTAAAACTAACGTGAAAGAAGCAACAAAGAGCCTCGGAAGTGCAAAGATTACAGAGAGCTGCTCAAAGATAACAGCTGGTGAGCTGAAAGATGCGAGAAAAGAAACATGCTGGCCTCTGATATCTTGTGCATTGTTAATGAATAGGTTAGGAAATCCATCATCAAAACTCCTGCAACATGATATAGTATGTCAACATCATTCTTGAACAAATAGAATTACTTCTGTCGCTTCATATAAACATGACTAATGGAATACCAAAAAAGCAAAAAACACATAAAAGAGGAACAAGAAAAAAATAATCTAGTGGTTCATCTAAAGATACACGCAATTACACAGTATGAACTAATAGTGTTTATTCATAACCATTCATTCGCTAATATCGTTTTATCGTACACTTTCATTAAATTAAAGGGTGTCTGGGATTGCTTTGTAACTGCTTAATTATCTGCTTATTTTTGTAGCAGATAAGCAAGTGTGTGTGTGTACGAAGTAAACTGCTTATCTGTTGATTTTAGAGTCTATAAATTAGTACTAACAGATAAGCATTTTCAAATAAGTAACCCCAAACACCCCCAATTTTCCAACATCTAACTTCAGGTGTCAAGGGAGTTCATTTTTCCACTTCAAAGTGGCTATCGATGAAAATGCAGAATCACAGACTAGTAAACAACCACAAGAACACCACAAACTAAAGTGATTAGGTCAATCTTAATTCAACCAGGCATGTTCCCAAGTGACCTCTTGGGTTAGAATCCATTCGGTCAATCACATTTGGGGGTGGCCAGGAAGGGCCGGAAATGGTCACGGGGATACCCCGGTTAGGCCGTGTTCATCTGAGTCAACAGGGAAACCTCATCTGTTTACACATTTTTATAGAAAAATATACTCCCTATTAACTATCTTAGTATCCTCCACTACACAAAATTCATTACAATCACCAAATTTTGCCATCAAAATAAACACTGTAGGTGCAAATAAAGTCCAATACAATGTCACAAATCAGCACATCAACTATTAATATTCTGTTTAAAATCACAATAATTCATTTTATCTAGTGTAGATATATGCAACACAACTAAGCACAGTAACTACTAATTACCAAAAAAAACATCTAATCTCTTAAAAAGCAATCTACTTTTTATAAACATAAGATATTTCAATTTACAATTCAGTAAAATAGCTAAGAAGAGCAAGAAGGACCTCCAGTTAATGGACTGAAGCTGAATGTGTTGAGACTGGTCAGCAATTTTGCGAGCAAGTTGTTCAGCTTCAACACAGTAGAACAAAAGAACTTGTTTCTTTTGTGGTTTTTCCATTTTGAATGTCTGGTCGGAGAGATGACGGCGAGACACAAGTGTTTTTAGTGTGTTTGTGTTTTGTGGTTACCTAGATTCTGTGAACACTGACAGGTACTTTAAATGTGCTTTTATTGTGTGTTCAAAATGGCATGGTTCTTGCTTTGCCGTATTTTTTTTTTTTTTTTTTTTTTCTTTTTCTCTAATGATAAAAACACGGTTTAATGGAACTTTTTTATACAGTATTAATTAGAGCACTTATAACAATAACTCGCGTTAAAACTTAACACAGTGCAACGTCAGTATCACATAAGTTTTAACACTTTCGTTTTAACTCATAAAAAAACACCTCAATTCATAACTCAGTTTTAACTCAGCTTTAAATAAACTATTTTCAAATCCAACCTCTAAACTAAAACTAACAATTCATTTAATAAACCACATAACATTAAAACATAAACATTACAATACGAAATATAAAAAAACTTAAAATAACAATAACAACGATTAAGAAAAAAAACCGAAACATAGGAAATTAAACGAACCGAATTACAACTAATTATTCATCGTCTTCGGAATATTCTTCTTCATGTTGTTGGCGTTGAAGATGTTTCTGCCAAACATGCTCCATAAGGTCTCGTTGGAGCTGAGAATGCATTTCTGAGTCGCGCATTTCCTTTTACTTGTGTTCCTAGGTATCACATCTGTCGACCCATGTTTGTTGCCTCAAATGTGGTACCGGATCCACAAATAGTTCGCCATAGTCACGAAGCGCAAACTTTTCATCTTTCAATATCATGTTATGCAAAATGATGCAGGTATACATGATTCGTTGTATATTGACAATTTCATAAGCACGTGCCGGTTGTTGTAGTATACCTCACCGTCCTTGGAGCACACCAAAAGCACCTTCGACATCCTTTCGTGCACTTTCTTGCTTCCTTTTGAAATAACTATATTTCTCGTCAGTCGTTGCCGAGAAGGATTTGACGAAAGTTGCCCACTGTGGGTAAATTCCGTCAGCCAAGTAATACCCATGTTCATACCTTCTTCCATTTACCATATAGGGTGCCCTTGGGGATCCGCCCATGTTGGTTTTCTTAAAAACTCAGACATAAACAAATCCATGGCACACATGTTAAAATTATCAAAACATAAAAGCATAGTACTCGAACCAATTTGCAAATACTCATCAAACGCATCGGGTGCGTTGTCGTATGCCAATTGGCGTATGGCAGCTGTACACTTCATAAGAGCACTAATACTCCCTCGACCAGTACAATCATGCCCTGACTTAAAGTATTGAAAGTGATCTGGAATAAAATCAGATTCATAAGATTCAATACCTTTGACTATTTTTAGAAATAGTTTTTGGCGCATGCTAAACCTTCTACAAAAATTATGGGGCGTATACTTACAGCCCTGAATGAAATAGTCGTTTAGTAAACGTTCTTCAGCAATCTCGCGTTCACGAAATATGTGGGTACGAGGCACCTCTTTGCATCCATATTTGATTGAAGTTAAGTATTTCTTTAATCATTCAATATGTCTATGTGTTGTTTGATTACATTTTTATCATCTCTTCTATTTACCATGCTAGCTTAAATTCTTTTATGTTTGCTTAGATCTAATGAAAACCTATTTATTAATTATTGATGCGTTGTCTATTGTTTAGTTGATTTCTTCGTGTTAGGCTAAGAAAACTGACTGATTTCTTTATGTAACAAGCTTGATGTCTTAGAAAACGTAACCATATCGTGCAATGTAGGTTTTTTCATTGTATTTACTGCATGAATTGATGTTGATGATCCTATGATTGCTTAATTAACTTAAGGTTGTAGGAGAAATTGATATTCATAGAGGTGGGGAATGTAGCACACCCCCACGACTTGTATTAAGGAATACAACGCTTCAACTAAAACAAACAACGTGACAATTCAACAATTCAATAAAAGATAACTATGGAATAGTGAAATCTAAGTAAACACATTTTTCTCACCATAAGAAGTTCACCACATTTACTTTTCTTGTTATTTTAATTTTTGTTTTATAAAAATAGTTTTCTGGGTTAGTTGCTTACCAACTAATTCCGCCCCTACCTTAAAACCGAGATCCTTAATTTGCTTTCATAAAAACATAAAATACAAAAAAGAATCATCCATCACCTTTAAACTTAACTCGACATACACTTCAACCTAAAGATAATATTCCCCTATATAATGATCAGTCCCTCGAATTTACCTATACTACACTACAACGGTCAGGTACACTGCCTGAAGGATTGCAAAACTTCTTGAGATCCCTTGAGAAGTAAAACTCCTTGTGAGGTTGCAATATCTCGCATCAGATGTAAAACTTTTGGACCAAACATAACTAGAGGAAATAGGTTTGAATACTTGTAGTCATAACCTTTCTCTTAGTTCTAAGGAAGTTCCTAACTTTGATGAACCGGAGCCTCAACATAAACCGTTACCCAATTTCCTATCTTTATATATAAACCTAGGAGATGAAAAAGGCCCCGACCGACCCATCAAACCATATAGTCCAGATAGTTTTAGTATGAAGGTAGTAGATACTTTGACCAATCACACAACACTTTCACCTCATGTGACATATTTTCACCCTAAGGGTGTGTATCGCTACTATCACCCACACTTAATCTTAAGTGTATGGAAAACCTCCTCTTTATCCGTTAAATAAAGGTCGAGTCAGGCTCGTGACTCGAACAAAAACTAGCTTTTCGTGGGAGGTAACCCATATTTACATGTTTATTTGTTTATTTATTTTGTGTCATATAAATGTTTTATTATAATTGTTAAATTTTCATGCTTCAAATAATTTGTGAAAATGTTTTATTTTATTATGAATATCTATTTTCCACGAAAAAACGGTGAAACTTTAATATATTGTAGAAAAGTTATATTCATTTTATATGTGATTTCTCATAGAAGTTTCAACAACGAAATAAAAAAGGAAAAAAAAAAAAAAAAAAAAAAAAAAAAAAAAAAAAGACGAAAAAAAAAGTGGAAAAGAACAGATTTTTTTATTTTATTTTTTTTATTGTCGAAAGTATATCAAAGTGTATGCCGGGAGAAAGATAATTAAATGCTTGTCGTGATGGTGTAACTTTTTTCGATTGACGATTACTGGTTAAAGAGATTAATTTTTGAAAAAAAAAATGGTGAAAATGGTTTGTTATCTAATTTAAAAATCTAAGTTATCATTAATCTCTTGGTATTTAAGTAAATGTTTAGTATGTATAAATGAACTTAAAACCAAACGTGTGTTTTGTTTTTGTTTTTTTTTTTTTTCTTTTCAGAACGAAATAAATATTTAAGAAAATCAATGTCATATTAATTTGGATCAAGAAAAAAGCATTAACTCAACATTCACAAAAGGCAAATTCCAATATATTGATACATCATCTTTAACTTTTGTCCTCTTGTATGTTTACTACCCATAATGATGTGTTAGGAGACGAACACGATTGAACATGTTGGAACCAAAGTTTTTATTATTTTTGTCAAGTCTCGGTCATTTGTAATAATAGGTTGCTTTAGTTATTTATTATTTACACTAATGTAATGTTACAAGTTTACTAGGCTTAAGTATAATGGTCCATGGGCTTTAAGCCCATACGAATTCATGTAAGGAAGGAGAGGGAGTGTTGCCCTAGCTCCTTCCCTATAAATAGAAGTCTTAGGTCTATGTAATACTTGGTTGGTTATTTGAAAACATTAAGGAAACTCTTGCATTTCATTTTTCTCAAATTTCTCATAATCATCCCACTCTCATTCTCATCTCATTTCTTAAATAATCATACTTGTGTTTACATAATGGTGACCTAACAAGTGGTATCATTCGCCATATGAAGGTGTAGCTTTTGTTTTTTCATTGATTTTGTTCTTAAACTTGTTATTTATATTCGAATTTTTGTGAAATATTAGTACTTTCTTGCTTGTTTCTTGGTTTTTATCACATATTTGCTTACAAACTTGTGCTACAAATCAAAACAAACAAAAAAGTTCCAATCTTTTTCTTAAAAATTCGAATAGGGTTTTTTGTACTTTTTTCGAAATCTTCTAAATTTTTGAAAAAGTTCTTAAAGTTTTCAACTTTCTTAAAGATCTATTCATTTTACACATAAAAGTACAAGAATCTTGAAATAAAAACGAGTTTTAGGATTGCTTTCTTTGAAAAACAAAACTTACAAGTTATCGAGAACCTGCTATTTGCCTATTTTCGAGATCTTCTCAAAGTGCACTACCTCGACTTCGTTTGTGTGGACTCGGTATTTTCTTTCTTGTATAAGAAAGTTAAGTACTTCGACTTTTGGGAAAGTTTTTGAAATTGTATAATTTCGAAAACTAAGTTTCGCAAATTTTGTGTTTTTTCGAGAAAAACTTACATTTTTCGAAATCACAAAAGTTATCGAGAAACTGATTTAAAAGTTTCGAAATATTATTTTTTCGATAACCTGCAAAATATCGAAATCTTATTTTTTCGATAAACCTGCAAAGTTTCGAAATCTTTTTTCTCGATAATCTACAAAGTTTTCGAAAACCTTGACAAGTTTCGCAAACCCTAATTGTGCTAAGTTTCTCGATAATTGGTTAATCCTACACTTTCTACAAGATCCATTTCTACACAAGTGTTCTAAGATGTCTCAACCACCAAATCATTACTTCCCTCATATTCAGCAACCTCAACATCAGCAGTCTCAGCAACCTCAGCATCAGCAGTATCAGCAACAACAATACTTTCCGCACATAATGAATCAACAACCTCCTAAATACAATCCACTAAATCATTACCTAATGATGCAACAACAGCTCATTCCTCAACAACAACCAAATCAAGTGCTACAACAAAACACTCAGTTTTCCTCCAAACAACCTCACTGGTTTGACAGAATGTGTGAAGTTATTACAACTCAACAATCCTGACATGAGGCAGGATCACTTGAAACACCTCCAATGCTAACACCTGGGAACTATGTTCAATGGTCAAGTCGATTCTTAAGATTTCTTGAATTAAAGAAACCTCATGGGCAGTTCTTAAAGCAAGTGATACTTGAAGGACCATTTGAGTGGCCAACAAGATTTGAAGCTGGTGATCCAAATGCTGATCCTCCACGTCCTCCTGGTGATAAACCCCTTCCAGAAACTGCACTCACTGAAGAACAGAAACTACATCGTGAAGCTGATCAGTATGCAATGGCTTATATACTTCAAGGTATACCTAATCCGATCTATCGAAGTGTCGATGCTCAGAAAACAGCCAAAGCTATGTGGGAACACGTTCATCTCCTTATGGAAGGTACTCAATTGAACAAAGATGACATGGAATCCAAGCTTTACATGGAATACACTGACATCACAATTGAACCTGGAGAGTCACTTGAATCCTACTATCATCGTTTCACTAATGTGGTCAATGATCTGGAACGTCACAAAATCACAGTACCAAGGATCGCTGTGAACTCCAAATTTGTTGGTAGTCTTGGCCCTGATTGGCATAAATATGTGACATTTGTTCGTCAAACGAAGAATCTTCATGATGCTCCATATGGCCTGTTGTATGATTTTCTGAAACACCATGAACCTGAAGTGGAAAAAGATAGAGCTCTACGAGGAGGATACACACCTACATTAACACCAAATTCTTTGGCTCTCGTAGCTCAATCTCCCTATGCTCCACCACCAATGTCAAATCATGCATATGTTCAAGAGCAGAACTACTTCAGTTATCCACAATCTTCCACCTCGAACCAAATGATCCCTTATGATTCATCTCTACAGAATGATTCTACTCAACTTGTTCCGTTAAACAACAATGATGATGTGTACCACTCCAACTCCAATGATGATGACGATGATGACTTTAATACGTTGAATCAGGGACTTGCTCTTATTGCTCGTGCTTTCAGCAAATTCTCCAACAAAACAAACAACCGTCAACGTTCATCTTCAAACACAAGAAATCAAGCTGTTGTTAATGATGGAAGAGTGGAAATTCAAAATCGTAGCTATGGTCGATCTGGTTCAGGAAGCTCTTCAGGAAATTATGGGAATGGTCAGAGGTTTAGTAACAATACCGGGTTCAGAAACAACTCAGCATCTCCTCAACAAAGGTCTGACTCAGTTGCTACAAGGAACTCCAGCTCAGGGAATGCAATTTGGTGCTACAATTGCAATGAACAAGGTCATATAGCTACAGCATGTCCCAAACCGAGAACTCGGGGAAGTAAGTTTCACAAGCAGGCATTACTCATGGCTCTTCAAGATGAAAAAGATGTACATTTCCCTGAACAGGACAACAACTTCATGGCAAATGTGAACAACGATGATGACATGGAAGATCTGGAAGCCAATGCTGCTGTGATGCTTATGGCCAACATGCAGGAACTTAAGCTCAATGATTCAGGTCCAGTGTATGACACTGACGGCTTGTCTCAGGTACATGACCTCAATGCATGCTTTATTAATGAAATAGTCTCACCTTCTGCTTCTGAATCAGATATGGCGCAAGTTGTTCCATCTATATCATCTTCATCCTCTCAAAAAGATGAACAAATAAGCACAGTTGTCATATTTGATAATGACACAGTTGTTTCATTTGATGATCCAATTGTGAATGATAAACATGATAATTTAGAACAACATGAACCATCATTTGATCCAGACCCTGACCTCATATTGTTATCTAAACAACTGGATGCTCAACAATTGCAAATAATAAAATGCAACGAGAAAAACAAAGTTTTAAAAGAACAAAATGCGTCATTTGCAAGAGATATTGAGTGTTATAAGATTCAGCTTTCAAATCAGGAAGAAAAGATTAAACATGCAAAAAGTTTTGAAAAAGCTTTTCAAGATTCTTACAACAAAGAACAAGATCTTCAACGTAAAATGCAAGATTTAATTGAGTCAAACGAAAAGTTGATTTCGAAACTTGAAAGTGAGAAGTGTGAATTGAAAATGCAAGTTGAACGTCTTCAAAGAGACCTTTCAAAAACTGAAACAGAATTGTCAAATTGCAAAAAGGAGTTTTGTGAACATAAAACACGAAAAAGGAAGTATATAGATGATTTACTTGGTGATATTGTTGATCTTGAAAAACAACTCAAAGAATTTCGTCACATTGTTTACAAACACGGGAACTCTGTCACAACAATTCAAAAGTTTGCTTTAAAACCGAGACCCGATAAAGGATTTGCACTTTGCGATTTTAAATCAATGTTTCTTCACAAAGCTTTCAAAGAAAATCCTAAGGTTTACAGTATTGATCACATGTTTGATAATACAATTGTGCGTGCTGTTGTTTTTGATACTGAGGAAGAAGAAGAACTGGAAGACGAGAGTCGATCAAAAATGAGTTATGTTCAACACTGGACACCATATGACTATTCAAAAGCTCCACCTCTTTCTAAATCTTTTGTTACTCAAAAGGATTTACCTGAGAAATCATGGTTTATCGAAGAGTCATATGTTTCATCTCACAATGCAGCACCTGTCCAAACTGTAGCACAAATAAATGGTCCTTTACCATCATCCGGTGAACTTACACCTTTACCGAAAACGTGTCGTGTCTTAAATTATTTCAAAACTTTTATGGAAGACATCGAAATTTTGGAGGAAACAATTGAACGTAATTCTGAAATTAAAATTGAAACTTTTCAATCCGCTTACGAGCGAGAAAAGAGAGATATTTTTCAAAAACAAGTGAAGCCAATTGTTCAACACCTCCGTCTATGTGCTACACGTTGGGATCGGGAACTTCAAAAGGAGGTCAAAAATATGATAAACGTTTTCAATGCAACTGAAAATGACATTTTGGTTCAAAAGCAAAGAAATAGAGTTTTAAAAAATGATGTTGATCGACTCTTGGAACAAGTTCTCAATGCTGATATTTTGTCTGTTATCATGAATGATCTTTATAATTCTGGTACTTCTATGCTTAAGCATGATCATTGTGTTGATAATAATTTGTTGAATGAGGAAATTGAGACACTTAAACTGGAAAATGAAAAGTTGAGAATTAAAAATGATGATGTGACAAAACAATTTTCAAAAGAAATTTGTCAACTCAATCAAAGGCTTGAATGGTGTCAAGCTAAAAGTCTTGAAAGGGAATTGAAGTTTCAAAGTCAAAATGTTTCAAACTCTTGTCAGATTTGCAAAAACAACGAGTCTTTAAAAGGTCGATGTTTCCAATACGAGAAAGAAATTGCGGATTTAAAAATTGAAAACGCCAAATGGCAACAAAACCGCGACGACATCAAATATTGCAATGGTTTACTTGAGTCTGAAATTCAGGACAAAAATCACATCATCATTGATTTGAAAGAGAAAGTTAAGCTACTTCAAAAAGGAAAAATGGTTGACACCACGGTGATAGCACCAGGAATGTATCAAATAAACAAAACTGATAAAGGAAAGGTTGTTCAAAACACTAATGTTGATAACTCCACTTCTACAGGACTAGTCTCCACTTCTAGCGTTAGCAGACCCAAGCGAAAAAGTAAAAAGAAGAATAGGATCTTGCAACGTAAGAGAGGACACCTAGAAGCTCAAGAAGTAGAAGACCAACTTAGGAATTTGAATAAAACTCATGTTGCATCAGATTTAGATTCTAATCTGGCAAATTGTAATCAAAATCTAAATGTAACGAATGATAAACCTTTAAATGTTTTGAATATTAATGCATCTTGTGTGTTTTGTCGTAAAAGCGTATCATCTGGTGATCATACAAAATGTTTAGCTAATTCTCTTCTCAATCGTCATAAGAAATGTAGGACACACATTCCTTTTAGGCCCACTAATGCCTCTAAGTCTAACTTAGGAAAGCCGTCTTCTACGGTTTCTAATGATATCCCAGTTACCCCCATTGGTGCCGAGAACAAATCTAGGACTGAGCCAACTACTAGTGCATTTAACATTAAGAAAGCAAAAACTAGTTGGAACTGGCAACATTGGTTACAATACAAACCAGATTTTAAATGGATTCCTAAATTGTTGAATACATGTGTTACTAACCAACAGGAACCCGCATTGTCTTTGGGTTCCACCCTTACTTCTGTTCCACCCGTGTCTTCTTCTGGTGATGCAGGTGGTACAGATTGTTCTCTGGATTGTTGATAGCGGATGTACCCGACATATGACAGGCAATCTCAAACTGTTACACAACTTTGTCTCTAAGTTCATTGGTACTGTCAGATTCGGGAATGATCATTACGCTCTAATCATGGGATATGGTGACTTTATCAGCGGGAACATTGAAATCAGTCGTGTTTACTATGTGGAAGGCCTTGGACACAACCTTTTCTCTGTTGGTCAATTCTGTGATGGAGATCTAGAAGTTGCATTTCGTGAGAAAACTTGCTTTGTTCGTGACTTACAAGGAAACGATCTAATGTCTGGCTCACGCGGCTCCAATCTTTATACAATCTCAATGTCAGATATGATTGCAACATCTCCGATATGTCTTCTCTCCAAAGCAGAGTCAACTAAATCTTGGTTATGGCACAAACGTCTTTCGCACTTGAATTTCAGAACCATGACTGACCTTGCTCGTTATAAACTTGTCGATGGATTTCCAAGATTCCGTTTCACCAAAGATCACTTATGTCCAGCCTGTGAACAAGGAAAAAGTACTCGTGCTCATTTTCCGTCTAAACCTGAGCAAAGTACGAATCATGTTTTACAACTGCTTCATATGGATTTATGTGGACCGATGCGTGTTCAAAGTATCAACGGTAAACGCTACATACTCGTAATTGTAGATGACTTCTCCAGATGGACTTGGGTTTATTTCTTACGAAGTAAAGATCAGGCTCCTTCAATGATCATCACCTTTCTCACTAAAATTCAAGTTCAGTTATGCAACACGGTACGAATCGTCAGAACTGACAATGGCACTGAATTCAAAAATCAGACACTTAGGTCTTATTATGAGAAAGTGGGAATTGAACATCAAACATCTATTCCTAGAAGCCCAGAACAGAATGGTGTGGTTGAAAGACGCAACAGGACGTTAGTGGAAGCTGCTAGAACTATGTTGATTAATGCTCAATTACCAGATTACTTGTGGGCAGAAGCTGTTTCAACCGCATGTTATACTCAAAACCGTTGCATGATCACAAAACGCCATCGCAAAACACCATATCAAATTGTTCACAAAAGAAAACCAAACATCGACTACTTTCATGTATTTGGAGCACTTTGCTATCCGAAAAATGATCGTGATGATTTAGGTAAACTCAAAGCTAAGGCTGACATCGGAGTGTTCGTTGGATATTGTGAAAATTCCAAAGGTTTTCGGATATGGAATCGTCGTACAAGAGAAATTCAAGAAACCATTCACGCTAATTTCGATGAACTCACCCTAATGGCTTCTGAGCAACACAGCTTAGGACCCGAATTCAACCGTCTCAACTCTCCGGCATCTTCAGCTGAACCATTGCCACTTAACCGCAAAGAATTAGAAACCTTGTTTGCTCCACTATTTGATGACACAATTGAATACCGTCCTACTGAGGTCTCACCTAATTCCGCTGCTCAACCTGATCACATTCCAGTACCAGACTCACCTCAACAAACTTCTACAAGTGTTGAGAGAGACGGTCCTCCAATTGTATCACCATCTACAGCAGAACAAACTGGTTCTACTTCCCTTCATCCAGCTGAAGATCCCACACTACAATCAGTTCCACAAACCGCAGAGCATGATCCTGATGCGTTCTTTAATCCGTTTGCACCAGCTACTACAGTTCCTGATATAGCTGAGTCGTCAACACGTAATTTGGATCCTGCTAACATGAGAGATACTTATCAACTACACCCTTCCACACACAAATGGACTCGAGACCATCCACTAGTTCATATTATTGGCCATCCAGATGCACCTGTAATGACAAGACAACAACTTCACACCGATGGAGAAACTTGTATCTATGCACTCACAGTTTGTCACGAAGAACCGAAAAACATTAAAGATGCAATGACTTATGACAACTGGATTGAATTTATGCAAGAGGAATTTCAGCAATTCATAAGATTAGAAGTCTGGGAATTAGTTGAAAGACCTGACGGAGTCTTTGTCATCGGGTTAAAATGGATCTGGAAGAATAAGCTTGATGCTGAAGGGACTGTCATACGTAACAAATCACGTCTGGTAGCGAAAGGATAATCTCAACTTGAAGGTCTAGACTTTGCTGAATCCTTTGCTCCAGTGGCACGACATGAAGCTGTTCGGATCTTTTTGGCTTATGCTGCTCATAGGAATATGGTAGTTTACCAAATGGATGTGAAAACTGCATTTCTGAATGGAGATCTCCGTGAAGAAGTTTATGTCAGCCAACCTGAAGGCTTCGTTGATCCTGAGCGTCCTAATCACGTCTACCGACTCAAAAAGGCTCTCTACGGACTCAAGCAAGCCCCACGGGCGTGGTATGACAAACTGTCCACTTTCTTGCTGGCCAATAAATTTTTTAAAGGATCGGTGGATCCAACACTGTTTACAAAAACCTACGGGGAGGACTTACTTGTTGTTCAAATATATGTCGATGACATCATTTTTGCCTCAACAAAACGAAGTTACTCTAATGATTTTGCAAAATTAATGAAAGATAATTTTGAAATGTCCATGATGGGTGAACTTACGTTCTTTCTAGGATTACAAGTTCATCAATCACCCCGTGGTATTTTTATAAATCAGTCCAAATATGCTCTCGAAATTCTTAAGAAACATGGAATGATGTCTTGTGATACTTTTAATACACCAATGGGCTATACCACAAAACTAGATGCTGATTTACATGGGACTCCTGTTGACCCTACCAAATACCGAAGTATGATTGGGTCCCTCATGTATCTCACATCTAGTAGACCTGATATAGTATTTGCTGTCTACATGTGCTCTCGCTATCAGTCTAAACCAACTGAAAAACACCTCAGTGAGGTCAAAAGAATCCTTCGATACATTAAGGGAACCATTAATTTGGGAATCTGGTATCCGAAGGATTCTGGTTTCGAACTACTTGCTTTTTCAGATGCTGACCATGCAGGATGTTTAGACACACGCAAAAGTACATCTGGTGGATTACAATTTCTCGGAGACAAACTTGTGTCATGGCAATCTAAGAAGCAGGACTGCACTTCACTGTCGTCTACAGAATCTGAATACGTAGCCATGTCTGCTTGTTGCGCTCAAGTCATTTGGATGAGATCACAACTTAAAGATTATGGCTACCTATTCAACAAGATTCCCATCTACTGTGATTCAAAGAGTGCAATTGCTATCTCCTGCAACACTGTGCATCATTGCAAATCCAAACACATCGATCTCCGATATCATTTCATCAAAGAGCATGTGGAAAGGGGTACAGTTGAACTTTATTTTGTTGGAACTGAGTACCAATTGGCGGACTTACTTACCAAATCCCTGGCACCATCCAGGTTTGCTAGTTTAGTTCACCAAATTGGTATGAGATGTTTGACACCAGAAGATCTGGAAAAGTTTTTAAAATACAACTGATCGTCAAACATCACAACTATCTATGTATAATATTTTGTTTTCTTTCTTTACTATAAACTAATCAAAACACAAAAAGATTTTTCACAATTCATATTTAAAAAAAAAAAAAAAAAAAAAATGCAAGTATATCGCTTCCATTCAACACCTTGTTCATACTTTACAAGTGTTGAGGGGGAGTCACACTTAAATCTTTTACCAATTTTAATTGGTATACTTGCATGTTTCTAATATTTTACGGTTCTTCAGAGTGTGTGGACGATTTCTTTTACATCACATTGTCTCATTTGTTTTACGTCTTCATAAGTTAGCTTAACGAATGCATATCTCAATTTTACTTATGTTTGAAAGAAACTTTAGGACACAAGTTTGTTTATCTAAAAGTCTAAGGACCTAAAGTGACCAAAACTTAAAGTTTCAAAAATATATGAATAAAACAAACAAACCAACAAACCGTATAACACAAAACCTCTAAACCTCTTAAACCCTTTGAAACCCACGGTCCTAATTCATTCACGACATCCACGATCTTGATCATATTTTTGTAAGTTCCTATGTTATCACTAGGGTATTACACACATAGGATCTTGGTTAATTGTATTTTCAACGGTTCGAGTTCATGATTTCTTGATGTCGAGAACTAGGGTTTAGGATTTCGAAATTGCTCGTAACATGTTGTGATGTTTAATTCTTGATGGGGTTTAGTTACTATGCTTGTTTCTAACACATCCTTATCATTTATTTACACATTCCATCATGTTTACTTTGCTTCTCGAAATCGGAATATTGGGTCGTATTGGGTTTATATGGTTCAGTGCTTATTTGTTTGATTTTATTGGTGGGATATGTTTCTTTGCTCTCTTATATGCATGTTTGATTTAGTTTTGTTGAATTACACCATGGATGCTTAGTTCTCGATAAGACATGTATGCCTCGTTCTTTGATTGTCTTCATCTATTTGAGTCCTAAAATGTTGAATGCTATCATAATGTGCTTGTTACATATGTTTGAGATATGGTAGTACCCTTGATTCACTTTAGGATCAAATTTGTTAAGTTATCGAAAACATGTTCTTGAAAGTTATCGAAATCTTTGTGATTTTGTCTAAGTAGTGTTTGTCTATCTTGGTGACAGGCCTAATCATTGGAAAAGTTTTTGTGTGAAGGAAATGTACGTGTACTTCATGAAAATTCGATTAGATTCTTGTATAAGAATGTTTTCGAGAAATCTGTGTAAAATCGAAAACTTTCGAAAAATTATCGAGAAACTCATGTTCTCGATAAAAGTTGGTCAACTCTATCTTTTCGAAATTAGTTTTTTCGAAATTCATTATTTGAGCTAAAACTTTTCGAAATCATATGATTCTCGAAAATTTTATCGAAAAATAATGTTTCTCGATAACTCAATTTTTCCGAAGAAAAGTTCTCGATAAAGTTTCTCGATAAATTGAAAAAGATGTTTTTTCTCGATAACAGCAATTTCTCGAAATAGAAAGAAATCTCGATAAAAGTCAATTATGAGGAATTTTTTCGAAGAAGTCACTTTCTCGATAAAGTTTCTCTATAACATTTTTCGAAATCTGTTCCTTTACTCAAGTTTGCGATAAAAGGTCCATGTTATATGTTTTTCCGAATACATGTTTGGCATTGTCATGTTATATCCATGTTGTGATTCATTATTGTTGTGTAATGTGATGATTATTGTGAATTGTGATTGTCATGTTGTGCTTATTTGCAATATGCATTATTTGGCTCATAACAAAATGACGTATTTGTGCTTAACTGTCTCAAGTAGATATCTGTATCCAAACTCTAAACTGTGCTAACACATAACAAATTTGGATGTTTGGTTTATGGTGATACTTTTCAGATAAACATAGCTTAACACAATGAGAACGTCGCAGAACAACCTCTTCCATTACTCACATTGGATGACATCACTCCCGAGAACTACAATGTCACGATTGGCAACAACAATCCCCGAGTTGATTTCAACAAGTTGAATATCACAGAGAAATCATGCATGATCGTGAAAGATATCCTACTTGCACATCCATGCAAGCCACTGCTCACATGCTCTACTTCAGTTCCACTATTCTACCTTCATCAGTTCTGGCTTACTGCTCGGGCCAACTTGGATGATGAGTCTTTCACTGTTACCTTAGATAGCCAAGATTACTCTGTAGATCATGACATTCTTCGTACAGCCCTTCTCATGCCACAAACTGACAACGAATTTGCTCCAATACTACCTGACCTGGAACTTCTTGACTTCTTCATTGAATTAGGATATGAGGTTGATGATGATGTACCTCTAGTCAAGCTTTCCCAATTTAATGCCAAGTATATCCCTCAGCCTTGGAGAACATTCTGTCTGTTGGTGGTGAGATCTATATCTGGAAGGAAAAGTGGTCATGAACATCCAAGGCTTGAACACCTGCAAACATTCTGGGGAATGGTGACTCTGACACCGATTGACTTTGCAGTTCCTATCATGAATGATATCGTCCACAGTATTCAGACAGAACGTGTGAAGACTATGATACCATTCACAAGATTCACCAAGCTTCTCATAGAACATCTCTGCAAAAGTTCTCCAGAATTCATCAAGAGGATGGCTGATCCTAATGAGCCGAAGCACCTCTTCGAGGACGACTTCACCACCTCATTCATCAAATCGACCACTTCCTCAACCAAGATCAAAGGAATGAGGATTCCCGAATACCTTCTGAATGACAATATCAAGAAAAGGGCGAACTTCAAGTTGTATGATCTGGCTTACAAAGGGGAACAGGAAGAAGCCACAATAAAGACTCGTAGCAAAGGAGGTGTAAAGTCTGGGAGTACCACAAGCACCACTGCCTCACCACATACTAGATCTAAGGGTGCTCCTAAGTCTAAACCCAAGACTTCCACCAAACCTATACCTACATCCAAACCTAAACCTGCGACCAAGCCAAAGAAGAAGGCAACTCCTGAGTACTTTATTCGGGATGAACCTACTCCTCCACCTTCTGACACCGAGTCTGAGTTCGATACAGAATCTGAAGAAGAAGAACCAGACTATGAACTGAGATACCGAGCACCTGATGAAGCATTTCCTGCAACAGAGATTGCCGTTCAACAAAGTCTTGTAACTTATGAAGAAGAAACAAGGAAAAGAAAAGGAGTCACTATCAATGAGCCGAATGATGATGAAGACGAACCAATCGTTGAACCATTAGTCGATAAACGCAAACTGAAGAGTATAGTTGTCGACACTAGAGCTGAAGAAAAGCAGCTTAGGAAAGAACAGAGGAAAGCAAGTCTTGAAAGCCGACTTCTATCACACCCTCCAACACCACCACCTATCGATCAGTCAGAACATGTAGGGGCTACAAGCAGTATGGTTCCTCCAACAACGTCAGAATCAGCTCCACAACCTGATGAAAACGTTAAGGATACAGACAAGACTGAAGATGTCCACATGACTGAGACTGCTACTTTAGAGGAGAATGTTGGCGGTCAAGAGAACTTAGCTACGGATCAGGAACATGAATATCTTATTACTCCAGAGTTTCTTGCACGAGAAGCAGAGGAAGCAGAAGAACGTCGCAGAAAGGAAAACGAAGAGAAGAATGCGTTCGACACCAACATATTTATTAAGTCATCTTCTCAGCAGACTTCCTCAGCACAACCTCTACCTCCTCAAGACTCTCCACCAAAGGATCCGACTCCTCCTGCTTCTTCTTCGGACTCTCACAACGAGTCATCGTCCGAATCATCACCCGAGCACTCATCTCCCACACCTTCTGAAACCGCATCTAAACAACATTCGATCAATGAACCAAAACAACCAGTTGATCTTCAGGAGCAAGTGAACAAACTCACCAACATGGTTACCAATCTTACCAAACAAGTTGAGGAATTCCAGGAGTCAACGCAGCTGATCGACAAGTTCTTGAAATCTGATTACGAAGGTTTTATCAGAACTGCAACACATGATTTTCTCACTGAAAATCTGGTTGAGATGATCACTCCTGAGGTAGCAAACCTTCTCAAACCAGTCAATGACAACTTGGATCACAGAATTAGAAGTGTTACGAGGAAAATGTTGTCTACTACACCATTCACGCTTCACACCGAAAAATCTTCTACTGTGGCTCCAACTATCCAAGAATTGTCCTTCAATGACATGCTTGTCAAACTCTTCGACAACCTTGCCACCAAAACCACACAGACAACTAAAGAAAAAGGCCTGTATGATGCTATGGTGGCTTATATGTCAAAAGAGTCATGCAAAGATGCTGCTGGAACCAGAAAACGGACAAGAAAAGATGACGATCCTGACCCAAACTCCAAAGGAAAGAAACCTAAGTCTGGAACAGGTCCCTCATCCTCTCTACAACCACAAAAGGACTCCACTCCTCCTAGAACTCAACAACAACCCTCAACTACTGGTAAAGGTCAAACCGAAGATGAAGAAATTTTCATGGAACAAACTGATGACTTCCAAGGTCAACCCGACACTGATTACCGTGCTCCACCTATTCCTGATTCTCATGCTGGACCCTCGTCACCATCCAAAGCTAAAGACAAAGATGCTACATCTAAGTCTAAGAAATCCAAGAAGAAAACACGTCATTCATGGCTCGACAATGATGACACTCCTCAGAATGATTGGCTGACGGACATGGTTCAAGCTCAACCTCCTCTGGAAGAAGAAGAACCTCTTCCTGGTAACACTCTTCAGTTCACCCAGGTCATTATGAAGGATCTTCACATCAACAAACTCACAAAGGCGGAGCTTAGAAGAATCAATAGGGATGCACAAGAATTCCTCAAGAAAAGATCTGGAAACAAAGTCGAATACGAATATCACATGCAGAATATAGCTAGTGCAATGTCTGCCGACTTTGACTGGTTAAATCCTGAAGTGAATATCGATCTAAGTTCCAAGAATCATGAAAAACCTTACTTCACCGACTGGACCAAACCATTACCATTGAAAGGATTTCCAGACAAACCCAAGATACCTTACAGCTTCTTCTTCAACAAAGATCTTCGTAACATCCAGCTCACTCAAGAGATATCCAAGAAGAAATATGCTTCCTCACTCACAATCTCAGTACCAGCCGCTAGATACGAAATTCCAGCCATTGAAGAAACCACCCGTATTTTCAGCAACTCCATCGTAGCTTACGACAGAGATGCTCTACACGGAATTCAACATTGGCCTGATCGTCGTCGTCTCGGTTATACAAGCAGATTAGGAGAGACATCATTGGAAAATGTGAAGCAGAAATCAAAGATCATCGCTATCTTGGAGATTCAACAGTCAAAACGGTTTAACTACTTATTCATGCGTGAAATTGTTGTTAAACGACAAGATGAAAAGAAGTACAAGTTCTCCGAAGCAGACTTTCCCAACCTTTATCTCAATGACATAGAAGATATGTATCTTGAAAAGGTTCAAGGTAGAATGCGCGGATTCGATAGAGACGTTCAGTACAACTTCATGGCATCGCTACTTCTCTACATCCGACGACTGATTGTTCAAGAAAGAGTGGAAGATCTTCAGCTTGGAGTGGAAAGTTACCAACAAAAGATCAATTTGACAAAGCCACAATTCTACTTTGATGGTCTCTATGAAACACCACAGTTTACTCTCATCCAAGAACCGTTTGGTTTCACCTACATCAACAGCAAAAAGCTACAAAGCTTCATGAGGTTCGATGAGGTACATAAATTCTGTGATGTTACACTCAAGTTTGTTCGTGATGGGCTTGTCAAAAGGTTGAATGATGATAGACGTAAGATAGCTAAGGGGGAACAACCTAGATGGAAATCCAGCATAAGAAGACAAGTTCGTAACTTTGTCTTAAAGATTGAGGAAAGGTTATTTCGACGGGAACAGATCAGACGACTGGAAAGCTACATCGGTGCCAGACCATCATTTCCTGTCAGAAACTTCGAAAGACCAGAACCTAAGTTCACTAACTTCGATGCTCCACTTCCGGACGAAGAATAACTTGGTACATTTGGTTATATTTTTTCATTATCAATTGTTTCATTGATTGAATCATTTTTCCATTATGGTTTGTGCACACATTAGAGTGTACAACCCGTACTTGTAATTAAAGGACCCTGAGGTACGCTTCAGTGCCTCAATCCTAAACATAAGGAGCGAAGGCTTCTTACTTTTGAGTAGAATTAATCAAACATTTATGATTTTTCATAATTCTGCTCAAAAGGACAAGTATTTCACCTCAATAAGACCTAATCACTTGTTGAGGGGGAGCACTTGTCAAAACAAAATACTTTGCTCAACATCAAAAGTTCTTTGTGAATCTCCCCGTAAGACTCAAAAGGCATATTTTAATCTAAAATTTTGTCAAAAACATCATTTTATATGCTATTTTTGAGGGGGAGAAAATGAAAAAGTGATTAAAAAATATGAAGTTTAAGCTGAAAGTTGTATCTTGTGCGAGCTAGACTCAGATTCACCCAGGAATTGATGAGACAATTAAAGTCTGTAATATCGAAAGGACTTATCCTCGACGGGTAATAACTTCAAGTTAGTTACTAGAGCTAGTAGTCACCTAAAAGCTGATTATGTATCTCTTTAACTAGCCACGTAAGCGTGTCTCGAAAAGGATATGTCTTAGTAGAAAAGTACCGTCTCGAGAAACTTTCTGTGGACTTGATCAGGCCGGGTAATAATTTCAAGCTAGTTTAACTAGTGATGTAAGCGTGTCTCGAATCGGTCTTGTTCACGGAAAGTGGATCAATTCAAAAGTGCTTGCTCCTCCCGCATGTGCAAATTTATTAAACACTTATAAGCACATGTGCAGGGGGAACCCTTCAAAAGTGCACACAAAATTCTCAAAGTGTTAACCAAAATATTTGATTATCACAAACACTTTGAGAGATTTTTCAATCAAAGGTTTCTTGGCTACTGTCGGAGCTATAAGGTGATTAAGATAGGAATATCCGTCCTATGATCCGCCAGAGCCGGAGGGATCTACCCAAGGACATCACCAATAGTTAGAACTAGAAGTCCTTATGTATGATACGAAAAAAGGAGTAAAGAATGAAAAGGAGAAAGAAGGGGTTGAAGAATGAAAAAGAAAAGTAATGAAAAGGGTGAAAAGAAATAGCCCTCCATATGTTCAACCTTAGGGCAGACACCGGGTTCAATTCATATGCTACTGGTTGTTGCTAAGGCAACACCGGTATTGAAGATTAAGTCGTCATGGACCCAGTGACGCAATGCACTAAACCTTCTGAACCACTCAAGTTCTCTTTAAAGAACTTGTTTCATTCTCACGGGGATCCCGCGTAACCTATCGACCTATCTCTTAGAGACGGTTGATATTGAAGCAGGAAGACACCTCCCCAGTCTCCGCATAGGAAACCTAAGTGTGCACTTATAGAGTCTAGAGCCATGAGATACATCAAAGATCTCTTAGGAACACTTAGTATTTCTGCAACTGGTGTTCTACATCAATGGGCATCAGTTGTAAACTATCGAGTCCTTCGCAGATCTTAGCAATCTGCCGAGAACGTTTATGAGAGGATTACGTAAGTATTTCTCAATGATTGAACGGAAATCCTGCCAGGGTCAACATCAAACAGCCCTGACAGCAGGTCACTTCGGTAACCCCACAAGGGTTACGCTTAGTGTTTGCGGTGGTTCCATTACGGTCTACAGTCGTGGAGTGATCCCCAGCGACTCACCCAATCATTGAGCTACATAGTAGGTCTAGTAAGCTCCCTCGGGAGTATCTGATATGGGAACGGCCTGGATAAGGATTAGAAGGAGTCTTCACACTATGCTGTTGACGAGCTCTAATTCCTTATCCGTAAGTACCGGTTGTTTTATTGCTAACTGTTTACTCGCAGGTACCTCACTTCCATGATCGTAGATTCCAACATGCTCATACATACATCTTGGAGTCAAAGAAAGCTTCCCCAAAGATCTTAGCAACACAAAGTTCAAAGAAAGATTCTACACCATTAAGGAATCTACAAAGTATAAAGACAAAGATCTCAAAGTATGAAAAGGAACTTCTTGTACGTGAAAGTCTAAGTCCAAAGATGTATGAGCATGTTGGAATGGCAGACAACCACCACAGACGCAGGAGTGACGAACGGCAGATTACTTCATAACATAATCACTACAACATCATCAAAGCACAAAGACAAAGAGCAAAGTATATCCATCATTATTCTAATCATTTCTGAAGACGTCTAAAGCTATGAAAGTCAAAGATTAAGACGAAGACGTCAAACAACCATGATGACCGACCCTTAGGGGGAGATTGTTGGAACCAAAGTTTTTATTATTTTTGTCAAGTCTCGGTCATTTGTAATAATAGGCTGCTTTAGTTATTTATTACTTACACTAATGTAATGTTACAAGTTTACTAGGCTTAAGTATAATGGTCCATGGGCTTTAAGCCCATACGAATTCATGTAAGGAAGGAGAGGGAGTGTTGCCCTAGCTCCTTCCCTATAAATAGAAGTCTTAGGTCTATGTAATACTTGGTTGGTTATTTGAAAACATTAAGGAAACTCTTGCATTTCCTTTTTCTCAAATTTCTCATAATTATCCCACTCTCATTCTCATCTCATTTCTTAAATAATCATACTTGTGTTTACATAATGGTGACCTAACAGAACAACTGAAAACCCCAAGGATTCTTCCTCTTATATGAATGTATCCAAATTGTTGCGAACCATTATCAACCCTTCGCTTAAAAAAAAAGTAAAAAAACCCTTCGTTTAAATACTGGCCCGTGTTCGCATGGATGTGGGCTCATGTGGCCCTTCTATTGCGACTAGTAAAGTGTTGGTCCAACATCGCAATCTAAGCAACTTTAGAAATATCCAGGCTAGCGGTGTTCGGTTTATTCGATAAAAAATGTTTTTTTTTTTTTTTTGACTAATATCGAAAATCGAATCGAACCGAATTCAAATTTTATTAAATTGAATCGAATAACTCGAATTACGTAATTTTAATTATATAGATTTTTTGAAAGGAAAAAAAATTAAGTTAAAAAAATGTTATATTAAGAGTTTTAATATTATATATATATATATATATATATATATATATATATATATATATATATATATATATATATATATATATATATATATATATATATATATATATGTCAATTTGGTTTTTGGTTTGATTCGGTTTTCACTTTGCCAAAATTATAACCGAATTGAAAATCAAATATTTAATTCGGTTTGGTTCGGTTTTGACAAATTCAGTTTGATTTTTTTTTTTTTTTTTTTTTTTTTTTTTTTTTTGTGGGTGAAACCTGAATTCCGCACATCCCTAAAGTAAAGAAATGTTTATGCTCAATATCTCAATAATGATAATCACAAGTTTTAAGGTTTTTTTTACTACATGTTCATTCCTTTAACCAATTTTTACACTCCGTTCTCAGGTTCCTTTTAGTGTTGGTGGTTAATTGCTCAGAACAGGGTGAAGATAATCAATAGCCTAACTACGTACCAATAAAGGTTACCGGATATCACTTGGAATCGTGTTATCACTTTCCAAAGTAAACTATTCGACCCTAATGCCTGAGTATCACGAATATCTACTTGGGATAAGACCAAATGTTGTTAGTGATTTAGGCACAAATCAATAACCCTTCGTGTATAAGTGTTATGTGTTTTCTGTATGTGTTTCATGCATCAATTGATTTACCTATTTATAGGTAATATTACTCAACCCTAGTCAATGGAATTAAAAGTGATTAACGGCCCATTAATCCCACTTAATTTGCCTCCATAATTATAGGTATTAGTGGTTACACGACCAATTAAACGTGGTCATTAATGCAGTTATAACTGCCACTTGAATAGGTCAAAGCAGTTACAAACCAAGTTTGAATTCAGTACAGTGAGTTCGTTATACTCACTGATGAGTTAGTCCCTGAGGACATCAACTCCCTGATGAGATCCTTCAGCCTGAGCTGAACTCGTCAATCTGATGAATACCATTCAGTCCAGAGTATCACTCCCTGAAAGAGTGAACTCATTGAACTTCATCAGACACTAAATAACACTTCACCACTATATGAGTCAGGGTGTTCAGGGACCTGATGGGAGTACACTCTGTACCTCCTGACCCATTGCCAGGTTTGAACTGAACCCTCAAGTGCACTAAATTTTCCAACAATCCTACCCAAATTTAGTTCACTTCATTTGCATGAAAATCAAACATTAAACAAAACATATGCATAAACGAAAATATCCTGAGGATTGAATTTCCATCTTAGTACATTATACGTTCAAATATTCGAGAATCAGTGTGTTCTAAGAATTGAACCCTTCAACCCATTTGAATACCTGAAGATAAAATACACATATATTTTCAAACACTTAAACACTCCTGACACTATACAAGCCATGTGTCCATATCTAATTCATAAATGTTGTAAAAGCTAAAAGTCCATAGCTTCCTGAAGCGGCAAAACTTCAACATTTACATAGGTGGTTCCTCTTTATTCATGCTCTTGCTTAGCACTTTTTCAAAGAAATTAACCATTGAGAAGTAAAGACTTCATCCTCCTTTTCAGCAAGTTCTGAGCACAACCTTGGGATGTATTGTAATACATGTGCTCCAGTACACTGAATGTTCAGCTTTCCACATTGAACTCAGCTCCCAAGTTTCCTCAGGAGGGAGTTGGGTGTCTTAGCATTCAGTGACTAAGTTGGACTTTAAACCCATCCCTTTAGCAGACTTTATAACCAAGTCTCTAGCAAGACCCTTCGTCAAGTGATCAGCTAAATTCTGTTGAGATCTAACAAACTCTATAGAAATCACCCCATTCATGATAAGTTCACGAATCATGCTATGCCTGACACCTAAGTGTCTAGACTTCCCATTGTACATCTGGCTATAAGCCTTTGCCAATGTAGCAGCACTATCACACCGGATAGAAATAGATGCTATAGGTTTAGGCCACAATGGAATCTCAAGAAGCAAGTTTTTCAACCATTCAGCTTCTTTACCAACAGCTGCTAGGGCCACAAATTCTGATTCCATTGTTGAACTGGTGATGCAAGTTTGCTTCTTGGATGCCCAAGAAATTGCACCTCCACCAAGTAGGAATACCCAACCACTGGTAGACGAATTGTCTTCAGTATTACTGATCCAACTTGCATCAGTGTAACCTTCCAACACTGATGGATAACCAGTATATAAGAGACTATAATCCATAGTTCTCTTCAAATACTTCAGTACCCTCTGAATTGCTTGCCAGTGCTGAGCACTAGGATTACTAGTATATCTGCTTAGTTTACCCACTGCAAAAGCAATATCAGGCCTTGTACAAGTCATGGCATATATCAAGCAGCCAATCACCCTAGAATACTCAAGTTGAGATACAGCTTTGCCAGTATTTGGCATAAGCTTCTCAGTGGTATCCATAGGAGTACTCACTGGAGTACAATCAAGGCAATTACATTTCTTCAGTACCTTCTCAATGTAACGAGACTGAGAAATTGATATACCATTGCTTTCATGTTTAATCCTTATACCAAGGATAACATCAGCCTCCCCCATGTCCTTCATGGAGAACCTTGATGACAAAAATTCCTTTGTCAGGTCAACTTGATTTTGGTCATTGCCAAAGATCAACATGTCATCAACATATAGGCAAATGATGACTCCTTTACCAGATTCATCAAATTTGCTATATACACATTTGTCAGCCTGGTTAAGAACATAACCATTAGACAAAACCACTTCATCAAATTTTTGATGCCATTGCTTAGGTGCCTGTTTCAGTCCATATAAAGACTTAATCAGTTTGTACACCTTGTTTTCATTTCCAGGCATGATGAAGCCCTGAGGTTGGTTCATATAAACCTCCTCATCTAATTCACCATTCAAGAAAACTGTCTTCACATCCATCTGATGAATAATCAGATTGTGAATTGATGCCAAAGCAATCAGCAGCCTGATGGTACTGATACGTGCCACAGGGGCATAAGTATCAAAGTAGTCTATCCCTGACTTTTGTTTAAAGCCCTGAATGACTAGTCTAGCCTTGAACTTTTCAATAGTTACATCTACCTTCATTTTCCTTTTGAAAATCCATTTGCAACCAAGAGGTTTGCAACCTGGTGGTAGATCAACCAACACCCAAGTGTTGTTGCCCATGATGGAGTCAATCTCATCGTTTATTGCCTCTTTCCAGAAAGCAACATCCTGGGACTTCATTGCTTCTTCAAATATTTTGGGATCATCCTCAACAATGAAGCAATAGGAATATTGGTCAGAGACCTCATTCCTTGTACCTTCAATTAAGTATAATTGAAACTCAGGTCCAAATGACTTTGGAGTCCTGACCCTTTTGCTCTTCCTGAGCTCAGGTTCAGGTTGTTGAACCACAACCTCATCAGGGGCCTGAGATGATAATTCATCGGGGACCTTTGATACATCAATGTCACCAGTTCCATTTGGAATCCTGTGAATTGGTCTAGGGACTGATGAGAATCTATTTTCATCAAATAGTGCATCCCTTGATTCAATTATTGAGTTAATTGAAACATATTCATTAGGTTCAATGACATAGAACCTGTATGTCTTGGAATGCTCAGCATATCCAACAAAGATGCATTAAATGCCTCTTTCACCCAGAGTTTTTAACTTTGGATTAGGGAGTCTTACAACTGCCCTACAACCCCAAACCCTGAGATAACTCAGGCTGGGTTTCTTCTTAGTCCAGAGTTCATAAGGGGTAACCTTGTTCCTTTTATTTGGAACCCTATTTAATAAATAGCAAGCTGTTAACATAGCTTCACCCCAGAACCCTTGACTCAGTCCTGAATAGGACAACATGGAATTAACCATCTCCTTCAGTACCCTGTTTTTTCCTTTCAGATATACCATTTTGTTGAGGAGTATAAGGAGCAGTCGTTTCATGGATTATACCAACAGACTGAAAATACAGAGTATCCATGTACTCACCTCCCCTATCAGTCCTGAACCTTTTGATCAGTGACCCAAGTTGCAACTCAACTTCAGTTTTAAATACTTTGAATTTATCTAATACTTCATCCTTGGTATGTAGTAGATAGACATAACAAAACCTAGAAGCATCATCAATAAATGTCACAAAATACTTCTTGTTCCCCAAAGAGGGAGTGGCATGCAAATCACAGGTCACTGTGTATAAGCTCCAAGAGCTCAGTCTCACGTTTTACACCCTGAAAGGGTTTCTTAGTTATTTTGGTCAACATGCAAGTCTTACACTTTTCAGTGTCCATGTCAAAAGCTGGGATTAACCCATCCTTAGACATATCTTGCATCCTTTTATAGTGTACATGGCCAAGTCTAGCATGCCACAGGGTGGAGTCGTTCAGTTTAGAGGTTGACATAAAGGCTGAATTAACAATGTTAGTGACAACATTAAGCCTGAACATTTGATTACACAAATAGCCAAAACCAATAAACACACCATGTTTAGACAAAATAAATTTATCAGATTCAATAACTTGTTTATATCCATGATTATTCAAAACACTACTTGAAACCAAGTTCTTCCTTATATCAGGAACATGAATAACATTAAACAAAGTTACAATCTTTCCAGAACTAAAATTAAGATCTACACAACCACGACCATGCACCAAAGCTGTTGACTCATTTCCCATGTGAAGAATAGAACCATCATTCAGTGACTCGTAAGTCTTGAACCATCTTCTATCTTTGCACACATGAACAGTTGCTCCAGAGTCAACCCACCACGCAACATCATCATCCTGCACATAGTTAGACTCAGATACATATGTAACATAATAAATCTGAAGAGATTCATTAAACATATTCTGACCTTTCAGTGAGTCGGCATAACCACCACTCCCTGAGCTACTAGTGCCTGAACCATTGGCTTTACCACCAACCTTAACACCTTTGCAATCCTTTTTAATGTAACCCGATTTGCCACATTTCCAACAAGTAGGTGTTGCCTTCTTGTTAGAATCAGCCCTTGTGTTATCATGATGTTTACGTTTGCCTTTGTTGTCATTGTACCTGGTGGAATTGTTATGTTCCACCATATTGACAACAGATGCACCAGTAGCATTGCTACTCTTTGGCTTGTCATTATCCTACACCCTGAGGGATTCCTCAATACGCAGATGACTACCCAACTGAACAAGTGTTAGTTCTTCCTTCTTATGTTTCAAGGTATGCTTGAAATCTTTCCAAGAAGGAGGGAGTTTGTCAATGATACAAGAGACTAAAATAGCCTCATCCATGTTCATTTTGTGTTGTGTAAACCTTCCAAGTATTCCAAGAAGTTCATTGTATTGTTCAATGACTGGTCTTGAATCAGTCATTTTGTAATTTGTGAAATTACTTACAAGAAACTTCTTACTTGAAGCATCCTCAGCCATATATTTGGCATCCAAGGAATCCCATAGTTCTTTAGAAGATTCAACATTCTGATAAATGTCAAAGAGAGAATCAGACATACCATTGAGAATTAAACCTCTGCATACATAGTCATCATTCTCCCATTTGCTTCTTTTCCTTATTTGTTCCACAGTAGCATCATCCTCATGATCTTCAGGAATAGCAGTGCTAAGAACATACACCACATTCATGCTTGACAACAAGAAGTGCATCTTCTTTTGCCATCTTCTGAAATCAACACCTTCAAACTTTTCCAATTTGGAAAAGTTAGCAGCCATATGCCTCATAGCAGCAGCCATTGATTATCACAAATAGTTTACTTTGATTGTTGGTGGTTAATTGCCCAGAACAGGGTGAAGATAATCAATAGACTAAGTACGTACCAATACAGGTTACCGGATATCACTTGGAATCGTGTTATCACTTTCCAAAGTAAACTATTCGACCCTAATGTTTTTAGTGATATAGGCACAAATCAATAACCCTTCGTGTATAAGTGTTATGTGTTTTCTGTGTGTGCTTCATGCATCAATTGATTTACCTATTTATAGGTAATATTACTCAACCCTAGTCAATGGAATTAAAAGTGATTAACGGCCCATTAATCCCACTTAATTTGCCTCCATAATTATAGGTATTAGTGGTTACACGACCAATTAAACGTGGTCATTAATGCAGTTATAACTGCCACTTGAATAGGTCAAAGCAGTTACAAACCAAGTTTGAATTCAGTACAGTGAGTTCGTTATACTCACTGATGAGTTAGTCCCTGAGGACATCAACTCCCTGATGAGATCCTTCAGCCTGAGCTGAACTCGTCAATCTGATGAATACCATTCAGTCCAGAGTATCACTCCTTGAAAGAGTGAACTCATTGAACTTCATCAGACACTAAATAACACTTCACCACTATATGAGTCAGGGTGTTCAGGGACCTGATGGGAGTACACTCCGTACCTCCTGACCCATTGCCAGGTTTGAACTGAACCCTCAAGTGCACTAAATTTTCCAACATTTAAAAGAAAAAGTAATGAAATGATACGAAATTGAAAATTTATTATGTTCTTGAATTTTTCTTGTACAGAAAGGGAGGAAAACAAAAAGGAAATCACAGGAAATTCTTGACATTTTTCTATAAAAATTTTCTGTCTAAATATGGGTGAATTTGGACATAAACAAAACTACACCCAAACTATTGAGGAGGTGAGATCAATATAGAACTTATATTTGATATAAAACCAATGAACCAATAATAGCCATTCATTTTTATCTAAATTAATAAAAAATCATTTTCAACCTCTTTTTTTAAAAAAAAAAAACGAAAAAAACAAAAAAAACATATCTTGCAAATGTTAAATCTTCAAGCTACAAAAAATACACAATCGCGACGAGAATTAAATTATCTTTATATAGATATGCAATTCTATATACTTTCGACGAACTTTTATTGTTCGACAAACTTTTTTTTAAAAAAATTTTGCCCTGAAAAATCACATGTGATTCGTAAAAATCACATATGATTTGATTTTTACAAATCAAATATGATTCTTACAAATCAAATGTGTTTTTTACAAATCACATGAATCACGTGTCATTTTTACAAATCACATATGATTTTTCTGAACGGAAATTTTGAAAAAAAAATGTTGAAAGTATATAACAATGCATATCTGTAAAAAGATAATTTAATTTTCGTCGCGATAGTATGATTTTTTCGCGTAACGATTAACGGGTTCCGAGATATTTATTTTTTTTTAAATGTGAAAGTTTATCTTTTTTTTTTATTTTGATAAAAAAAAAATGAATGAATAAAATTGGTTCATTTATTCTACGGCAAATACGAGTTCTATATTGATCTTTTGTCAACTATTATGTATTTAATGGCCAATATAACTCTCATTATTTACTCATATTTGACTTTTGTGATAAAATGAACATGTTTAAAATAGTATAAATGTAATTATATATATCTTTTTTTGTTTTCTTTACAACTCGAGACTACAACATTCTTTACTTTGCTTTCATTTCATTTTAACTCAATAACACAAAATAAAAGAAAATTGTCTTTCTTTTTCATTTTTTCTCTTCTTTATCCATATTTTTATCTTTGGTTAAAAAAGATCGATAATGAAACTTTAGTATCATGGATGTTAATACGTGTGGTCTTAGAGCCTGGGAGTGGTAACGCCTCCCCGGCGTTATCATCTAGCTAGCAAAAAAAAAAATAAATAAATAAATAAATAAATAAATAAAACGCAACAACGGCGTTATTACCATTTCCATGGTCTTGGTGTTGGTTTTGCGTTGCTCTCCACGTTGTTGAAATAACTTGCATTGTAACGCACAAGAAGACTAGGACTATTTTGCATAACATACCCCTCAAGTTAACGGCTAGTTTGCAATGGTTTAAAGAAAATGAATGATGTTACCGTTTGTTTGCAAACTGCTACTTTTTTTCAAATAAAAAAAAATTTAAACCTTTATAAATCAACAACTAGAACTCATATACAACATATTCTCACAAACAAACAAAAAAACAACTCATATACTCATATTCGCACAAAAACAAAACCATGTCAAGACGTGACGATCCAAGTTTTTTAAACTTAATGGGGTTTGTAAATAATTAAGGTAACCTGAACGCTCGACCTTCTTCAAATCCTAACCCGGACAACAATAACCCACTTAATAATTTGACACTCGAACAACAACAACAATTGATGTTTATGTGGCAACAAAATCAAACCGAACAACAACATCGCCAACACCACAAACCCAATCCTCACAAGCGGCGTCTGTGGAATCCGAAGCAACGTCTCCACGAAAACAAAAACGTGAAGGTAAACGTATGGCAAAAAAAGGCAAACAACACGACGAGGTGTATGATGAAAAAACTCCCGACGTGAGCGAGACTACGTTACGTTGGACACCAGAAGATGAAGTTTTACTTATCGTGTGTTGGGTAGCCGTTTCCGAGGATAAGAATGTTGGAGCTTCTCAAAAGGGCATCACGTTTTGGTATCGGGTTATGAACGAGTTCAACCGGAAAAAATTCAAGTTCGTAACAAAGATATGCTAACAAGCAAGTGACATACGTTGAATGCAAATTGCCAAAAGTTTCTAGCGGTTTACAAACGTGCTAAGCGTTTGACAAAAAGTGGTGAAAGTGAAGTGGATGATATGAGGTATGCTAGACAAATGTATCGTGACGAGCATAAAGGTGTTGCGTTTGCTCAAGAGGATGCGTGGTTAATTTTAAAGAAGTGTCCAAAATGGGACGCGCCGGCACTGATTGACTTAACCGGAGACGTCCCCGGTCAAAGCAACCAAGAGCTATTCGGTGATGATGTACGACTACGTCATGCCGGGAAACCAAAAAATTCAAAAAAAACAAAGGGCCAATACATCGACTAACACCGGGGGAAGTGAGTCAAGCAATTTGGAATCTATGACAACCGAGCTTCGACTTAGAAGGGAAGCGGCGTACGACGCGGCTAGAGTGAAAGACGAGACGACTACGCGTTCGGAGGAATTTAAATTTCTCGGTATGAAAGTGAGTGACATAGATCCGGGTGCGGCGTATTGGATCGAAATGGAAAAAAAGAGAATCAAAGAAAAATATAAGTTGCCAGATCCGCCAACCGACTAGTTTAATGTATCTACTTATCGTATTTTATTTTGTATGTTTCATTTCGTAATTTCTTTTATGTCGTATTTTTTTTAAATTTTAATATTTTTTATTTCATATTGTAATGTTTATTTTTTATTAATGAAATATTTGAATGTTTAATAAATAAAATTGTTGAGGGTATAATTTGTAAATTATAATTTAAAAAAAAAAAAAAAAAAAAAAAAAAATCTCAAGAAGTGGTGTTATGATTTCCCTAGTTTTTTTTTTTTTTTTTTTTTTTTTTTTTTTTTTTTTTTTTTATAATGATGTGACGCTGACATGTCACAAAAAATTTGATGTTAACATGTTATCACTCCCCGGGCTCTTAGTAAAATCGTATAGGTTCTCTCCACACACATTGTATAGCTGAACGTGACCCATTCACTAGGCACAAACCTCCCTCGAATTGAACTATCAATCAAACGCGTTACTAGACATTTAAATTTTAATTTACTCACTTGAACCGTAAAATTAATTTTCACATGTAACAACGTGGCGTGAAGTTATTAAAAAACAATAAATTTGAAATGTAGTTATTTTCATAACAAAGGTAGCACGGGTGGCAAAGCAACAACGTGCGAATCTGTTTGTCAATCGCGTTCCATCACAAACAACAACAAAAGATTTAGCTTCAAAAATAAGCCGGCAAATTTTCCTAAAAATATCTTTTTCAAAATTATATTTAGGGTTTAACCTTTTAATCATTTCTCCAAAATTAAATTACAATCGGGTTTCGTTTCGAAACGATCACGAAACCGTTTGTCATCATTTTTGGAGTTGAATTATTTTTTTTCCAATTCGTTATCGCGAAAATTTTGATGTTAGGTTGTGTTTTGATCGTTGATCAAAGCCAAATATTTTAGGCTGATATTCATTTTTTGCTCGATATTTATTTGTGTAATCGTGTAATTTATGATAGATGATCAAGAAGAGTGTTTTTATTTATTTATGGTCCCCTGTTTCTAAGTTTGCTTGATATATCAGTTAGTGGGACCTACGGTTCGAGATTCTTAACTTCTTCGTGATCGTTTTGAATAATCCAGAGTTGGATGCTTTTAAGTTAAGCTATTGTGTAACAAAAAAATGTCTGAGAAAAAGGGTCCAGTTTTTAAGTCCATCAAATCGTTGCCTGTGGATTATAGGTTCATGGACTCAGCTGAAAAGTCTGCTAGCAGTAATAGTAGTATGAGATCGGATAGCATGCGTAAGAATGGAGGTGCAGTACATGGGAATCACAATATTGACCAGTTTGATGATGATTCCCCATACGGAAATAATAGTCCTAATGTATTGATGGATTATGAAGATGTGACACCATCATTTTCAAACAAAAATTCGATATTACCTTCACGAGGCTGGGATGATATCTCTGTATATAATGCGAAGAAGGTAAAACTGTTCACATATATTCTATCTTAAACTTGATGTGCTATTTCATGATATTCATGCTGCAGATCGATGATCACTTTGATTTGTATCATAGTTATGACTTTATTTTTCACCGTAAGGAGATGACGTGTTGAAGATATGCCAACTAAAAAAATTGCATGTCACGTGATATAAAGAATGCTCTATACATCCAAACATGAGCTACCTAGTTCTTTTTTGAAATATTTATGTTAATATTTTTCAAGCAGTTCTAATATGCCGTATTGCTGATATATTGACTTTGGAGCTTAAATAATCCATCTACCTAATGCTGCTTATATGTGTTTGGTTGTACTGATAATTCAGAAGAATTATGCTTGGTTTCAAGCGCCTGATGGAAACTGGGAACTGGCAAAGATTTTATCTGTGTCGGGCAACGAGTCACTCATAGCATATTCTGAAACAAAAGTAAGCCTATATCTTATCTTATGGTTTTATAAAGTTGATCTCTAGTAGAAGTTTAAACAATGAGTTTTGATGTTTTTGCTTCTCAATTTAGGTAGTAAAGGTGCAATCTGATATTCTCTTGCCTGCAAATCCGGAAATCCTTGATGGGGTAGACGATTTAATGCAACTAAGTTATTTGAGTGAACCATCTGTCTTGTACAATCTTCAATTTAGATATGATCGAGACATGATATATGTAAGACTCTTTTACTATTTATTGGTTGAACATAAACATAACATCAGGAATCTTAAAGTTTGTTGGTTGACGTTTTTTTTTCTTCTTCTCTGTTTTAGTCAAAAGCAGGACCAGTATTAGTTGCCATCAATCCCTTTAAGCCGATACCGCTGTATGGGGATGACTACATTGAAGCCTATAAGAGGAAAAAAATGGATAGTCCTCATGTATATGCCATTGCTGATACAGCTATCAGAGAAATGATTAGAGGTTGTTTGAGTTTTGAGTTTTGGTGTTTTGATTATGTAAGTCTTAATCTTTGCTTACGTCTTTTCCCGTTTCGCAGATGAAGTAAACCAATCTATCGTGATAAGGTTAGTTCAAGTACCCTAATTGAAACGCTTCAATTCAGTTCTGACTTTTGATGTTTCGCACTTTATACTCATGAGGATTTTAAAATTATCCTGGAAAATGAATAACTTGTGAAAGTATTCTTTATTATGCATCTAATTTGTACACTTTATTTCTCTAGTGGTGAAAGTGGAGCAGGGAAAACTGAAACAGCAAAGATAGCTATGCAATATTTAGCTGCAGTTAGAGGCGGTAGTGGAATAGAATATGAGATATTGAAAACTAATCCAATTTTGGAGGGCTTTGGTAACGCAAAAACATCAAGAAATGACAACTCAAGTCGTTTTGTAAGCTAACTGTTTCTGTATGTTTATCAATATAGAAAAACAAACTTTTATAGGAATATAAAGCTCTGATCTACTAAATGTTTCTTTAGTTTCTCATGATATAATACTGATGTGTATGTCAGGGAAAATTAATTGAAATCCACTTCAGTGAAATTGGAAAAATATCGGGTGCCAGTATTCAAACATGTAAGATGTCACACTTTGCCAGTATTATAACAAATTTTCTTTGCATTTTATTATGTGATTGAAATACTGAGTACTTGTTGTGATTTGTATTTCATTGCAGTTCTTCTTGAAAAGGTACAGCTTGAACTTCAAACTTTTTATCCCTTCATTTTTCTTATCACAAGCCACTTACGTGATCTATTTATGATCAGTCAAGAGTCGTTCAGTGCTCCGAAGGTGAAAGGTCATATCATTCGTTTTACCAGCTTTGTGCAGGAGCTACACCTTCTCTTAGAGGTAACAATCTTATAAATTTATCTAACAGAGGTTAAATTTGTCATTTACCTTTCTCTGTACTCTGTGACAGAGAAATTAAACTTGAAGAGTGTGCATGAGTACAAATATTTGCAGCAAAGCAATTGCTATACGATTCCTGGGGTTAACGATGCTGAGCAATTTGGTATTGTAATGGTACTGCACCACTCGTCTTTATATGGCCTTAATTTAGTTATCAATATGCCATTTTCAGATATCTGAAATAATGATCTTACAAATTTTTTGTATCTAATAAGGTCAAGTGCTTTGTTTTAACATAACTTATTAAATATTTTCAGGAAGCTTTGGATATAGTTCATGTTAGCAAAGAGGACCAAGAAAATGTTTTCGCAATGCTTGCAGCTGTGTTGTGGCTGGGAAATGTAACCTTTTCAGTGATTGATAATCAAAACCATGTGGAACCTGTGATTGATGAAGGTAATTGATGATTTGATTCTATCATGTAATAGTTTTAGTCTTCCATGATCCACGTATTAGTCAACTGACTTTACAAATATCATTATGTCACATCTATTTGTTAACAGTTATGTATTCTTACTACATATTGATCCCGTGAATTTTGAATAGACTTGTGGTTCATCCTTAATATAAACGATAACATGATGTTAATGGCAGCTTTTCAAAGTGTTGCTAGTTTGCTTGGTTGTGAGGCTGAGCAACTACAGATCGCTTTGTCCACTCGGAACTTGACTGTTGGTAGTGAAAATATCGTTCAAAAGCTGACCCTAGCTCAGGTAATTAGAATTAAAATAGATACAAGTAGAGGTGGTCATTCTGTGGGTCACGTGGGTTGGCTCGTAGCCAGTTTAAACAGTCCCTTTTCAAGTGCACTTTAAAAGCTGGGTCAGCTGACCTGCTAGCACTTTTTTTGTCCATCTTTTAAATATTTTGAGAAATGATGAATGCAGTTATCATGATTAAAAATCATTATTATTAGTATGGCTATCTAAATCTCGGAATAAAATGACTATGGAGATTGCATGCACTAGACATAAGCTTTGGACAAATTCTAACCTTTTCGACCCATTTGAAATAGAACACCACTGAGTTGACCCATTTTTAAGTAAATAGATAGAATTTTCCACCTCTAGATACAATCATCATATGGTGTGACAAGAACAATAAATATTAAGATCACTGAAAACCCTTCATCTTTCAGGCGAGTGATTCAAGGGATGCATTGGCAAAATCAATATATTCTTGTTTGTTTGATTGGTTGGTGGAACAAATCAACAAATCACTCTCTGCAGGGAAACGTCGGGCTGGAAGATCTATCAGCATTCTTGATATCTATGGATTCGAATCATTTGATGTATGTCCCATGGTTACTCGGTTTATAGTCATTTCTATTTTATTTTATTTTACTATTGTTTTACAAATATCCTTCTTTTGAGTTTTGTAGGTAAATAGTTTAGAGCAGTTCTGCATTAATTATGCTAATGAGCGACTGCAACAACACTTTAATCGTCATCTATTCAAATTAGAACAGGAGGTAATCCATATACTGTCACAATCTACAAGTTATGTTTACGTCTATAAATATCAAGATATCAGTTATTCTCCTTTTAGGAATATATCCAAGATGGCATTGATTGGGCAAAGGTGGATTTTGAGGACAACCAAGATTGTCTCAGTCTTTTTGAAAAGGTTTGACTTCCTGTAAATATTCTATATTTATTTTACATGTAATTTCTTTTTGCTGAGTGTCTTTCAATACTGTTGGTTTATGATATGAAGTATGAACATTATCAGTCTGCTGTAGACTTATTTCTATTTCCAAATCGTGTAACAGTTAAAATCCTAGCTGACTGAAATTCTTTTTTGTACTTTACAGAAACCATTAGGATTACTAACTCTCCTAGATGAAGAATCCACATTCCCAAATGCAACTGATATGTCATTTGCTGACAAGCTAAAGCAGCATTTGAAGTCTAATCCGTGTTTTAGAGGAGAACGAGGCAAAGCATTCACAGTTCGCCATTATGCAGGCGAGGTAAGGATTTTTTCCCCCTTCATATTATCATTTTTCTAGCTCCATTTTCTTCCCTGCAATTTCTGTTATAATATCTTATTCTTATATTTTTAACTTTAGGTTACATACGACACAACCGGGTTTCTGGAGAAAAATCGTGATTTGTTGCATCTGGATTCTATTCAACTTCTATCTTCTTGCAGATCCAAACTTCCTCAGATATTTGCTTCAAATATGCTTTCTCAGTCTGAGAAGCCTGCAGCTGGTTCACTAAATAAATCAGGTGGAGCGGATATCCAGAAGCTTAGTGTCACGCTAAAGTTTAAGGTACATTCACTTGATGACTTCCAGGTTTTTGAATGGCAGACTCTTTGTAGTCAAGCTTTTCAATATGACATAGATTCTAACTGCTTTCAGAAATAGGCTATATATGTTTTATTGTAATAAAATAGCTTTTGTAATCATTTCTGAGACACAATAATCTGTTTTGTCAGTCCAGTGGATCATGTTTCTAGTGTTTTTGTCCTAGCATCTATTTTTATTAGTAAGGTATGTTCACAGAAAGCTTTGTTGTTTGTCACTGTATTCAGGGCCAATTATTCCAGTTAGTGCAACGCTTGGGGAATACAAGATCGCATTTCATACGTTGCATTAAGCCAAATAACTCACACTCTCCTGGAATTTACGATCAACAACTTGTACTGCAGCAGCTAAAATGTTGTGGTGTTTTAGAAGTTGTTAGGATATCAAGATCTGGATTTCCAACAAGAATGACACATCCAAAATTTGCAAGAAGGTGATTCAATTTTTTCTAACTTAGTTCTTCCATAACAAGTAGTGCGTTCTTTTCTTACTTTATATTCCAATTATCTTGCATTAGGTATGGTTTTCTTCTTCTCGAAAATGTTGCATCACAAGAACCACTAAGTGTGTCGGTTGCCATTCTCAATCAGTTCAATATTCTTCCCGAAATGTATCAAGTCGGTTATACAAAGTTGTTCTTTAGAACAGGACAGGTTAGCAGTTAGATTTTTTTTATCTCTCTTATCCATCTTTTATTTCTTTTATAGTCATTAGTTGGCGTATGTAACACCCACCTATTGAGTGTAATTGGGGTCATTTCATTCATTGTTTAGAATAAAGTTCCTGTTGTTCCAATATAAGCAATAGTCACAGGAAAATTATTGAGTGGACTGACTATATATAAAAAGAGTTGATGTTAGCATTATAGAAAAATAAGTCGGTGCCATTGATGAGTATTTTATCCTTTGTTTTATGTTATATGTTAATCTATTCCAGATTGGTAAACTTGAGGACACACGAAATCGTACACTCAATGGAATATTACGTGTTCAAAGCTGCTTTAGAGGCCACAAAGCTCGTCATTTGCTGAGGGAGATGAAACGAAAAATTCACAATCTTCAGTCATGTATGTCTTTTAGAACTATTCCAAAAAAAAATTATTGGAGCTTATAATGAACAAAGTGCAATCTGGTGTTTACCTTTTTAACCTTTTTTTACAGTTATTCGTGGTGTAAAAGATAGGAAGGAGTTTGCTATCTTACTACACAGACATAGATCAGCTGTGCGTATACAAAAGTGGGTCAAGGGAAGGATAACCAGGAAAAAGACCAAAATACTTTATGATGCAGCAGATGTCATACAAGCAGGTAATACATTTGTATCTATTTCAGTTTGAATCTGTCAATCCCTACCGTTTGACGCGTATTTGAGGTGGTAAGATGGTTCGGTTTAGCGTGATGGGTAACGGGGTCAAGCAGGTTCGGGTTGTAGCTGACTTTAAAAAATATGAAAAATGCAAGAACTTTATTAGAACTAAGAGCATATACTTAACCAAAATCCCAACCTCTAAGTTCTAAAGATACATAATCAAGAGATAAAGTAAACAATCTTAAAAAATGATTCAGAAATACACATTGGGTGACCTGTAACTGGGCTGAATCATTTGACCCATTTCCCTTCTGGCTAAATTCTTTGATTTGACCCATTTTAGACAAATCTTATATAAATTTGGTTGACATGATCACCTCTAATAGAAATATATGAATTACTATGTGGTTTTAGTTATCCGCGGATGGCTAGTCCGGAGATGCACAACAGACGTTGCACTGATTCAATTTGGTTCCAAAAAGGTGATTTTACTCCATGCTATGTTCATCTATTTACATCATAATTCAGTTAATTGGAAATTGTATATTAGAACACTTTCTGAATACTTTGTGTATATGTTTGGTGATGAACAGGATGATGTCGTAGTGAACACACATTATCTTGCAGAGTTACAACGACGAGTTTATAAAGCAGAGTTTGGTTTACGCGAGAAAGAAGAGGAAAAGGATATGCTTTTGCTACGGATCCAACAATACGAGACCCGTTGGTCAGAGTACGAGTATAAAATGAAGTCAATGGAAGAATTATGGCAAAAAGAAATGCACTCACTACAAGCAAGCTTAAACCTTGCAAAACAAACCCTCACAATTGACGACAACTCGGATGTTGCAGCAAACTTAACGCACAACAAAAGCTTCGATGAAAGAACTTCAAATAGTGTAGGGACGAGTTACAATGACATGACAGCGGGACTGAGTTTGATTAACCGGTTAGCAGAAGAGTTTGAGCAAAGAAGCCAAGTGTTTGCAGACGATGCAAAGTTTTTAGTTGAGGTTAAGTCAGGTCAAGCTGAGGCAGATTTGAACCCGGAAGAAGAACTAAGAAGGTTAAAACAAGGTTATGAAGTATGGAAGAAGGATTACGAGGCAAGATTGAGGGAGACAAAAGTAATTTTGAATAAGTTAAGTAGTGAAGGAAGTGGAAGTGGTGGCGGTGAAAAGGTTAAAAAGAATTGGTGGGGAAGACTTAACAGTTCACGGGTTAACTAACTTAACTTCTATTTTGTGATTGATTTTTGCATGGAATGAGTTTGAGGTGTTCTTGTTGTTTGCTTAACTTACAATACATATAACAAAACTGGATATACGGTATAAAGAACCCAAAAACAAAGAAGGATTATACCTACGTAGAGCGTTTGTTTTTGTATGCTCATAGGTCATTAATCCCCAGTTGTTTGCTTCGTTTTGTACTTTTGAGCGACTTGCGTGGTCTTTTAAGTTGGTAACTGCGATATTCAATGCCATACACATAACCATTGTATTACACACACTTGTAAACTATGTATTTGTAACAGTCGTTATAACTTCGTGTGTATTCGTACTACTCGTCTCACTTGTTAAGAATTTTTATCTTCCCTGACATTCATATGCAATTATTTGCGTTATTTCTGTAGGAGAATCCTTGATTTCTTACTTGCTTCAAGTGTAATAAAAGTTGGTGTGCTAACTTTTTGTTACATGTCAAAGCTAATAAGGTCCAGTTCTAATAACTTCTATGTAACACCCTCAATTTTAAAATATTTGCAGCGGAATAAAGATTGGGTGTTACTTCATAGCTCACAGTTTTTCAGTAGAAAATGATTATCAATTTAGTCATTTAAAACATTTATCATTCGAATTTTATAAAATTCAGAGTTTTAAAAATGAGGTCCCAGTGGTTTTAAAGTTTGTTAAATAAGTTTTCGAATGATAGTAAAATTTATAGCCTTTGTAAGAATCCGTGCTCCTCCGTACCATCCTTGCTCATTATGGACCTGAGATAAACACATGCTAAAAGTGTCAACACAAAGGTTGGTGAGTTCATAGAGTTTATAAGTATAGTAGTTGATTTCCAAAAATCAAAAAAGTTTGTGAGTTTGTACTATTCGTAATAAACGATTTATTATCAAAATCAAAGTGTGAGTAAAATCCATAGTGTTTATAGTCAAAAGCAGTTGATTTATCAAAATCAAAGTTAACATGAAATAGTTTGTTGGTTTGCCCAAACTGGGTCAATACCAAAATAGTTTGTTTTTGCCAAGAAATAATGATTTTCTGCTATATAGTGAACACAAATTAGTAATTTGATAAAAATAATGAGCTACGTTGTTATACGCCCACGGCACTACAACCTGATTTCCCTAAGCCTCATGACACTCATCCGATTAACAGATCTCATCATAAATAATGGATAATAGTAACAAGGGCCCTCGGGATAGGTTCTTGCCAGTAACCTATTAGATTTCAAATAAAGTGCGTTTGGTTGTTTTCTCAACGCCCAAACGGGGATTGTCAATCCCTAATAGATCTATCCACAATTATTTACGTTCACCCTCTGGGTGACTAAGGTTCATGATATGAGGGGCTTTTAGCAATAGTAAACTTAAGAAAAAGAAATCAGATATAGCATACAGTTGAAAAGTTACTTATAAACATGTTTATAGCAGTTATCTCTTCATGAGATATAAAATATATAAAATGGTGGGCTATGGTCCCACAGTAATTTGTAAATAATTTGAAATACTTATGAAAGTGAAAACAGTAGTTGAGCATGTATCTTCCCCAAAAACAGTTATAAAACAGTTATAAAACTAGTAAAAGTAGGGGCTATGACTTACAGTAATTTGTAAATAGTTTAAAATACTTATGAAAGTAAAAGTAGTAGTTGAGCATGTATCCCCCTCGCGAGGTTTATAAAATGTTTAAATAAGTAAAAGCGAGGCTATGAACTCACCTTAAGTGATACTAGGAATGATGAAAGTAAGTGCGAGTGAGAGTATGAGAATGATTTTGGAAGCGTTCTTAGTACAGAACCTGATAAATAAATTTATCTGAGAATCTAACCAAATACTATTTGGTAATTGAATAACGATTAATGAATGACGATTAATCGTTATGATGAAAGGATGATGAAATGGTTTTGTGGCAGAGGTGGCTTGCGTGGCAAAACGCTTAAGGTTCAACAACAAAGTTATATACTATATAACTTGTCCGTTATGTATTACTTATAGCTTTCGTATAGTTTATTAGTTTGCTTATTCGTTGACGACATATATATCTATTTCCTGTATGCAAGTTTTATAAAGTAACCCGAGCCGTTTAAAGTGTTAAAATATATTCTCAAAATATTATATGTTTATTAAGGTTGTGGTTAAAGAATATACTAGTACCACGTATTATTTATAGTTTACATGGATGTGGCCGTCAAATGAAAATATGTGTTAGACAAATCTATTTAGCGAAAAAAAATGGTAAAAATAATATAAGTTGTTTAGATTTATAAAAGTTTTGGGTGGAAAACGTTAAGTATTAAACTTGAGGGCTGAAATTGTAACAATAATATAAGTGTTTAAAAGTTTTTATATTAGTTATAAAACTTATAAAGGTTTTAAAAGAATATAAATTTTGTCCAAGTTTAGGGGCTGAATTTGTAAATATTAATATGAGTTAAAAGGTCATATAGGTTTTTAAAAGATGACTAGATGCTTGAAGTGAAGGGACTAAAATTGTTAAAAAGCAAAAGTTGTAAAAGATAACAAAAATTAAAATGTCAGGTGCAGGGTTCGAACCCCTGACCTCACGTTTAGCGACCCAGAGCTCCAACCAACTGAGCTAAGGATCCTTTTGTGTTATGTATTGCAAGTTAATGTATTTAAGGGGGTTCGTGACTGTTTTATATTTGTTAAAATCTCATTCAGTAAACATTGAGTCGTGGGTTTTGTATAACGAAAATGCTTTTGTGTTTTCTTCTCCTATTTCAAAAGCTGTTTTGAAAGCTCAGTTGATATTAATACTTGCGACCCAAACAAGCATGCTAACGTTTTGAAAAAGTTGACTAGTTCCGAGTAGTCGAGTTTTTAAGGTAAACATGGTGAACATAAGTTCATAAGCTTAATAAATGTGTTATATAGTTTTGAAAATAAGCTTCGCGAGCCATAAAAAATATAGTAGGTTGATTGTGTGCAAGTACTACGTGCCAAAACTTACGTTTACGTTACTATTATGTTTTCATAAGTCGTTTAAGGTTTGAAAACTCAACGAGTTCGCCCTGAAAAGGGTGTGTTGATTTGGAATTAACATGAAAACTAGTTTCTTATTCGAGATGTTTAAAGTTCGTTATAAAATTCCATGTCAGTAGTATATGTTGTGCATGTAATCCATCTTTTCTTTACATAACTGATTTGCAGGTATGAGATTTCATCAACTCACGTCATCGTGAAGTTGTTTGTTTATTTTGTTTCTTTATTTAGCCACGCAAGATTTAAACGTAAAGCCACATAAGCGTGTATATGAGTGTATGTATGCTAAGTGTGTACGCGAGAGAAATAAATAACGAGACATGAAATAAGGTAGTACGTATGAGAAGGTTATGGTAAAAACTTACGACACCACAGATGGTGGTGAGGAGACGAAGTGGGATTGTGAACGAGGGACGAGCCAAAGCAACTCCAACGCCTTCAAAGCTCTCGAAGTGGTTACGTATTAAAATGACAAGAGATCTTAGAACCCATGACTTGAGCTCGAAATAATGTGGCCAAAGCTCACGTCTTCAGCAGCAAGTAAAGGAGACTTAGAAACGTATTTTGGAATGTGAATTTGGAGGTGAGATTGTATGTACGCATGAGAGTTTGTTTGGGAGCTTGGCTATTTTCCTCGTACATAATTAACAAAGAAAAATAAAAGCCTTGAAGTGTTGAAAGGTGAGAATGAGAAGTTGCATGTATGTGTATACGTATGAAAAAGGAAGTAAGGTGTATGGTTTTCTTGGCTTCTTCTTATGGCAGAAACGAAGAGAAAGAAAGTAGTTTGCATGGTTTCTTCTTGTTACCTTTCGTATAACAGAACAACAAAAAGGCAAGGGAGTGCACTTATGTTATTGTGGTTGTCTTCGAATGGCATGCAGGAAGGAAAAGAAAGAAGGCAAATTGCATGTGTGCTTGTACGTATGGACTGAGATGGAAATGAGGGTGGAGGCTTTTATAAGCTAGATTATATACACAAGTTGGTATATAATTATTTGAGGAGATTGATTGATGGGAGGATGGCGTGTAAGTCAACAAGGAAGAAAAAGGAAACATTGAGTGTGTAAGTATTTGGAGAAGAGTGTGTCACTGGTAGTGTAAGAGTACTACATGGTCCCTGTCTTTGGCATGTCGACACAAGCAAATTGTCCAAGGAAAATGTGAGTTTTTATATTATATATTTTTTATTGTACCTATGATTTCATTTTAAAATGCATCTAGTACTTGGTCTAGGAATATTTTATGAAGTTGTGAGAGCATGGAAAGTGGGAGTATATCTTTGTATTTTAAAATTGTATGTCGACTAGCATTTTATTGTGTAGACGATTTGTAACTCGTGTATTACTTAGTTATAGTTGACCACATTTAATATTTAAATACGAATTTTATGCTAGGATTATTATTATAAGTGCAAAGAAACAAGCGGGGTTTAAAATGGTTTAGTTTTGAAATATTTGATAATCGTGTGGGTTGTTTTTGGATCAAATACTTCGTCTCGTAAAAATATAGTAAGGCTTGACATGAGAAACTGAAAATTGACGTACTTGGAGTTGGCTAGGTGAGAAATGAGGTAAGGTAAAAATATACATGAGTCGTGTGTAGAAATAGAGTGTACGAGGAGCGTTTTTGACTTGGTTTAGTCGAGTATTAACAAAATAATTATATGGATTTTGGGCTTGAAATGTGTGTGCTGATGAATAGTAACATGCCACGATAGTATTTGGGCTTAGAAAGTAATTAAGGGTCCGTTTGGATGAAATGTGGATTAGGAAAAATAAATTATGATTATAAAAGTTTATTTAAGATTTAGTGGAACATTTAAGTTTCGTTAAACGTGTCGATAACTTGTTTCGTTATTTGGTGAATTATATGAAAATGTTTTCGTGTTAAAATAATATAATAAAGAAAATTTTAAATTTTCCCGTAAAAATGATGATTAAAAATAATGACGAAGGTTAATATAAAATTAAACGTTTATAATTATGGGAAAAATCCCGGGATGTGATAGTACCTACACGTTAAACTGAATCCCGTCCCGGGATTCCGATCTAAGATTGTTGTTATCAGGAGGTTTGAATGAAAAATTTCTTAGAGAGAGTTTGTGAAAACTTTGGTTTTTGTAAGGAAAACTTGTTTATTAAATTTTTAAGAGACAACACAGGATTTGTAAGGAAAACTTGTTTTAAAAATGATTTTTTTTTTTTTTTTTTTTTTTTTTTTTTTTTTTTTTTTTGATTTGAAAATCTTACCGTTTGAATACCAACGGTCATGACTCATGTCTACCAAAATAAAGGAAAAATATTTCCAAACCCCTATAAATACTACCGGCATGCCTTGGGTTACTCGCACCTACACACACACATCAACGAGAAGAAGAAAGAGAAAAAAAAATATCAATGACTTGCAGACTTCCACACACCCCTGAACAATTTCGATTGTTTATCAAGGCGGAAACTGAGAATAGTGATATAGATCGCCACAATGCTGTTGTGGAGGTTATTCAGAAATTTGAGATCACAAAACAACTGAAATAAGAACTTGGGGAACGTTACGTACGATGCACAGATATATCAGATGAAAGAAGACACCTGATTGACAGGTTTTTGTATGTATGATGAGTATCGTAAGGACGCCGCTGTTATTGAGTCGTTGTGGGCTTGTGTCAGTCAGATACAGGTCCAAATCTCCAATAAAATTCGTTGGAGTTTTGAAGAAAATGTTGGAGCTGCTAGGGTTGAACAACAACAACAACAAAATCCGCCGCCACCACAACAACCCCAACCTGGTGCATCAAGTTCATCTGCACCAAGAGTTTATGATCTACAACAACAGTTGCCTCATCTGGATTCTTTCCAGACAAGCTTTGAGGAAAATGTGGTTGTTGATGATGGTGGTTGGACTTCTGACATGGAGAGGGAGCTGAGCAGGTGGGAGGCCCAGTGGGAAGAAGAGAAGTTGGCAAGCTTTGACCCTTATGATGATGGTTATGACTCCAACAACTCTCAGACTTGGGATCACCCAGACTACCGTTAAAGTTTAGGTTTATGTTTGCTAGGTGTTTTAATTCAGTGTCGTTTGTAAAGTTTAAGTACGTTTTTAATAATATGTTGTTTGAATGTTTATGTTGTGAACACAACTTGGAAGAGAATTCATTACGCTGTCGCGTTTTGGTATTTCTCATGAATTATAATAAAAATCTGTGCAGGTAACCTACCCGTTAAACAAAGAGTTTTGTTGATACAGATTTTTACAAGGAGAATTTTGGATAAGGATGTAGAGAAAATTTTGCCGGATTATCAGCCTTTGGGAATGATGAAAGTCATTTTGTCTTTGTGTAGTGAATAGGGAACGTTTGTGGGTAGGATAGTAGTCTACGGCTACCGCCTTACATATCCCACCTTTTCCTTTTCACTACTCATATTTCTTTCATCCAAAGATTTTAAAATGTCATACACCTATACTTTTCTCATAATTTTGTATGTTGTTGCAGACACCTTATTGGCTTACATCCCAAAGGAAGATTTGGAGTTTTTGGATTGGATTATAGCACTTCTCGTGCTAATTGTGGTTTTGGCTGTTGGTGTGGATGAAAATATGGGGGTAAGAGATAGTGTTATGACAAGAATGGTGTTTCGAACCCGTATAATAACACCAAGCATTAACGTTTATAGTGTTAATAACTTGTGTATTATTGTCGTATAGGGTATTCGAGGTGTTACACCCAGTTGTGATTCTTGATCTTGCTGGGATAGTGGTGTTTTTCATCGGCTTGGCAGGCCAACCAATTGGTTTTTCTATGCCTTACCTAGTGATATTTGTAACAATAGCATTACAAATGCTAATTGTATCGTTGTGTATCACTATACGGGGTTTCTAATGATATTTAGTGGTTCTTGGTTTCATATGCATGTTATTTCAGATATAATTGAACCGATTTATCTATATTTCGTTATTTACATAGAGAGGCGTCCCAAACCATGTAACTAAGAAAATATAGACTTATGGTCAATGATGTACAATTTCTTGATCTGAATAAAAGGGCGTCCCAATCCATTCAAATTAAGACATTGTAAATCATCTTAAGATTCTGACTTAACATCCATACTAATCGACAAGGTAATTCATGCACGGATTTTTGGGGAAATGGAAAGAGTATGTCATACGCATCTATAAAGATGGGAGTAAGACAATTAGGAAGGATTTGTATACTACTTGAAATAGTTAATGAGTACGTATCAATATACTAGAGTGTTGCTTGTAGCATAAATTATCTAGAAGTTCCAAAATCGTATGGCAGGTGGAAGGTACGGAGAGCATAAAGGCTATAAAATGTTCTGTTTGTAAAAACGGTTATAGTTCAGATCTAAATTAGATATGTTTCGCTATAACCAAAGCTCTGATACCAATCTTTAACACCCCCAATTTTAAAATATTTGCAGCGGAATAAAGATTGGGTGTTACTTCATAGCTCACAGTTTTTCAGTAGAAAATGATTATCAATTTAGTCATTTAAAACATTTATCATTCGAATGTTATAAAATTCAGAGTTTTAAAAATGAGGTCCCAGTGGTTTTAAAGTTTGTTAAATAAGTTTTCGAATGATAGTAAAATTTATAGCCTTTGTAAGAATCCGTGCTCCTCCGTACCATCCTTGCTCATTATGGACCTGAGATAAACACATGCTAAAAGTGTCAACACAAAGGTTGGTGAGTTCATAGAGTTTATAAGTATAGTAGTTGATTTCCAAAAATCAAAAAAGTTTGTGAGTTTGTACTATCCGTAATAAACGATTTATTATCAAAATCAAAGTGTGAGTAAAATCCATAGTGTTTATAGTCAAAAGCAGTTGATTTATCAAAATCAAAGTTAACATGAAATAGTTTGTTGGTTTGCCCAAACTGGGTCAATACCAAAATAGTTTGTTTTTGCCAAGAAATAATGATTTTCTGCTATATAGTGAACACAAATTAGTAATTTGATAAAAATAATGAGCTACGTTGTTATACGCCCACGGCACTACAACCTGATTTCCCTAAGCCTCATGACACTCATCCGATTAACAGATCTCATCATAAATGATGGATAATAGTAACAAGGGCCCTCGGGATAGGTTCTTGCCAGTAACCTATTAGATTTCAAATAAAGTGCGTTTGGTTGTTTTCTCAACGCCCAAACGGGGATTGTCAATCCCTAATAGATCTATCCACAATTATTTACGTTCACCCTCTGGGTGACTAAGGTTCATGATATGAGGGGCTTTTGGCAATAGTAAACTTAGGAAAAAGAAACCAGATATAGCATACAGTTGAAAAGTTACTTGTAAACATGTTTATAGCAGTTATCTCTTCATGAGAAATAAAATATATAAAATGGTGGGCTATGGTCCCACAGTAATTTGTAAATAGTTTGAAATACTTATGAAAGTGAAAACAGTAGTTGAGCATGTATCTCCCCCAAAAACATTTATAAAACAATTATAAAACTAATAAAAGTAGGGGCTATGACTCACAGTAATTTGTAAATAGTTTAAAATACTTATGAAAGTAAAAGTAGTAGTTAAGCATGTATCCCCCTCGCGAGGTTTATAAAATGTTTAAATAAGTAAAAGCGAGGCTATGAACTCACCTTAAGTGATACTAGGAATGATGAAAGTAAGTGCGAGTGAGAGTATGAGAATGATTTTGGAAGCGTCCTTAGTACAGAACCTGATAAATAAATTTATCTGAGAATCTAACCAAATACTATTTGGTAATTGAATAACGATTAATGAATGACGATTAATCGTTATGATGAAAGGATGATGAAATGGTTTTGTGGCAGAGGTGGCTTGCGTGGCAAAACGCTTAAGGTTCAACAACAAAGTTATATACTATATAACTTGTCCGTTATGTATTACTTATAGCTTTCGTATAGTTTATTAGTTAGCTTATTCATTGACGATATATATATCTATTTCCTGTATACAAGTTTTATAAAGTAACCCGAGCCGTTTAAAGTGTTAAAATATATTCTCAAAATATTATATGTTTATTAAGGTTGTGGTTAAAGAATATACTAGGACCACGTATTATTTATAGTTTACATGGATGTGGCCGTCAAATGAAAATATGTGTTAGACAAATCTATTTAGCGAAAAAAAATGGTAAAAATAATATAAGTTGTTTAGATTTATAAAAGTTTTGGGTGGAAAACGTTAAGTATTAAACTTGAGGGCTAAAATTGTAACAATAATATAAGTGTTTAAAAGTTTTAATATTAGTTATAAAACTTATAAAGGTTTTAAAAGAATATAAATTTTGTCCAAGTTTAGGGGCTGAATTTGTAAATATTAATATGAGTTAAAAGGTCATATAGGTTTTTAAAAGATGACTAGATGCTTGAAGTGAAGGGACTAAAATTGTTAAAAAGCAAAAGTTGTAAAAGATAACAAAAATTAAAATGTCAGGTGCAGGGTTCGAACCCCTAACCACACGTTTAGCGACCCAGAGCTCCAACCAACTGAGCTAAGGTTCCTTTTGTGTTATGTATTGCAAGTTAATGTATTTAAGGGGGTTCGTGACTGTTTTATATTTGTTAAAATCTCATTCAGTAAACATTGAGTCGTGGGTTTTGTATAACAAAAATGCTTTTGTGTTTTCTTCTCCTATTTCAAAAGCTGTTTTGAAAGCTCAGTTGATATTAATACTTGCGACCCAAACAAGCATGCTAACGTTTTGAAAAAGTTGACTAGTTCCGAGTAATCGAGTTTTTAAGGTAAACATGGTGAACATAAGTTCCTAAGCTTAATAAATGTGTTATATAGTTTTGAAAATAAGCTTCGCGAGCCATAAAAAATATAGTAGGTTGATTGTATGCAAGTACTACGTGCCAAAACTTACGTTTACGTTACTATTATGTTTTCATAAGTCATTTAAGGTTTGAAAACTCAACGAGTTCGCCCTGAAAAGGGTGTGTCGATTTGGAATTAACATGAAAACTAGTTTCTTATTCGAGATGTTTAAAGTTCGTTATAAAATTCCATGTCAGTAGTATATGTTGTGCATGTAATCCATCTTTTCTTTTCATAACTGATTTGCAGGTATGAGATTTCATCAACTCACGTCATCGTGAAGTTGTTTGTTTATTTTGTTTCTTTATTTAGCCACGCAAGATTTAAACGTAAAGCCACATAAGCGTGTATATGAGTGTATGTATGCTAAGTGTGTACGCGAGAGAAATAAATAACGAGACATGAAATAAGGTAGTACGTATGAGAAGGTTATGGTAAAAACTTACGACACCATAGATGGTGGTGAGGAGACGAAGTGGGATTGTGAACGAGGGACGAGCCAAAGCAACTCCAACGCCTTCAAAGCTCTCGAAGTGGTTACGTATTAAAATGACAAGAGATCTTAGAACCCATGACTTGAGCTCGAAATAACGTGGCCAAAGCTCACGTCTTCAGCAGCAAGTAAAGGAGACTTAGAAACATATTTTGGAATGTGAATTTGGAGGTGAGATTGTATGTACGCATGAGAGTTTGTTTGGGAGCTTGGCTATTTTCCTCGTACATAATTAACAAAGAAAAATAAAAGCTTTGAAGTGTTGAAAGGTGAGAATGAGAAGTTGCATGTATGTGTATACGTATGAAAAAGGAAGTAAGGTGTATGGTTTTCTTGGCTTCTTCTTATGGCAGAAATGAAGAGAAAGAAAGTAGTTTGCATGGTTTCTTCTTGTTACCCTTCGTATAACAGAACAACAAAAAGGCAAGGGAGTGCACTTATGTTATTGTGGTTGTCTTCGAATGGCATGCAGGAAGGAAAAGAAAGAAGGCAAATTGCATGTGTGCTTGTACGTATGGACTGAGATGGAAATGAGGGTGGAGGCTTTTATAAGCTAGATTATATACACAAGTTGGTATATAATTATTTGAGGAGATTGATTGATGGGAGGATGGCGTGCAAGTCAACAAGGAAGAAAAAGGAAACATTGAGTGTGTAAGTATTTGGAGAAGAGTGTATCAGTGGTAGTGTAAGAGTACTACATGGTCCCTGTCTTTGGCATGTCGACACAAGCAAATTGTCCAAGGAAAATGTGAGTTTGTATATTATATATTTTTGATTGTACCTATGATTTCATTTTAAAATGCATCTAGTACTTGGTCTAGGAATATTTTATGAAGTTGTGAGAGCATGGAAAGTGGGAGTATATCTTTGTATTTTAAAACTGTATGTCAACTAGCATTTTATTGTGTAGACGATTTGTAACTCGTGTATTACTTAGTTATAGTTGACCACATTTAATATTTAAATACGAATTTTATGCTAGGATTATTATTATAAGTGCAAAGAAACAAGCGGGGTTTAAAATTGTTTTGTTTTGAAATATTTGATAATCGTGTGGGTTGTTTTTGGATCAAATACTTCGTCTTGTAAAAATATAGTAAGGCTCGACATGAGAAACTGAAAATTGACGTACTTGGAGTTGGCTAGGTAAGAAATGAGGTAAGATAAAAATATACATGAGTCGTGTGTAGAAATAGAGTGTACGAGGAGCGTTTTTGACTTGGTTTAGTCGAGTATTAACAAAATAATTATATGGATTTTGTGCTTGAAATGTGTGGGCTGATGAATAGTAACAGGCCACGATAGTATTTGGGCTTAGAAAGTAATTAAGGGTCCGTTTGGATGAAATGTGGATTAGGAAAAATAAATTATGATTATAAAAGTTTATTTAAGATTTAGTGGAACATTTAAGTTTCGTTAAACGTGTCGATAACTTGTTTTGTTATTTGGTGAATTATATGAAAATGTTTTCGTGTTAAAATAATATAATAAAGAAAATTTTAAATTTTCCCGTAAAAATGATGATTAAAAATAATGACGAAGGTTAATATAAAATTAAACGTTTATAATTATGGGAAAAATCACGGGATGTGATATTCTACAAGTCACAAGACTGAAAATGACAACTTTCAACCTAGTTAGCGAATAGGCACCAAAAACTGTTAGTAACCAATTCACTACTTAACCCTCCCTTTCGCTTGTATTATATTCATTCTTGATTTTGTAAATAAATTCTCTCTCTCAATTCTGTAATCATTGTATAAACTTCATCATATTAATAACAATCCCATATCGATTCTACTTCTTATTCATTAGAGTCTTAATGTGTTTGTTGCCAATGTAATTGTGATTTCATTTCATAACTGATTTCTAATCACTTGTCACAATTGGTATCAGAGCGATCCTTGACCACCTTTAATGACTGAAATCTGTTAGGATTCAGTTATTTCGTTAGCATTCAGTTACACCGATTGAAGATCTTGATCTTTTGATCACTCACCACACATACATGAATTCCGGTCAAACTAGACCATTTGCCCAATCACAAAAACATTCTTGATTAATTCGTCCATTTCCACTTCTAAAATATGTTAGTTAGGATCTATGTGGTGGTTTATTGTCCTGGTGTGACTGAGACGAGAGAAACATGGTGGACACAAGGTCTGTCCTTAATGGTGCTAATTGTCAAGAAAGCACCAATGTTGAAGTGCATTCTATGGAGAGTATAGCCAGTCAGTTAGCAACGTTGGTGGGGGTTATGGCTTCACTCACCAATGATATGAGGGTAATGCAAAAAATATTTGATAGGGAGAAGGCACAAGTCAAAGGAGAGAGGTTCTTAAAAGTTAAACTGTTCAGACCAATGGTTACAGTGGTGGCTAGTATGGTAGATTGTCCAAGATAGAATTCCCTAGATTTGATGGAGAAGATGTTCAGGGGTGGTTGTATAGAGTATAAAGGCTCTTTGAGATGGATCAGATTGATGGAGATGAACAAAAGATCAGGTTGGTTTCCATGCATGTGTTTGGAAAGGCTCTTGTTTGGCATATACAGTTCATGAAGAAGTTTGGAGAAGTGGTGACTTGGAATGTGTATGAGACTCATGTGAGGAATAGTTTGTATGAGTGTAAGACCTTTACTTGGGAATTCCAAGGCATTTCTTATACCTCTGATGTGTTAATTTTGCCACTAGGTGGGTGTGAGATGTTCCTTGGAATCCAGTGGTTGTCTACCTTGGGTGGATGAGATATGACTTTAAGAATTTGATTATGGAGTACACTTATAAGGTGAGGAAGATAGTGTTAAGAGGGACCCAACAAACCACTCTCAAGTGGATGCAGGGTAAGCAAAAAGGTGGTAGTAAGATAGTTACAGCTGAGTTTTCTGCTATAGCTATATGTGACTATTCTGCAACTTTGCTGCAAATGGAGCCTGAGATAGGTTGTGCACAAGATTTGTAGTGTGTTTTAGATAAGTTTGAGTCAGTTTTTGATGTACCATAAGAGCTACCACCAAAAAGAGCCCATGACCACAAAATCCCTCTTATGCCAAACACCCCACCTGTCAACATAAGACCCTACAAATACCCTCCAAACCAGAAGGATGCAATTAAGGAAATGGTAAAAGAGTTGTTAGACTCAGGAGTGATTAGAAACAGTCAAAGTACCTTCTCATCTCCTATAGTCATGGTCATAAAAAGGATGATTCATGGAGAATGTGTGTGGATTACAGACAACTCAACAAGTCCACAGTCAAAGATAAGTTTCCAATACCAGTTGTGGAGGAATTGATTGATGAGCTTTAGGGATCAAAGTTATTTTTTAAGTTAGACTTAAGGTCTGGTTATCATCAGATAAGGATGCATGAAGAAGATGTATACAAGACTGTATTTAGAACACATGAGGGGCACTATGAGTTCCTAGTAATGCCTTTTGGACTCACAAATGCTCCATCAAACTTCCAATCTTTGATGAATTCAGTACTCAAGGAGTTCCTTAGAAAGTTTGTGTTGGTCTTTTTTGATGGCATATTGGTGTATAGTGATAGTTTGGAATCCAAACTTAGTCATTTAAAGCAAGTTTTACAAGTTATGAAGGAGAATTCATTGTTTACTAAGAAGTCTAAGTGTGTTTTTGCTGCTTCAAGCATTGAGTATTTGGGGCACATTATCTCTAATTAAGGGGTGGCAACTGATCCAAGCAAGATAAAGGCTATGCAAGAGTGGCCAACTCCAAACAATGTCAAACTCATAGGTTTTCTTGGGTTAATTGGTTACTACAGAAAGTTTATCAAAAATTATCCAAGTGTGAGCAAGCCATTGACTGCATTACTAAAAAAGAATGCCTTTCAGTGGAGTGAGTCTGCACAGACAGCCTTTGAATCCCTTAAGGAAACTATGGTACAAGCACCTGTGTTAGTCATGCCCAATTTCAACAAGGTTTTTACTGTGGAAACTGGTGCATCAGGGGTAGGAATTGGGGCAGTTCTTCAACAAGAAGGGCACCCAATTGCATTTATGGAGCAAGACAGTATCACCCAAACACCAAGCCCTTTCAACCTATGGAAAGAATTCCTAGCAGTTTTGATGGCCTTAGAATAATGGAGAGGGTACTTACTTGATAAGCATTTTAAGATGAAAACATATCATTTTAGTTTGAAATACTTGTTGGGACAGAGATTGACAACTCCATTCCAAGTCAAGTGGTTATCTAGACTGTTGGGATTTGATTATGTAATTTCTTACAAAAGTGGATCTGAGAATGTAGTTGCAGATGCTTTGTCAAGAGTCTCAAGTGGAGCTGAACTCAATGTTGTAGTACTTACCTCTATTGCTTTTGATTTGCTGGAACAAGTTAAGACTAGTTAGGAGCAAGATGTTGTGCTAAAGAAAGTGGTTTAGCAGGACAACAGTTATAACAAGGATAGTTTTAATATGGTAGATGGTTTGTTGAGAAGGAAAGGAAAGCTAGTGGTGGGGGATGATATGCAGTTGAGAAAAACAATCATTCAACATTATCACTCAGATGTTGTGGGTGGGCATTCAGGTACTATAGTAACTCTGCACAGATTCAAGACTATGTTCTATTGGAAAGGAATGCAAAATATGGTCAAATAGTTTGTAAGAGAATGTGATGATTGTCAAAGAGAGAAACCTGATTCAAGACTATGTTCTATTGTTAAGGAATACAAAAGATGGTCAAACTGTTTGTAAGAGAATGTGATGATTGTCAAAGAGAGAAACCTGATTTGGTAGCCTATCCTTGTCTTTTACAACCCTTACCTATATCAGAAAAGATTTGGTCCTCAATTTCCATGGATTTTATTGAAAAACTGCCTAATTCACATGGAAAGACATTCATTTTGGTGGTGGTAGACAGAATGTCCAAACAAGCTCATTTCATTGCTATGCAACATCCTTTTACTGCAAGTTCAGCGGCTCAATTGTTCCTTGATCATGTGTATAGACTACATGGGCTACCTGAGTTCATTATGAGTGATAGAGACAAGGTTTTTCTAAGTCATTTCTGGCAATCAATGTTTAAAATCCTTAAAGTGAAGCTCAAATTATCCACAGCCTACCAGCCACAAATAGATGGACAAACAGAGATTGTAAACAAGTGTTTGGAATGTTATCTCAGATGTATGACTGGTGAGAGGCCAAAGGAGTGGGCTGTTTGGCTACCCATGTTTGAGTTATGGTACAACACAACACCCTATGAGAGTATGAGGCAGTCTATGGTCAAAAGCCACAACTCCATATTCCTTATGTACCTGGTTATAGTGCAGTGAAAGCAGTTGACAGGTCATTGCAGGCTAGAGAAAGTTCCTTACATATGCTTAAGTTCTACTTGCAGAGAGCACAAGATAGAATAGTGAACCATACTAACAAACATAGAAGTGATAGAGTGCTAGAAGTTGGAATGTGGGTGTACTTGAAACTCCAACCTCACAGACAAGTAACTATAAGGAAGGAACATCAACACAAACTGTCATCAAAATACTATGGCCTTTTTATGATCATTGAAAAGATTGGTAAAGTTGATTACAAGTTGGACCTACCTGAAACAAGCCAAGTTCACCCAGTTTTCCATGTCTCACAGTTGAAGTTGTGCAAGGAAAGTGACAACAAGATGGGAGTGCTACCTCATTGTGGTCCAAATGGTCTACTTGCAGCTGAGCCTATTTCCATCTTGGATAGAAAACTGGCCAAAGTCTACAATAGAGCAGTGGTTTATGCCTTGGTCAAGTGATCTAATCATATGAATGACGATGCTAAATGGGAAAACTATAATGACTTGATTCAGAGGTACCCTGAGTTTGAAACCCAAGCTTGAGGACAAGCATTGTTTGAAGAAGCAGGGATTGTTACATATCAAAGCTAATAAGTTCCAGTTCTAATAACTTCTACAAGTCGGAGGAATGAAAATGACAACTTTCAAACTAGTTAGCAAATAGGCGCCAAAAGCTGTTAGCAACCAATTCACTACTTTACCCTCCCTTTCACTTGTATCATATCCATTCTTGATTTTGTAAACAAATTCTCTCTCTCTCTCTCTCTCTCTCTCTCTCTCAATTATGTAATCATTGTATAAACTTCATCATATCAATAATAATCCCATTTCGGTTCTACTTTTTGTTCATTAAAGTATTAATGTGTTTGTTGCCATTGTAATTGTGATTTCATTTCATAACTGATTTCTATCACTTGTCACACTTTTTTAAGTTTGTATTATGAATTGATTGGAAAATGTTAAAGTGTTAAAAGTGTTCTTGTGTACTCCTTATCACTTGTAAGGAGTACACAGAAACACTTTATCATCTTCCAATCAATTCATTGTGAGGATTAGGATTCCTGGTTTCTTTCTTGGCGTGCCTCGAAGGATACGAGAGATCGGGCTTATGTCATTTTTACTGCTACATGTTGGATGCTTTGGCGCTTTAGGAATAACGTCACATTCAATTATGAAGTTATGAGGAAAGTGACATTTTTTATAACATCCGTTTTTTTTCTTTTTCTTAGTTAAAATTTAGAGGTAAAAATAAGTTTGTAGTAGTTGGACTGATAGGCTGAAATCACCTATGTAATTGCTAGCGTCTTGCTAGTTTTCTTTTAATAACACATCGTCGTTAAAAAAAATACTAAATAAATAACACATACTATTAGAAGGATATTTAAGAATATAATTAGTTAGGAAGAAATATCATTTTTCAAATAAAAAACCATATGTAAAGAGCTGAGTCAACAACATTTAGGAGCCGTTTGGTGTGTGATTGTGTTTGACAATAGATATAAGGATGAAAGAGAATGAGCTGAAAAAGAAAGTAAATGTTTTTAAAATATTATTTGTTTTGAAATAGAAATAGGATTTAAAATTATTTAATATTATTAATGATAGAAAGACAAAGTATATGCAATAGGCCGACCATTTTAAACGTAAAAGAAAATGACATTTAGAAAAGAGCTAATTCTCAAAATGCTCCAAAAGTACAATGATTAATGACCCAAGGCGACTTTCGCCTCAGGTGGGTTATAGGCGACTCTTCTAAAAAAGCGACACGTGTCCCACTTTCTTGAGCGACTGGGCCCTACTGATTTAATTTCTTGGGCGAACAGTAGGTAAGAAGTACAAATTATATTTTTTTTAAGAGGAGTCACCCAAATCTACCTAATGCGAAAGTCACCTTGGGGCATTTTGAGAGAGAAAAATTGGGCACATAGGGTAACCATCATTGTACTTTTGGGTGCTATTTTCAAAAGAAAATAGTTCTTAACTCGGCTATTTAGTGAAGATTTGTTCAAAGTAAAATATTCGGGCATCATGACCAATCCAGAATCCTACACCTACTAAGCAAATAAACGATTTTACTTTAACATACAATCTCAATCCCCAATACGTCATAATAAACACCTCTTTAAGTCCTTAGTATTTAGCCAAACTTCAAAGAAATAACTCTCGTTTATCTAGAAGTCCAAAAATGTCTCATGGTTAGAAAAATTTTAATGAATATTTATTTTCAACCCTAGAGACAACGAAACTTTTGGAGTTATGCTTGATTTAATATAGATTTTTCATGGTTTGAAGTTCACGTACAAGCATTGCATATTATTTATCAAATGACTTAAAAAAAAGAAAAAAATAATAATATTACTGGCCGTTCTAAAATATAAGTCAATTTTTGATTTTTCAGAGTCTTTTTCTTTATGACTTTGATCGTAATTATTTTTTTTTCGTGCAATATGATACTTGATGAAAAGTATACAAATAAAAATACATTTGAAACACAAATCCATTTATATATTTTTCACAAGTATTATATAACACGAAAAATATAATTACTATCAAAATACGAAAAAAAAAGACTTTGAAAAGTTAAAAGTGAATTTAAATTTTTGGACTGATATACTATCAATCGTCCACTAAATTTTGTACAGTAACTTCAAAAGTCAAAAGAAACGAAAAAAACATAAACGACTGTCTTGTCGTAGTAGCTCTATCGAAAACACAAGTCTTTGACTTAGATATCGGGGTTTTGACAAGAGCTAATTCTTCAATCACCCCAAAAGTACAACCATGTGTACCCCATTCACTCTATTAATTTTTTTTTCTTCAAAAACCCCAGGAGCTACTATATCCCAAAAATCTTTGAGCAACTATCATATATGGTTGACATGTGTCCTATAGGGTTGTCCCCACAATGTACCCTTATGTACTTGCATCATACCCACCTAGCCTATTATTTTCTTGGGCGACTTGGGCCCACATTCTTGAGCGACTATCCTTATTTTGTCTTTTTCCCCAAAAGTATAGTCTTTTTTTATTATTTTCTAGTACAATTTTTTTGGGCGACTTGGTCCCACCCATGTGCATTCTTGGGCGACTGATTAGGTAGGATAAATATTTTATTATATAAGTACATTGTACTATCATGTTATACACCTTTTATACACTTTTTTATACTTTTTTACATTTATAAAAATTACTTTTAAAAACAAATACTAATTATTAATTTTATACAAATACTAAAATTTCCATAATTACTATTATACTTATACTCTTATACATTTATATTCTTTTAAAAAACACACCTAACACCAAACGATTATCTCTTCTCTAACACACACCAAACCACACCTACTACTCCACCATCGACACCGGCACCACCTCTCTAACAAACACCAAACCACCCTATGTTAGACACACACAGATCTTAGGAAACATATACCTTTGTTTGTTTTAAGTCTTTCTGGATCTAGGGTTTTATATAATGACCAATTGGTGGTTTCTTAGGGTACGGTATTTAATTGTTTATGCTTTATTTGATTAGGCTCTTGTCTGATTAGTTGATTGTTAGTGTTAGGATTAGGATTGTTGTTTATTGTTGTTGGTTTCTTAGGATCCGTTAGGGTTAGGATTGTTTGTGTAATTGATAGGGTTAACTAAAATCTCTACTGGAAAATCACCCATTTAGACCTGTTAATGGTCTAAAATCTCTACTGTAATTGTTAGTGTTAGGGTTAGTGTTATTTAATGGTTTTCATACCTGTTAATGGTGTAAATTGTTAGGGTTAGTGTTATTTATTTGTTTTCATACCTGTTAATGGTGTAAATTGCTTGGCTAAGGTTATTGATGTTGTAGAAGTCACTCATTTAGACATAAAAATATTGCCATTGTTTGTGTATTTGTTGTTTTGGTAAAACCTTTTTAATCGATACCGGAAAATCAAAGTTTACAAAATTTTACAAAACAATTTACAAGTTTGTTGCTTTGAAACCTTTGTTTTAGTCTTTGCGATAATGATCTACATAAGTGTTATATCGGATCGGTGGTAATCGGCTATTCTATGGGAACCAACTAGGCCAAACGGATCAAGGGGTGATTCCGGGCGAGCTTGAACCATAGATGGTCGGTTACTTAACCCTGTAGAGTTGTGCTCAGATATCGGGCCTCAGACTATATACATCCTGCTTATACACGGCGGGAAATAGTCTGCACTCCCGATCAGGTTCAAACTACACGGGCAACTGTTTTGACAGCTTCAGATTGTTGTCGCGAAGACTTAGTACGTCGGCGGTAAACACAAGCTTGTAAATTCTTTTGAAAATTTTGTGACATTTCATTTTCCAATTGTTGTAATTGCTTTACAAACATAGTAAAAATAGTGATACTTACATATAGGGTTAGTGTTATTTATTTGTTTTCATATCTGTTAATGGTGTAAATTGCTTGGCTAAGGTTATTGATGTTGTAGAAGTCACCCATTTAGACATAAAAATATTGCCATTGTTTGTGTATTTGTTGTTTTGGTAAAACCTTTTTAATCGATACTGGAAAATCAAAGTTTACAAAATTTTACAAAACAATTTACAAGTTTGTTGCTTTGAAACCTTTGTTTTAGTCTTTGCGATAATGATCTACATAAGTGTTGTATCGGATCGGTGGTAATCGGCTATTCTATGGGAACCAACTAGGCCAAACGGATCAAGGGGTGATTCCGGGCGAGCTTGAACCATAGATGGTCGGTTACTTAACCCTGTAGAGTTGTGCTCAGATATCGGGCCTCAGACTATACACATCCTGCTTATACACGGCGGGAAATAGTTTGCACTCCCGATCAGGTTCAAACTACACGGGCAACTGTTTTGACAGCTTCAGATTGTTGTCGCGAAGACTTAGTACGTCGGCGGTAAACACAAGCTTGTAAATTCTTTTGAAAATTTTGTGACATTGCATTTTCCAATTGTTGTAATTGCTTTACAAACATAGTAAAAATAGTGATACTTACATATAAACTTGTAACCTTTATTTATTATTTTTTTTAATTTACCTAAGCTCATTTCTTTATTTGTTTTTCCTTTTAAGGAATACGAAGCAAAAGTCATTGTTACAAGCAAATTGAAATACTTTTCATTAATCAAAGAAAAGCTCAATGATAATAGAAGAAAATTGTTTAGGAGTACCTGTTTCGGAGGATGGTTGGATATCTTCTTTTTTGAACCTGAACCTCATATGTTAGATTACATACTTAAAACACAAGGTTATGTGGATAAAGCTCAGTATGACATGCCCCTTATATATAACGTTGATGGTCGTAGTTTACATTTTGGTCGTCCCGAGTTTGCTCTTATCACAGGGTTTCGGTTTGGGAATGTTAACTTTGACTTATATAGATCAGGGGAAGTAAAACTTAAGTCTAGGTTATTTCCAAAAAAGATAGAGGTAAAACTTACCAATTTAGATCTTCTTGGTGTCATTGAAGATGAGGAGTTGTTTGGTAAAATTTCTGATGAAGATGCAATCCGTGTGTGTCTATTGTTTGTGTACGAGGTAATTTTTTTGGGTAGGTTGTTGGTTGAAGATATATCTGATGCACTTGTGCGTTTGGTTGATGACCTTGACGGATGGAATTCCTTACCATGGGGGGAACATATTTGGCAGCACTTGTATAGACAGTTATTGAATGTCGTATCAAACCACCGATGGGAACACCTGAAGGGACTGAAAAATGATCGGAAGTACGTTCCAACATACACCATAAAAGGTTTTGTTTGGGCTTTCAAGGTTAGTCCTACGTCTATCAGAAGTTTCCTTAATTTTTGATAATTTAAAGTTTGTTTTAGAGATTAAACCAATTTTTATATTTGTAGATATGGATTCTTGAGTCGTTTGAAAAAAGCAGTCATTGGTGGAATAAAGTCCCGGACGTTATACCGAGGGCAGTATCGTGGTCAAGGAAACAAAAGTTCACAAAAAATGATTATGAATTGCTATTTGTCAAGGTTAAACCTTGAAAATTGTTATTAATTATTTATTTTTTTATTCTATTAACTTCCTTTATTAAGTGTTTCTACCTTGTTTCTTTTTTATTTAGGATTCGAAGATAATATTTGATCTGAAACCAACGTTAGCAGAGCAGCAGTCGGATTGGTATATGCAGTTTACAGAATATTACGTAGAGTACGTACCACAGAGTCTTCGAACAAGAGTACCACATGCTTACGATGAATATCTACAGAAGCTTGCTGCTTCACGTAAACGTGGGAGGACAGAAAAGAGATATTTACCTCTGTATCAAAGGTATCAGACCACTAGTCTTCTAAAAGAGATCGACCTCAAGGATCATGTGATTCAAGAGCTCAATTCTCGTGTTTTCAAACTTGAGTCTATTATTCAGGTTATTTACTAGTCAGATTAATATAATTAAGTTAACTTTTTTTTCAATTTAAAATATTCTAAATGACAATTATTCTTTTAATACTTTATAGGTTATTGCTTTAGAGAGAACTTGCGGATTTCGGGTAATACATTCATCCCTATAGTTGTTAGTCAACATTTGGTATCTAGGCCTTATTAGGTTAATATTATGTAGTGGTGTAAGTCACCATGCATGTTCAGCTAAGACACCAAGTTGATTTGATAAGTTTTACTTACAATTTGTAGTGGACTATGGGTGCTTAGTTAAATCTGCACATGAGAGCAGTAGTTGTTATTTGATGAAATTTATTGTTCATTTTGATTTTAATATAGTTAAGATTAATAGTTAAGTAATTGGTTTGGTGATTTACCTCTTAAATCTGTCTGTCCTTGTGGAAATCTCTCATAACTGTTTTTAAAGAGGTTTTTGGATCAGCCTCATTCACTGTGACTGAGGTGGAATTGGTCAAGTTTTTTTTGTTCATTCATAATGTCCTAGGATCACTTAGGGTAATAGAACACAAAAATTAAGTGGTCATTATAAGTAAAAGATCAATTTTGTGAATCAACTGTCTAAAGCTTTTGGACCCAAATCTTCCATTTCAATACAAAAGGTGTTCACTTAGCTTAAATAAGTCTCATATTAGCTTAACATAACTTAACCAGTCCATAAAACAGAATACAAGTTCATTTTAGTCAAAAGTTCTTCAATAATTAAAAAAGTCAAAATTCCTTGTTAGTGCAGAATTTCAATTTTTGAGGGATTTTTCATGATTTTTGTGGGTGGATTTAGGCCTTGAAATTTTCAGACATCAAAATCTACCACCTAGTCTATCAAAACCTGTAGTTATTTCATTTTTAGGAGATTTTGTCAAGCTTGTGCAAGCAGTTGTTTCGACCTGCAGGGCAATGACATGCCCTGCTCCATGACCATCAGTTTTAGGAGATTAGTCCAAATGTTATTCAAAAATTGATCTTGTTTCTGGATTGTTGATGTTTTAGAAAGTCATTGAGGATATTGCTTGCATGTAACACCTCCACACTGATTCATCAGTGTGCAATGGCCTAAGTTAAGCTTTTGATATTTGAGCTTATTTCATACCTTAGCTTATTTGCCCCTTGCTTGTTTGTCCACTTTTGTGACCTGACCCCAGGGCCAATACTGAGCAATCAGTATTTGTTCAACTCTTCCCAAGGCACCCACAAGCTCATACCTTGAGCTTATTTCTTTGCCTTGGACTTTCTGAAAAGTTCACCAGCTTAGCTTGTACGGTCCGACCCTTTTCTAGGCTTTTCAGCTTATTGGTAGGCTTAATTTGAGTTATATAGTTGTCTTACTAACACCTCCACACTGATTCATCAGTGTGCAATGGCCTAAGTTCATAAGCTCCTTGTGACTAAACTAGGAAAAAGACCCCACCCTTGGTGTTTTGTGTATTTGGCTAGCTTATCAATTAAGCTTTTGATATTTGAGCTTATTTCATACCTTACCTCATTTGCCCCTTGTTTGTTTGTCCACTTTTGTGACCTGACCCCAGGGCCAATACTGAGCAATCAGTATTTGACCCAATCTTCCCAAGGCCCCCACAAGCTCATACCTTGAGCTTATTCCTTGGCCTTGGACTTTCTGAAAAGTTCACCAGCTTAGCTTGTACGGTCCGACCCTTTTCTAGGCTTTTCAGCTTATTTGATAAGCCCAATTAGGCCTGCAAGTTACCCCAAAGGACCTGTTTGGTCTGTGGTAATTCCAAAGTGCTTATTGTGATTTCTTAGCTTACCCAGTGTGCATTTCTTCTCTCTTTGGCTTATTTTGTACTTAGATAAGTTGTTTAGAACTTATTCTGAATGGGTCTAGATGGGATAGCTCAGTTTAAGATATGTTTAGTTGATTGGTTAGTAGTCCTCATAAGGAAAGTCTCCTGATGTGGGGGTGTTGTTTGTCATAAACTCTAACACAGTTTTATGTATCATGAAACTCTAACTTGTTCCATTCTGAATGGGTCTAGATGGGATAGCTCAGTTTAAGATATGTTTAGTTGATTGGTTAGTAGTCCTCATAAGGAAAGATTCCTGATGTGTGGGTGTTGTTTGTTATAAACCTTGGTAAAGGCTCTATCCCCTAGTAATTAGACTGTTTGGTGCTGCTGCTTTCTTTTGGTTTAAGAAGTTTTTTGACTAATGGGATTTGATTGTTTTATACGGTTTCAGTTAATTGCCAAATTCCATTTCTACAAGCCTACTTATTTATTTAATTTACATATTTTTTCACATTGTCAGGAAAAATTGGACTTTACTTCATCGTTTTCCCATATGAGCTGCGAATTTCGTGAACAACTAAACCGTGAATTCTTTGATTTGGTTGACTCGCTTATTTGTAGCATTCGTTCACCGCCTAAAGATGTCGACGATGATGATGTTGTTATGGTAACGTTCTTACCAAACTATCAAGATATTTATTAGTATATTATACCATGTATATAAAAATAGTACATTTTTACAGGAATATCTATTGGAAGAGGAACTAAGGTTGCGTAATGAACAGGAAGAAAGGTGGCGGATGGAAGAACAAAAGATGCTGGAAAAAGAGTTTGTAAATGCTTTAATAGAGGAGACAAATCGGAGGGTGGAAAATGAAAATATGAAGAAGATTGAAATGCAGAAGAAAAAAGCGTTGGTTGATTTATATAATTCAGAACATTGGAAGAGAGCCCAGGAAGACATAAAACCTGAGAAGCGTAGCCACCAAGATGGATCTGATTCTTCGTATTATTGGTCCAAAACATTTGTTGAACGTGAAAAAAATCGAACACCTCCTTTTGGCTGTAGAGATCCAAATATGACGGAGCAGCTAAAACATGTTAAACCTTGGGTTGAGGTACGAAAAAACAGCTTTTTAGATTGTTTCTTCTAATACTAATGTTAGTTTACTTATATAGTATCAATCTTTGTGTAGAGTTTTTCTCGCTGGAACACATGCATCAGCAAGGTTAACATTACTAATGAGTACGACGAATTCCTTGGAAGGCCTGGGCCCCTTCGCTGTATGTTTCCTTGGTCCAATGAAGTTCATGTTGATCGGAGGTTTTGGGAATCCTTAGTGTGTTTAGACCCTACTAAACAAGGTTGGCTTATGGATGAGGTAAGACTCATACATATAGTTTCAGTTTATTTAATTATTATTATTTTTTAATTATAATTATTTTTTTTAACAGCACATGGAGTTGTGGGTGGAATACATGTTGCATTTCAGACCTCAAGACGCTGACTGGACAATGGTTACTCCATACTTTGTTCAGCTCCTCTTACAGGACTCCATACCCGTATGGTATGCGAATGGGGAAAAGTACAAAATTCCATGGGGTGATGTTGAGCATGTAAATCTCGTATTATTTTATTTATAGGTATATTTTTTAGGTGTTTTGATAACAAGCCTTATTTTTTTCCTTTCAGGTTTATATGCCTATCAATGTAACGCAAAAACATTGGTTTGTCGCACACTTTCATATCAGGACCGGTGTCATAATGTTTTATGACAGTGCTCCTAAGGATGAGACACCATCAACTGAGTGGCGTCCCTGGTATTTGCAACTTCGGGCATGTTTACAGGTATACACATTCATCAACAACAAATAATATACAAGACTTAAAAACATTTGCTTTATATATTTAGTCATACATGTTTTGAATATAGATCATTTAGCAAACTACATTCAAAAAACTTAAGTCTAAGTTACAATTGAGTTACATGTCTTTGGAGTAATATTTAGAAACAAACTGAATAGTCTAGTCATTCTTAAAAATGGTCCAACTAACTTATTAAATGAAGTATAAGTCAACTCCTAAAAACTTAAGTTAAGTCTAAAAGTAAAGATTTTAAGTACTAGAAAAGTACAAGAAAATCTAATGGGTTGTTATTAGCCATAAATTTTCAAGTTCTTTATAAGTTTCCATCCCTAAGTAATTTTCAGCCAAAAAATTCAACACCCACACTAACCTTCCTTCAAAACCTTATATCTTTAACAGCCAAATACTAGAAAATGTCTGATAACATTCCCCTAGAAGTTCAAATGGACATACTTCAACGGCTTCCTGTCAAGCAGGTTCTTCGATGCCGAAGTGTCTGCAAGACCTGGAAGTCTTGCATTGACACCAATCATTTCATTGTTTTTTACGGTGTTAAGCCTGCTGCTACTTTTCCTTTCGTTTTATGCTACAAGTAGAGGTTTAAAGGTTACCATACTTTAGCTGATGAAAATTTCGCTTTGACAACTATTACTTCAAACCTAAATTATTCTGATCTCACACCAATTGGTTGGTCCAACGGTGTGTGTGGTTTTACGTATGGTCCTATTGTCGCTGATTTTATGGCAATAGTGTTTAACCCTTCCATCAAACGATCAGCGGGAACCTTTGTCCCGTACTTGACTGTGGCAATGGAATTTGAAAAACGCCTATTGGGTTTTGGGGTTCGTCAGGAAACTCTTGATCCAACCATTATAAAGATTGCTTACCCTAACAATCCACAAAAACCAGTTACTGTTTTAATTCACACATTCTCTTCAAGAGAATGGAGGATTTTGGAACCTCATTTGTTGCCACCTCCAACAATCAAAATAAAGAAAACAAGTCAAGCTAATATTGGTGATCTGATATTCTGGTGTGGGTATGAAAGGGTGTATGCTAATAACGGTGTCTCATGCAAGGTTTATTACATTGTCTCTTTCGACTTGGTGACCCACCGTTTCCAACTCTTGGACATACCTGATGAGTTGCTTCGCCATATTCCTTTACCATTCTTAGTGTCTTCTCTAGGAAACAACCTCGTGATTTCTGGAAACATTGATAAGGATAGCCATTATGATTTTTGTATCTGGGTGTTGACACTTGTTGGTGGAACCGTTGATTCGTTTACCCGTCTTCTCAAAGTTCCCACACCATGTAAACTCAAATTACTTGGTTTTGAGGTTAACAACAACCCGATTATTGAAGTTCAACACCAGGAAGGATTTCCTGCGGTTGTTGTACGATACAGACTTGCTACCGGGAACTTCCAGAATCTTGGAATCAATGGAGATGTTGGATCTTTTTTCCTCATGCCCTACTGTCAATCACTTCTTATGGTGGACCATGAGGATGCCATGATCTATTAAATTGTTGTCTTTTATGGTTTTTAAGTAATATGTCTTATGTATTCAGTATGTGTTATCAGTCTTTAGTTTAACTAGGAATGTCCTTTGTATGTTATCAGTGTTTGTTGCTTGTAATCCGTTTAGGATATATGTGAACGTCGAATGTAATCAGTTAATTTCCATCTATGCAATTATTTTTAGTTTCTGTGAATGAATTTATGTTTTCTTTTTATTTTTTTTTTAGTCTTGGTGTGGTTAAAAAAAGTATATTTACATATATATTAATTGTTTAATTCATAATGTAATCAAGTTTGAACCATAAATATTTATTGATATATTGATTGTGTAATTTTTTCTTAATGTAATACTTTTATTTCTTCCTATCGTTCTTGAGCAAGCCAATGTATTCGATAAGAAAGGTATAGATTGTACAACGTACGCCATCACCTTCGAGAATGCGGTTAACATTCCAACGCAGGGGGGGCTTTTTGGAGATTGCGGTATTTGGGTATGCATATTCTTATACAGGTTGGCACACGGGAAGTCTTTGGATGTGGATAATCCGGTACAGGCTGCACTTACCTATCGTGAGCATTTGGCAGAGTTTTTCTTGAAACACAGAGTTTCTAGTTGGTAGAGATGTTTAATATGGATGCTGTAATTCAAATAGGTTGTATCACGGGAGCAATTTTGTATTATGGGGTCAAGTTTGTATTAGATAACTAGATAAAACGATGTATGAACTTCTTTATGTAATATGCTCCCTGTTTGTTATGGATTTTGTTTTGTAAATTGTTGACATGTACAAGGTCGCATTGAAAATATATCTGATGCACCTGATTCGACAATATATGGAGTAAGAGTGATTGTTTTTTTTCCGTATACAGTAAACCTTTTCCCATATTTATTTCGATTAAGGTTACTACTTACAAATAAAATATTTACTTGCAGACCAATGAGATGTTTAGAATGTGTTCAAGGTGAACTGTACATGCTAAATTTAGCAGATTTTCTTGACTGCTTCCCATTTGCAAGGTAATTTCTTTATCTTTTATTTATTATCTTGTTTTTTTATCTTGTTTTGTTACCTTTAAACAATGAAATACTAATAAGCATAACGTAGTACAACATTGATTTGTCCCTAACTAAACTATTAATAAACATAACGTACTACAATGTTAATTTAACAATAACTAACATCAAAGGTTCAAACACTACAGATAGATGACGATTAAGCGTCTTAGAAGTTTACAACTTGATAATTTAACAACGACCCGGTTCTTGACCATCACCAAAACATTGACTTAGAAATCATCCAAATGATAAGGATTAACTTCCGGGACTGAATTTAGGTTAATGGCAGAGTAACCTCGTTCATCACCCCATACCAGATTCCCCTCCCATAGGCTATTAGATGCTTCACCCGTCCAGTGCAGGTCTTCCCAATCTTGGTAAATTCTCCCGTTTTCAAAAAGCTGTTCGTCCACTTCGACTTTACGTTTACCACTTCCCCTTTCAGATACCATCTCTTGCATCACTTCTTTACCCTTGTCTGATCTACTATTGCTTGTCTTGCATTTTAGCAGGAAAATATGTAATATATCTTGTTAGAATTCTAAAATAAAAAAAACAAAATAAATAAATAAATAAATATATAAATAACAAAGGTACGAACTTTCAAATTACCTCTGTTCTGGGCAGTGGTGCCATACATGCTTCACGGGTGTGTCCTTCGGTGCCACACCGTCCACATTTTTTAACTTTTGGCTCCTCATTTTTTGATAGAAAACGATCTTTGTTTTTTGGTCTTCCTGCTTGGCGCTTAACCATCAATGGTGGTTTAACTTTTTGCAAGTTTCCTGGATTAACCTATTTTGATTCTTCTTCCAAAGGAAAGACCAATTCTTGATATGTTCCTTTTAGTGCTGTTTTCATAAACCAATCTTCCGCCCATTTGTTACAGTGGGTCAAATCTTCGGATCTACACACGGCACACACATGACCACACGGTATACCCGAATCTTGCCATTTCCTACACGTTGAAGCTAATCAAATGGCATACATGATTAAACAACAAGTACCTTAATAAACAACCTGTTTATAGTAAATACCTGCAAGTGCATTCATTTTTTGTAAAATCAACAATATGAATGTGATGATGGTCTATTACTTGGTACACGGCACACATGGCTATGCCTCTAACTTCCCAGTTAGCACTCTTGTACATCCTCTGCTGGACCTTCCTTTCTGCCCACTCTGTAAGTTCATATTTTCTTGCCACTGCCATTTTATGCCAACCAAAAAAAAAAGAACAGAAAAAAAAATTACTTTCTCGACGTAGGAAATGAATACTTAAGATTATATATAGTTTACCAAATATTTACAAACAAAAACGTATACCAGATATTATATGTTAAAAAAGAAAAGTAAATGATTACTAAAGCTTATATATAGTTTACCACGGTATTTTTCTCGACGTAGGAAATACCAATCTTGTAAAAGCCTTCTGTAGTACTCCATGAGCATCGTTATTGGAACCCTTCTCACATGCCTAGTTAGTGAGTTGATTGATTCTGCACTGTTTGAGGTCAAGTAATTGTATCTTTTTCCTGTACTATACGCCCTTGACCACTTATCAATCCCTGCTTTTTCAAGTTTATCTACGGCTTCAGGTCTACTTGCTCTAAGCTCCGCAATTGCTTTGTCAAAATCTTCAGTAGTATAAGCTTTGCACGCCTTCCAGAATAGAGCTTTTGGTTTTTTCAATTTCAAATTGCAATTCATCATCAAATGACGGCAACAGTAACCGTGAAAACAGTTTGGAAAAACTGTATCACAAGCTTTGGTTATTGATGCATGCCTGTCTGAAATAATGGCCAAATTAGGCACTTCACCAATGCATTCTTTCAACCACATCATAAACTTTGTCCAAGCTTCACCGGTCTCACCCTGTGAGGCCCCAGTAGCGATTGGAATAATCTGGTTGTTACCATCCATGCCAACAGCAAGCAGATTGGTTCCTTGATACTTCCCTTTCAGATGCGCGGCATCAATTATCAGCAATGGGCGCATAAAGGCTATAAAACTCCGTATCTAGTATCATTAACAGTAAATTAGTATTAGTTTACAATTACATAACATGTTTAAAAGAATAAAATAAATATAAAAATTATTAATAAAAATAGTGAATCTAAATTGAATCTTACCGCAACACCAAACGCTATAAATACCATCTTAAATCTTCCTTCATCGTCTGTTTCAATGTGCGTTACCGTCCCTTCGTTTTTTAGTTTTAAGTTATGGCAATAATAAGGTAATTGCTCAAACGAATCTTCTGGACTACCGTTCAAAGATTCGAATGCCAAATTCCTACCCCCCCAAGCTCTTTTGTAAGAAACGTCTATTTTCCATTCAATACGAAAATCTTTTTGTATGTCAGCAACCATATACACCCTGCTAGTGTCTTTCAATTTTTCGTATAGTAAATGACTCAACAATTTCATAGTGGCATTGCGATGATTAGGACAAATCTGATCTCTTGAACATGTGTGTATGTCGTTCATGTTAGAGACGTAGAATGTACTACCCACTTTAGCCTTACGAGTGTATATATTCCATAAGCAGCCTTCGCGGGTACATTTGACGCTATATCTCGTGCTTTCAGATTTAATAATTTTGTATTCAAAACGCTCAATTAATGATTTCTTTCCAATAGCAAACATGCATTCTTGCTTATTATAAAACTCCTAGTTTATGAAAAAAGCATTATTGTTCATATGTGGCTGGATTGTTTTAAATATTGGATGGGGCAGTTGGTGGCAAAGGCATATTTGTGAACGTGTTTTTTTGCCACTGAGGAAGTGAATCATCTTGTTGGTCACAAGAGTGTTGTTCAACTTTTGGGGTGGGATAATAACATTCTTGGGGAACAAGTGGAACATTAAGATCAAATAAAAAATTATTTGAAGCTGAAGAAGATTTTACCTCCAAAGGTTGTTCAACCACTGAAATGAAAAGTTTCTGAACAAGATCGTTCTTACCAAAAATTTCATGAATGAAGTATTGGACGTCATCGTCTTCGACAACGTCCAATGACATAGAACCATCTTTGTAAAATAATCTGACATAAGAACTTTCTATGTCTTTCAAGGCGTCCACCTTTCTCTTCACGTACTCCACTAGGTTCTTGAAACTGATATTTTTAGGTAGTTTAACAACATGCTTTGAGGATGGATGCACCAAGATAAACTTAAACTTACAACTATCATCATAATTCATGGTGTTTATTCCCTTTGTTTTTTGTAGTATTGTTTTTTTTATGTTTTTTTTTTTGTTGCATTTATATGTGTAATGTGAAAAATTTATTAGGTCGCCCAAGACATTGAATTACCTAGTCGCCCAAAGAATTTACTAACCATCTAGCAACCCTTGTACTAGTTATATCAAATCAATGTACTTGTTAATTAATTTTATTGAACAATGTATTAGTTGCATTTAAGTGTGTAATGTGAACAATTTATTAGGTCGCCCAAGAAATTGAACTACCTAGTCGCCCAAAGAATTTACTAACCATCTAGCAACCCTTGTACTATTTATATCAAATCAATGTACTTGTTAATTAATTTTATTGAACAATGTATTAGTTGCATTTAAGTGTGTAATGTGAAAAATTTATTAGGTCGCCCAAGACATTGAATTACCTAGTCGCCCAAAGAATTTACTAACCATCTAGCAACCCTTGTACTAGTTATATCAAATCAATGTACTTGTTAATTAATTTTATTGAACAATGTATTAGTTGCATTTAAGTGTGTAATGTGAAAAATTTATTAGGTCGCCCAAGAAATTGAACTACCTAGTCGCCCAAAGAATTTACTAACCATCTAGCAACCCTTGTACTAGTTATATGTTAGAATTAGAAGTGTTGATCATTTATGAAATCAAAGAGAGATCTCAATGATCGTCCCTTAGGGGGAGATTGTTAGGATTAAAAGTGACGATCTTTATTGAGTCAAATAGTTAGTTTAATATATCAATGTAATAGTTAGTAAATGCTAGTTTATTAAGTTTATGTGTATTATTCATGCTTGTATAAAGTCTAAGGGCTAGTTATGTAATATGGTCAAAGATATGTGAAGCCCTAGACTACAAGTATAAATACACATGTAAGGCCTCATTTTGAGGTTGGTTCTCTTAGTAATATCAAGGTTATTCATTTACACACACTAGAGTTCCCACTCGCTCTCTCTCTCTACTTACTTTCTCTTTCTAGATCTAGCATAGATTCACAAGTGATAAGGTTGTTCTACGGTCCTACAAGTGGTATCAGAGCCTAGGGATAATTTTAGGTTGTCTTAGATTATTTTTGGGTAAAAAAAATGTGTTTTTTGGTGGAAAAAATCGGATCTGGTACTGTTCATTGGAGTGTTTTCGAGTTTGGATTTGATTTTTTTCGAGTTTGAAAAATAGTTTCGAGTTTGAAAATATTTTTTTCGAGTTTGACAAAAATATTTTCGAGATAGAAATTTTCTTTTCGAGTTTGAAAAATTTTTTGCGAGTTAGGAAAAATATTTTTCGAGTTTGAAAATATTTTTTTCGAGTTTGACAAAAATATTTTCGAGTTTGACAAAAATATTTTTGAGTTAGAAATTTTCTTTTCGAGTTTGAAAAATTTTTTGCGAGTTAGGGAAAATATTTTTCGAGTTTGAAAATATTTTTTTCGAGTTTGACAAAATTTGTTTCGAGTTTGAAAATTGTTTCGAGTTTGAAAAAAGAGTTTCGTGTTTGGAAAGTAAAATTTTCGAGTTTGAAATTGTTCTACCGAGTTTGATCTCAAAATTAGCGAGTTAGCCTGTTTGCCTTATCGTTTATCGAGTAAGGTTCTTTGTGGCAACCTTCTAAGGGGATACTCTGCTCAAAATTCATTGACTTACCGACAAAGTTGTCAAAATCGCGCCTAAGGCGCGCCTAGGCGCTAAGTCGCACAAGGCGCTAGCCTTGGGGATTTTTTTGACTCGAGGCGCACGACATGCATGACTCCCACAAAAAGCGCGCGACTTTGCGCTTTTTGCGCCTTGGCGCCTCGGGCGATTTTTGCGCCTAGGCCATATTTTGCGTCTTGGGACTTTTTTTTTTTTTTTTTTTTTTTTTTTTTTTTTTTTTTTTTAAGATATAATGCATGGGCCTTTTAAGTCATAGGTGAGTATTTATATGATTTCTAAATTTAAATTGATTTTATGTTTATTTTATTGATTGAAATTTTCTTTAAAAAGTTATTTTGTTTCATTAAATTTTTTTTACGACATATTATCATAAAATGTAGCATTGTGCCTTGAATATTAATATATTGCTTGCTTGATATTTTGGGTTAAATTGTGAGCTTTGTTAGATGTAAGCTACAAGTGTAGGACACAAACACATTTAGTCTGATATGGATTTTAATTTCTATATAGGTCATCGAGCAAAAGAGTTGATCCGTTCTAGAAGTGACAACCAATCCATTTTAATATTTATAATGGCAATATGTGTTATGCATTAAGTATTTTAATGTTATTTTCTATTATTTAAGATACATAAATGGTCACATATGTTATAAAAAACTTAATGCTTTTAGTGCGCCTCGCATTCATGAATCCCGCGCCTTGGAATGCGCCTCGACTCGAGGCTCTTTGGCCCCCTTTGCGCCTTAGTGCGCCTTGAGCTTTTCAGAACACTGCTTACCGAGTTTGAACACTAATATTATCTTACCGAGTTTGACTACATCTGTTCTTACCGAGTTTGAAACTTTTGAACATACCGAGTTTGATGAATTCTCAGAAATTACCGAGTTTGAAACAATTGTAGAACTTCCGAGTTTGACAACATCTCAGGAACATACCAAGTTAAAGGAATTTCAATTCTTACCGAGTTTGAGTGAACCACAATTCTTACCGAGTTTGGCGGGAAATTTTGAGTAAAAATTATTTTTTACAGGAGATTAAACGTTCAATTTTTACGCGAGATTCAAAGTTTGGTATAACGTTGAAATTTCGGCCGAAAATTCAAATTTTTAGGCCAAAATTCAAATTTTTTCGGTGAAATTTTGCGAAAAATTTTTCAAAACTCAAAATTTTCTGGTAATCTTAGAAGTGCATTTCATAGTGATTTTCAAATTTTGGGAGAGAAAATTTTCAAAAATATTTTTGGAGGAAAATTTGAAATCACTAGAATCTACCATATACGTTTTTCAAACTTCGCCAAAAACATCTAATCTTCAAACAACAACCTTTGTTATCTTAAAAGATCCTAAGATCAACTTTATCACACATCGTTTAATCAATGGAAATGAAAATGCAAATCAAAGAGAGAGATTCAAAGAAAGTGTTTGCAGTGTTCAAGTCATATGTAGTAAAGGTCATCAACATTTCTGGTTATGATTCACGGTTCGAACAAGCATTTGAATACTACGTCAGAGACCGATTTCATTATTTCAAAGAGAAACTCAACAAAAGTCTAAATCAACTTGAGATGCTACTTCATAAAGAAGAACTTGATATGAGTAACTCCAAGGAAGCTTTTAAAGTGATCCAAACTCAATTTCAGCGTATCTTTAACCCTTGGATAATGAACCAGTCAGAGTTTATCGATGCATTTTACCAACAATTTTGGGTAGGCTATTTGACCTTCAGAACTAAATGCATAAATGACATGGGGGAACTCGAAAAGATACTTGATGCTGAGGAAGCTGAGTTAAATGAAATTGAGAAGCTGAAACGGGAAAGAGAGCAGATTGAAAAGGATATGCAGTTAAAAGAAAGAGTGCTAATTGAAAGAGAGATGCAGGTAAAGGAAACAGAGGTGATTGAGAAAGAGACAGAGAAAGATTTTCAAACAGAAGAGGAAACGGTCAATGAGGGTGATGCATCAGATGATAGTTTGGTTTTCACGGGAAGTGATTCATCTTCAGAACAGCAGGTTGAAAGCAGCAGTCCTAGCTATGATTCAGATACTGATGATACACAAAGGAATGAAGCTGTTTGGGACACCGAAGATGATCATATCAGACCTTCATCAGACACAGAGATATTGGCTACGGTACAACATTCACATGCTCATGATAATGTTGATATATTTGAGAATATGTTTGTTCATGATCAGACACATCCTGCGCATCCTGAGTCTATTAGTGACACTTATGTGGTGGAACAAAATGATAGTAATATCACTTTTGATACTCCAGATATGGATCCTAATATAGGTGAGCCTGCCCAGGATGGATCTTCTTATGAACAAGATCGTGCCTTTTTTGCTTCATTAATCAATAATTTCAAACATGAACATGAAAAGTGCAAAGAGGACAATCGTAAAGCTAAGCAAACGAATGTCTTATTGACAAAAGAGCTTGAGAGATTTAAAGAAATGGAAAAAGGTTTTCAAAATGTAACAAAAAGAAAAGCTGAACTTGAATTTGAAAACTCAAACCTTAAATCTCAAGTTCAAAAGTTTGAAATGTATGGAGAGTCTGTCAAACCACTTTTAAAAAGAAATGAAGAACTTGAAGTTGGTTATAGAGAAGCTGTTCTTCGTGAAAAACGTTCCATTCAAAATCTGGATGCTCAAATGGTTGTTAACAACAGAAAGGTTCAAGCGCTTTTAAAAGAGAACAATGATTTAAAAAGTGAAAATTCAAAGCTTTAGAAAACCACATCAAATTTTGAGATTGTAAACACAAAACTAGAGAATGAAAACAAAGAGTTTTTGAAACGAACAAACGATCTTGAAAACAAACTTCGAAAATTGGGACAGACTTCTCAGACTATCAACATGCTGCCTACTAAAGATGAGGAGGTTGAGAAACAAACATCTGGAATTGGTTTTGAAAATAGTGCTCAGTTGGAAAATGGAAAACCGTGTTTTTTAAACAAAGTGAAAAAGCTGACACCTATTTTGTACAACGCTGATGATATGGGAAAAGAATTGTCAGATGATCTTTTGTTTGAGTCTCAAGATATTTTAAAATCTGAAGAGGAAAACCATTTGAAAGTAAAACAAACAAAAAACCCTCTCCCGTACCACGGCTTTGTGTATGGTTATACACAATTGACAGATTTTCCAAAAGCACCTTTCAAAAGAAAAGACACAAATGTGAAAAGATTTTTCAAAGAAGCTCAACTTGCTACGTTATGGCAAAATAAAGCAAGGAAACAATTTTGTAGTCTTAAACATCACATTGAGCATACGTTAAAGGTAATTTGGTTTAAGCAAGTAAACATCGATAACAGCGTTTTCTCTAATCCTCTTTCATCAGATGTACGCCTTAAGATTAAAGTCCAAAATATTTTGAAAGATGAGATTGAACCTCATGTGAAAAATCTCAACTTAAGTTTTGAGTACTTTGAAAAACATCTTGTCACTGAAATGAGAGAAGATTTAAAGTACGTTCATTCTCTTGAAGACGAATTTGTTGAAAAATGCTTAATACTAGACATTCAAAATGAATTTTTCACAAATCAAATAGAGTCTTTCTAATCAAAATCTGTTTGCCATGAGAAAGTGAATGAGAATTTTGAACAAACATCTTCTTTGAAATCTGAAAATCTTTGTCTCAAAAAGAAAATCACCGAGCTTTCAAAAGAAGCAGCTGATGTCAAAGAAGAATTGTCAAAAAGAACAGCTCAGTTTGAGAAACATCTTGCAAAACTCGAAGCACAAAGTATCTCTTTCCAACTTAAACTGCAAGAGAAGAATGAGAAAATGTCTTCTGAAAACTCTTTGACATCAGTGCTTAAAATAAAAGAAAAGATTTTTGAAGAAAATTGTGATGATACCAATATCAAGTTTGATTTAGACGAACTTGATACAAAAAATCTTGAATTGGAACATGCTGTGGAATCATTACAAAAAGAAAATGAGCATTTGAAACAGACTTACAAAAACTTGTTTGATTCAATCAAGCGGTCAAGAGTTCAGAATCAAACTTTAAACAAATCTGACTCTCAGATCACACCAAATCATCTTTTTGAAAAGGAAAAGTCTGTGCTTCAAAAGAAAATTGTTGAATTGGAAAAAATGATTGTACAACAAACCAAGGATTTTGGTGATGCCAAAAATGATTTTTCAATCGAAACAAACAAATATGAAAAATATTTTGCACATCTTGAAAATCAAAATGCTTCTTTGCAAGAAAAACTGGCATCATCAGATCATCTTTCTCTTCAAAAAGAATACAATGATTTGAGAACGTCATACAATGCATTAAAAGCGAAGTTTGATGTTCTTAACCGGTCAAAAGGAAAATATCAAGTTTCAAACGAGTCTAAACCACAAGTAAGTGTTTCGGAGAAGGTTTACACGGGTGAATCTTCCAAACCATTTTCGAAAAAGGTTTCTCAGTTTACAACCTATTCTTTGCAAAAAGGAAGGAAATTTTCAAAGAGACCTAATTTTTCTGAAACATTTACTCCTCAAAAGGTTTCAAATGCAAGTGCTCATAAAGAAAAGAATCAAGGTTTTCAAACTCCATACTCTCGTTTTACTCCGGTAAAGCCAGTGTGGAAACCAAAGCAAAGTCGTTCAAAACATTTGAATTATTCATACTCTAAAATGCTTCCGCTACAACAAAGGAATGGCTATGCTTTGAAAAATCCCAATTCTGGAAGGTTTCCATTCATCTCAAAAATGAATTTTCGAAAAGAAACACCGAGTTTCAACAATGGATGGAAAACTTCTTCTTCAAGTTTTAAAACTCCAAGAGAGACATCGGGTTTCTCAAACAAGTTTCAAAAGCAAAAGAGTTTTAAATCACCGTTGATTCCACGAGCTTTATTTCAAAATGAAACACCGGTTTTCAGTCCTCGTTGGAATTCAACTTCTTTGTCTCGGATTGACACAACTTTCAAATGGATTTCAAAATATGGTAAACCCGTTGGCGCCGTGCTTAAATGGGTTCCAAAAGTTGTTGTCTAATCCAAAAACATAATGACTTCTTAGTACTTCTGCTAAGGACTCGGACTTCAACATTATGACTTCTTAGTATTTCAGCTAAGGACTCGTTCTTCAAAGAAAGGAAAGTGCTTAAGTTTAAACAAAGGTTTTAAATATTTTTCGAGCACTTATCCTAAAAAAAAACATGATGGCTTATGCACACATAACAGTGTATAACCCGCGATTTTCAAAAGAAATGACTCTGTTGTACATTTATGTGCGGCAATCCTAAAAGAAAAGAAGACTTCTCACCAAAAAGCTTATCAAAGTCTTCTTAATTTTTGAGTAAAATTTTGAATAATGTATCAAAAGGTTTTCAAAACTTTTCATGATGTTGCTCAAGATATTACTCCCTCAAATCCTTAAAAGTTTAATTTGCTTAAAATGTTCTATTTTTTAGGGGGAGTAATATAAAGTTGTTCCAAAAAGATCATGCTTAAAGGAAACAAATACGGAATTAACAAACATCCGTTTCTCCCATAAGCTATCCAAGAAGAAAGGGTTTAATCATTTGGTATCAAAAATACCTTGGATATGCTATTTTTGAGAGGGAGAAGACGTGATTAAAATGTGATCGTCTTGAATCTCAAAAGAGCTCGACTCAGAAATGACCCAAGAATTGACGAAACAACATAAGTTAGTAATCGAAAAGACTTATCCTCGACGGGTAATAGCATCAAGTTAGTTACTAGAGCTAGTTGTCACCTAAAAGCTGACAATGGAACTCTTTAACTAGCCACGTAAGCGTGTCTCGAAAAGGATTTGTTTGAGTAGAGATGTACCGTTTCGAGAAACTTTCTGTGGACTTGACCAGGCCGGGTAATAACTTCAAGCTAGTCTAACTAGTGATGTAAGCGTGTCTCGAATCGGTTGTGTTCATTGAAAGTAGATCAATTCAAAAGTGCAAACTCCTCCCGCATGCGCAAATTTCCTAAAATATACATGAGCACATGTGAAGGGGGAGTCCTTCAAATGAAATGCAAAACTCTCAAAGTGTTAACAAAGTATGTTTTATTATCATAAACACTTTGAGAGATTTTCACAAATGGTTTGATGGCAACAATAGGATAGTTATGAAGTTATAAGGTGACTAAGGTTAGGTAAAACCGTCCTATGATCCGCCAGAGTTGGAGGGATCTACCCAAGGACAAATCCAATAGATTAGAATTAGAAGTCCTTAGGTACGATTTGAAAAAAAGGAGAAAAGAATGAAAGGAGAAAGAAGGGGTTGAAGAATTAAAAAGAAAAGCAAATGAAAGGGTGAAAAGAAATAGCCCTTCATATGTTCAACCTTAGGGCAGACACCGGGTTCAATTCATAGGCTACTGGTTGTTACCAAGGTGACACCGGTATTGAAGATAAAGACGTCATGGACCCAGTGACGCACTGCACTAAACCTTCTAGCCACTCAAGTTCTCTTAAAAGAGCTTGTTTCATTCTCACGGGGAACCGGTGTAATCTATTGACCTGTCTCTTAGAGATGGTTGATATTGAAGCAGGAGACCTCTCCCTAATCTCCGCATAGGAAACCAAATGTGCACTTATCGAGTCTAGAGCCCTGAGATTCATCAAAAGATCTCATAGGAACACATGATATCTCTACACTGGTTGTTCATCATTAAGGACACTAGATGTAAACCTAAGAGTCCTTTGCAGATCTTAGCAATCTGCCGGGAACGTTTATGAGAGAATTTACTTATGTAGTTTCTCAATGATTGAACGGAAATTCCTGCCAGGGTCAACATCAAGCAGCCCTGACAGCAGGTCACTTCGGTAATTCTTTATGGGTTACGCTTAGTGTTCGCGGTGGTTTCAAACGGTCTACAGTCGTGGAGTGATCCCCAGCGACTCACCCAGTCATTGAGCTACTTAGTAGGTCTCGTAAGCTCTTTCGGGAGTATCTGATATGGGAACGGCCATGGTAAGGGTTAGAAGGAGTCTTCACACTATGCTGTTGACGATCTCTAATTCCGAACCTTTAAGTACCGGTTGATTTATTGCTAACTGTTTTATGCAGGTACTCATGAATGTTACTTGGAGAAAGACCGTTACCATCACTCAAAGATCCACATGCTCATACCCTGCAAAGCTCTCTTCAAAGATCTAAGCAACGCAAAGTTCAGAACGTTTCTAAGTCAAAGTCAAAGAATCTTCAAACTAAAGAAACAAAGATTAAAGTCAAAGAGAAGAGAACTTCACAAAGATTCAAAGTCAAACAAAGTATGAGCATGTTGGAAAAGACGTAAAGACAACAGAGTAAAGATGTTGATCAAAGGCAAGAAAGATCACAAAGCATGATTGGAACAAAGGAACTAGCAAAACTATTACACAAGGACTCAAAGTTCAAGAGAACAAGCTTCAAAGATCAAAGTCACAAAAGAGAGATCTCAATGATCACCCTTAGGGGGAGATTGTTAGAATTAGAAGTGTTGATCATTTATGAAATCAAAGAGAGATCTCAATGATCGTCCCTTAGGGGGAGATTGTTAGGATTAAAAGTGACGATCTTTATTGAGTCAAATAGTTAGTTTAATATATCAATGTAATAGTTAGTAAATGCTAGTTTATTAAGTTTATGTGTATTATTCATGCTTGTATAAAGTCTAAGGGCTAGTTATGTAATATGGTCAAAGATATGTGAAGCCCTAGACTAAAAGTATAAATACACATGTAAGGCCTCATTTTGAGGTTGATTCTCTTAGTCATAACAAGGTTATTATTTCACACACTAGAGTTCCCACTCTCTCTCTCTCTCTCTCTCTCTCTCTCTCTCTCTCTCTCTCTCTCTCTCTACTTACTTTCTCTCTCTAAGATTTAGGCTTCATTCAATAGTGATTAAGGTTGTTCTACGGTCCTACATTATATCAAATCAATGTACTTGTTAATTAATTTTATTGAACTTGTATTAGTTGCATTTAAGTGTGTAATGTGAAAAATTTATTAGGTCGCCCAAGAAATTGAACTACCTAGTCACCCAAATAATTTACTAACCATCTAGCAACCCTTGTACTAGTTATATCAAATCAATGTACTTGTTAATTAATTTTATTGAACAATGTATTAGTTGCATTTAAGTGTGTAAAGAAAAAGTTAAGTCGCCCAAGAATTTGGAGTACATAGTAGCCCAATATAAACACTATATAGACATTGTGAATGTAGCATTATGTGAATTAGCTAAACTAGAAATGTCTATTGGTATTAGTCATTTTGGTTACACTTGTTTACTTGTATATATATATATATATATATATATATATATATATATATATATATATATATATATATATATATATATATATATATATATATATTTTGTTTTAATTCTTATATTTATTTCTTTTATTAATATATACATATTTTTTTTATGTTTTATAAACAGAACCTGTTAAGAGGCGTTTATGGTTTGATGGCAAGGAAAAAATTGAGGTGGTCAAGGATGTAGATGAAACATGTGACGAGAAGCATTACGTGAGGAGAAATGGAGTCAAGAAGCAGGAAAGGAAACATGTAGAGAAAACATGTGATGTAGATGTCAAAAAAAATGTGAGGAGAAATGGAGTCAAGAAGCAGGAAAGGAAACAAGTCAAATTTACAAATCTAAGAAACAGGAAAAAAAAAAAGATATCCAAGACGAAGAAGCATTACGTGAAGCCTTAGCCGAAGAAGATAGGGCTGAAAGAGAAATGGAGGAGAGAATCAGGGAGGACCGGGAGTTCGAGGATATGGTGTAACATATTTAAATTTCAATGTCGAAAAACTAATTTATATGTTTCCTGCACTTCAATTACTTTAACCTTGTCTGTAATATATTATTTGTAGTAATGCTTCAATTAGTTTAGAGGCCTCATTAGTTTAACCTTGTCTGCAATTCAATTGTACCATCTTATATGTTATTTATTTGAAGTACTAAACTATGAATGGTTATTTATTGCAACATTATATAAACACATACATTGCATCATCTCTTTAAACACAAAACAAACACACTATGGCTCAACTCTCTGATGAAATTATCTTGTTCGGGATACTAACAAGGGTGCCAGCAAAGGCTGTTGGTCGCTTCAAGACTGTTTGTAAGGCATGGAATGCTTCACTTTCAGGAAATGCCTTTGTAAAGGATCATTGTTCTCGCTCGGCAATTCCATGTAATCAAAAAGTTCTCCTAATTGAAAACTAAACCTGCTCAATTCATTCAATCAAATTTGAAACCCATCATTACGAGACATACACAAGCATGACCATCCCTTTCAATCATCACTCATATGATCCTCTATTGAATGCCTTCTCTATACTATCACATTTGAATGGATTGTTGTGTGTTTGTGATAAGTTCACTTCCGAGTTGTTCCTTTGGAACCCAGTCACTACCGCTTTCAAACGATTGCCACACCCATATTCCAACAATTTCTATAATGATATTCTTGATGCAGTTGGTCTGTACACCAACACGTACGATGATTTCAAAGTCCTTTACATAAGGCGTAGGGATGATAAGATTACTGTCAATTTGTATTCTAGGAGTGACGAATCATGGAGAAACATACCTCTTACATTACCATCGGAGTATCTAACCACCCGTTACTATTGGTCATCTGGTACTTTGTGTGGTGGTATTCTTTATTTCACTGTTACCGACTCAATGGTTGGAGGTAGCCATTTCATGATTTCTTTTGATGTAAATTCGGAGCAATTTAGTATGATAAGATTTCCACCGATTCCTAACCACGGAATCGCTCAAATTCGTTTAGTGAATGCACAAGATGAGCTAGTAATGTTTGCTGCCACCGGCTATCGTGAGATGAAAATTGACATGTGGCTCCTTCAAAAAGATACATGGTATCGTATCCATTCATTTCCTGTAATATCACTCGATTTGTGGTGCTCAATAACACATTATGTGACAAACGGAAATAAGTGGTTTGTGATGGCAAAATTTCAGAAGATTTTTGAAATTGATACTGGTGTGATGTGGTTTGACCGTTTTTATCCAGTTACTTCTTGGACGTGTTGTGATGGTGCGTTGTTTACGGAGACCCTTGTTTCACCTAGTATCTAGGATATTTAATGTTTTAATTTTTAAAATTTGTAATGTTTTACTTTTTAGTATTAGTAGTTTTTCATGTTTTATTAATGAACTATATGGTTAATGCCATGTATTGAACCATCCCTAGTACTCCATCCGTCCCAAATTTATTGTCCAGTTTGAATTTTCAAAGTCAAACTGGTTAAACTTTGACCATGAATATTTTTTTTTATTATACAATACTTGATGAAAAATTATACCATTGAAAAGTACACTTAAAACCCAATCCATTTATATATTTTGCATCAAATATTATATAAAACTCACAAAAATATTCAAGGTCAAAGTTGAAAAAAAAGACTAAAAAAGTCAATAGTGAACAATAAATTTGGGACGGAGGGAGTAGTAGTTAATGAACTATAGTAGTAGTTAATTAAATTCAATGTGAATCAACCATCTCTTGTACTAGTGAATTTAATTCCATCCCTTTTCTTATTAAAAAGGCTCACAAACACTCTTTCATACATTACTAATAATTCCCTAATAAATAAAACAAAATAGCCATGTATTCATCTTCTTCATCCGGTAGGTCATACCGTAGGAACAATCATGAATACTATGATGTTGCTAATATGACACATTGCAATTGTCGTCCGCAGCCACATCCGCTAATTGAAAGAGTTGCTTGGACTCCTACAAACCCCGGAAGAAGGTTCAGAAAATGTCCTAGAAGCAGCTGTGGTGTTTATGGTTTTATTGACCCCGAGTTACCGCACAATATTACATAGACTTGCTTTATAGGGAACATGAAGAGAAAGTGCGTGTAATGAATGAACAAGGAAATGTGGCTAATTCAGAAGATTCAAAGCAAAGTATTGGAACGTTGAAAAAAGAAATTATGCAGTTAAAGGCTAAATCAAAATTTCATGATGGACTTATGTTTTTATTTACTTTGTTATTTGTCATAATTTTCATTATGCATTATGCTAGTTAAATTAGCTTGAATCCTGCTACGAAGTTAGTTATGGTTGATGGTGTACTTGTATTTGTGACTGTTATGCAATTGTGCTTTATGTTTTTTTTTAATGATGAATTATTCCCAACATTCAGGTTAGTTTAATATAAATATTTACCGTTGGCATACTGCTAATTACTTAGACAAAATCACATACAGTTTTAAAAATATACCAACTGGCATACATACATAACCATCTTGTAATGACCATCATACACCAAACCTGCTAATCACTAATAACTAATAACCACACATGCTAATGACCATCATATACAATCTTGTATTTCCAGAAGTAATCTACCATTCGTTCACGATAAGCAATAGATGTTTCTCTAGGATCGGCCGCCTCTAATGATATATTAAGACCCAAACGATAAAGATTTATGCAAACCCATACTCCGCAGTCACCATATACACTGCATTGTCTGGGGGCATCATCTTGGTATCTCCATGTTATCGCATAACCATTGGTGTCAATTCCTTTAGCCTTCAACACTCCCTCCTGGTCAAGATACTTTGGCAGCCAATATCCAAAAGTTTCAGGCATTGTCTCTTCCCACCACTGTTTACCTCTTGAAAATTCAGGTAAGGAATCATATATTGTGACAACACCGGTACGTATATGAAGCGACCCTAAAGCCCAGTGCTTTTTAGGTTGGTTTATTGGAAATAATACCTACATTATAGAAAAAAAAATGCAATTTAAAACATAAAAAATAAAATTTGTAGAGAATATACATCATCTAACATGATAAGATAACATATACATACCTTTTCGACATCACACCATGGCACTCCGTACTTTCGGCCGTTTGCCCAGTAGCTTCGGAGGTTACCGGACATGACACACGCACTAAAAAATGCACCGGCCATAGCCCAATCAGCGTCTGATGGTCGGAGCGCCCACATTAAATCTACCCATACATCTAGGTGCTGTTTTTAGTATATACATGTTAATACGGACAGTTAAGTTGAAACATAAATACACATTTTTCGTGGAAAAAACAAATCTTGAATTATTTCAAAATCCAACTAGGGGAACAAATGCATTTATATAAGCAAAGACTCAATAGGAAAAAGCAACTAGGGGAACAAATGCACTTATATAAGCAACAATCCTTAGAATATGATTAACCAAGCAAAGTAGCAGCCCTAAAACATAAGACAGACCCTAGGTTCAATCACACTAATGATTAAGCAAATAAGCTTATCCAAATAAGCTGATAGTGGTGATTATGTACTCCAAACGCTGAGATTAAAATTTCACCAAACGCTGATGCACAGGGGTGATTCAGGTTCAAACTACTTAAAACCAAACACCCCTATAAGTTGACTGTCTCACTAAAGTGCAACAAATAATCCACAATCCAATTCCAAACACCAAATTCAGATACAACTATATCAAATAGAACCAAAACAATACATAAAACACAGTTCTCAGATGCAAAATGAACTCAGAAATACGAAACCAACAGATACTAAGATAATCAGTAATGAAACAATGACTTAAACTAAATCCATGTATGATAATATAAGCAACTATAATGAAACAATAACTACTTAAAAACAAAATTTAAGCAATAACAAATAAATCTAAGCTACTAATATTATAATTATCCAATATGGTACTAAAAAGGCAAGAAATTCGAATAAATTAACAGTTATACGTACCTCATCCCTAAGCCATCCTGAGCTAAAATCACCATGTCCCAATAAACACTGCCAGAAACGAAGATCAACAACCGTATCTCCCCATGGAAAAGAAAACATAGTATCATCTTTTTCCTTTAAAAACTTTTTTATGTAAACTGGCTCAGCGACCTTTGTTTTCTTCGCCTTGGAACGTCTTGTCAGGCTCTGAAATAGAAAAAAATGGATTAAATGAATTTAAATTGCAATATAACGAGAAATATATAGTCAGTGTGACATACCTCTACAAAGGGTTCAAATTGGAATACTTCTAATTTATCATCAAAATCAGGAGCTTCAATAGGGGATATGTTAGCATGATTGATCCTAGATGAACGCTTTCTTAATGTTATTGGCGTAGTGTCTGGTGGATTTGTATAGGGTGACTGGTAATATCTCCCTAATTTCCTCTTCCTTTTAACTTATTTGAAAATAGCTCTGACATTTTCAGTCTAAACAGAAACAACGATATCATTACAAACACGTAGTAATATCTTTTAGTTAAAAACTAGTAAATTTACGTTTATATTGTCAGCAATGGTCAAAAATGATTTATATCTCACAAACCCTAGATAAACTTATTATTTTAAAAAAACTGGGAAAACATTTTTTTTTTTTGTCATTTGTTCAATTTAAATAAGTTATTAATATAAAAGTGGATAAACTTACTATTGTATTAATAAGCTAAATAACTTTACCTTAACAACTTCGTCATCGTTGTCATCACTAACACATATATATTCTATTCCATCGTTCTTTTCTGAGCAAGTCCCCTCCCCTGCAGGTTCATATATCTCTTCAGCACCCTCCATAGCAGCTTGTCCTGCTGTTTCAGCGACAACCGTATCCATTTTTACAGCTGTTTCATTCCCATCTTCAAATGTTGGTTTTTCAATATCCGCCAACTCACCTGACTGTTCATATACATTTTCAGATGTATTACAAACAGCATCGCCTGCTATATCAGCCATAACGGCATCCGATTCTTCATGTGTTTCATCGTTTTCTTTTACTTCTGTATCCACAACCATCAATTCCTAAAAAACAAGCGGTGAATGTAGTGAACATACAATAAACAAAATACAAATGAAAGAATAAAAAGGAAAGAATACCTGTTGAGGAGTTTGATCAAACCCATCATAACCAATATCTAAGAACGTTTCATTCAGATTTGGTAAGGGGGTACAATCAAAATTGGGCTCATCGGCAACTTGAATAACATTAGTTGTTTGATCTGGATCAGGAGACAGGAAAACGGCTTTCATTACTTGTGTCATAGTGCCCGTAAATGCGTGAGGGTCCGTATAATACAAGTTATGTTTCTCAGCGTCTGAATCATTCGTCTTCAGGGGTGTCTTGGCATCATGAGTATGCATCTTAAAACAACATTTAAGAAAAATATAAAAATGTAAAAATGCTTATTAATAAGATGAAAAGAAAAATTAAAAAGATAAATCCTATTAAATATAAGCTATCACTTGAATTTAAAATTTGATTTATTGATATTTTTCTTTTACGAAACTTTTTAACTAGAGCTTAAAATTAAGCAAATTGGAGTGAAAAGATTTGGACAGTTGACTTTGGTCAACTGTCATCGGCAAAGGCTGAAACTTGACGTGCGCAGTCTACTGCACTAACTTGCATCCTAATTAATAGAAAGTATCCAAGTATAGCTACTCAAGGGACCCAAGAACACCTAGTGGGGCCCACTGAGGTTGTGCAGGGAGGAGATGGCCAATGTTTAACTTACCTATTTCATCCCCATGAAATTTTATATCCTAATTCTTCCCACAAAATTCATGAAAATTCTAACAAGAATTGGATTTGCTGAATAAGAGTAAACATTTTTTTGAGCTGAGAGGATAGTTAACTAAGCTAAACTAACCAATGATAAACCTGTATGTATGATTGAGCAACTTTAGAAATCCAACAGTGAATGGTCACATTGGATTTTGACTTTCTACCTATAGCCACTGGTTTATACTGTCTTACAGAGCCTAAAGAAACTAGATACAAGCAAAAACAACAGTAAAGAACACCCTGAGCCACATCCGCAGGTTCAACCAAACACCCCTTATAAGCCAAGTTACAATAAGTCTGAGATTTTAAGAATTTAAGCTACTTCACTACACCCAATATTTTTTTTAGTCAATATAAAAACAGTAAATTACACTTTGTTACCTCATTGTGACTATCACCGAATGTCAAATTTTCATCGTCTGGATCAGTAGCCTTCATCGTCTGAAAACAACATTTCAGAATTGTAAAAACAATTTTTTTTATAATCAATACAAAAAGATTAAATTACAGTTTGTTACCTTATTGTGACCATCACCGACTGTCAAGTTTTCATCGTTTGGAACAGTAGCCTTCATCGGAGTCTTTGAATCAAGAATATTCATTTGAAAACAACATTTCAGAATTTTAAAAACGATATTTTTTATAATCAATTTAAAAAGATTAAATTAAAAGTTATTACCTTAATGTGAACATCACCGACTGTCATGTTTGCTTCATCAGTATCATTAGTCTTCATCGGTGGAGCAGGAATATGCAACTGAAAAAAGCATTTCATATTGGTAAAAACAGTATTTTTGTGATCAAATGAAAAAGATTAAATTACATCTTGTTACCTCATTCTGAACATCATCATGTACTGACATGTCATCGTTAACTACCAACGTCTCTTCAAACTTTATTCCTAACACATTCTCAACGACCCGAATCCTTTTTTTTAACAATTTCTAGCTCACATAAAAGGTGTGACACATGAACATCTCCCACACCTTTTTCTATGTCACCAACCTTTGACTTAATCGACTCAACCTCAGATTGAATGTGATCTTTATCCAAGATTGGGTTTCGGGAAGTCTCAGGAACAACGTCACAAGTTTCACCAACCCCCTTTTCTTCCTCTTTATGAATTTCATCACAAACATAACCAGCCGTATGTTCGTCAGCCGTATCTTCATAATCCATACCTTCATCAGTCATTTTAGCAACAGGAACCGGAATATCATTTTCATTTACTGCATCATCCGTATCTTCAGCAGCCATTTGACTAAGTGGTATCGGATTTTCAATTTCTGGCTGCTCCAAGTCGTCTTTTGCTTCAACAATTTGCATCTGAAGTCCCCTTATATATTCCATGCTACGTATGTACCACGGACAAAGCAACTCGGAACGTGTTGGTACCAGCTTCTTTAAAGGTTGTACAGCCTAGAATAGAAATAATTGTTAACTGATATGATGTAAATAAACGACAACTTTAAAGGCTATTAGCTATGGCTGTTGATAGTTTATGACTAAAAAAGAAATTTTACAAATTTTTTAACAATTAAAAGCAATACGAACCTACAAAGTTCAGCCTATATCATTAAGGATAAGATATAAGCAATACTAACCTAATATTAACTAATTAAAAAGCAAGTGACGTTTTTCCTTAGTTGTTCAATTACCTAATCAAATAGAATAGAGTGATGCTTTTTCTCAAATTTGTTGATGCTTGACCATGCTAAAGCACGAGGGATCTTCGCAGGGTCTTTGCACCAAAAATGGGTGCTGTTAGGGAAGGTTTCCAATATCCAAATCTAAAAAACACAGGAAAACAAAATAATTACGCTTACGAACAAAAGGTATCTAATTGGATACTACACAAAATACTTACTATATCAGTAAGGATAATATATAAACAATCTGAAATAATGCTTGTTACGAATAAAATCTAACCTTTAATGCCCATATAAAACCATATAGATTGAATGTTTCTTCTTTTTTTGGAGACTTTTTTACCGGCTTCTTAGATTCTTTCACGGTATTCTCATGCCTTGGAACTACATTCACCGTTCTTTTATACAATTGACACCACAAGTACTCTCCCCATGGATACTCATTCCACAAAGAGAAATCCTCAACCATAATCAACAAATGATCAGGTATGTAGAACCTCCCTTCTCTACCCATAAACACACAAGTGGCAATCACCAATAAACAACACCGAACAGCATCCTCATCCGATAATGAATCCCACACTTGCCCAGGCTTCAACAACCCCAAAATCTGTTGACCCTTGATTCTTTTCTTCTTAGTTACTTTCATTTCCGGAAATAACCGGTCTAAAAAAGGACTATATGGTATACCACGCACAATACGCCCTTCATCTTTATCAACATGGCCTAATCGAAAACCAGTAACAAGGCTAAATTGTTCACGCCCAAATTCAACTAAATTATCACCTATTTGAAAATTAAGTGGAGGGCAAAAATCACTAACTTTGGGAACCATAACCGCATTTTGGTAAAAGAAATTATACAGATAGTTATCAGGGTTATGAGAGAGGAAATCTAACCATGCCCCAAATACAGTAGTTCTAAACAAATTTGTTCTTCCTACATTCAACAATGCTTTAATACTAGTAAGATGTTCTACCCTAGATCTTACCGAAATCTTCGCGTCAAACATACTTGTATGTGGGGTCGAACGCTTACGATGTGGGTTTTCAATATTAGGGTCGAACGCTTCCAATTGGGTGCGTTTTCAATAATTTGGGTGCGTCAACAATTAGGGTTTTGCGTTTTCAATAATTTGGGTGCGTGAACAAAATCTAATATCATAGGGTCGTTTGGTGTTTGGGTGCGTGAACAATTTTGGTGTTTGGGTCGTTTGGTGTTTGGGTGTGTGAACAATGTGGGTTTTCAATATTAGGGTAGTTTGGTGTTTTCAGTTTGGTGTTTGGAGAAGAGAGTAGCAGGTTGTGGGTTTTCTTTGTATTTTAAGTTTGGTGGTTTTCAGTTGTGGGTTTTCAGTTTGGTGTTTGGAGAAGAGAGTAGGTTGTGTTAGAGAAGATAGTATAAAGGTGTTTGGTATGTGTTTTGGTGTTTTCTTTGTATTTTAAAAGACAATACAGTATTACTATTTGTCTTTAAAGGTGTATTTTAAATAATAATAAGTATAAGAGTAATAAAATTAATAATTAGTATTTGTTTTTAAAAGTAATTTTTATAAATGTAAAGAAGTATAAAAAAGTGTATAAAAGGTGTATAACATGATAGTACAATGTACTTATATAATAAAATATTTACCCTACCTAATCAGTCGCCTAAGAATGCACATGTGTAGGACCAAGTCGCCCAAAAAATTTGTACTAGAAAATAATAAAAAAAGACTATACTTTTAGGAAAAAAGACAAAATAAGGATAGTCGCCCAAGAATGTGGGCCCAAGTCGCCCAAGAAAATAATAGGCTAGGTGGGTAGGATGCAAGTACATAAGGGTACATTGTGGTGACAACCCTATGAGACACATGTTAACCATATATGATAGTTGCCCAAAGATTTTTGGGATATAGTCGCCCCTGGGGTATTTGAAAAAGAAAAAAAATTTGTGGGGTGAATGGGATACACATGGTTGTACCTTTGGGGTGAATAGGGCATTACCTCTTTTGACAAAGGTAGGTATCATCGGCACTGCCAATATGTGTTTGAATGTGAACACTGTGTCACTTTGATGGTACTTTGGTATCCAATTGAAACAACACACTTATTTCAGAATTTGATAAACACTCTGGTCATACAAGCATAAGTGGAACAACATATATATGTCTTGCTGTCATCATAAAAATCAGAAACCTTAAACCCTTAAAAAAAAACCATGACAGCAATATTCAAACCCTTAAACCCTATACGCATTCAAATCCTTCCCTCCATAACCCACTTCACAAATCACTCACATTTCTCATCTCAACCATCACAGTACTCTCTTGAAACTGTCAACAAACTCATAACCAACTTCAACAACCACCACCACCAAAAACAACCCATATCTCAAAACCCCGTTTTCAAACCAAATCTCACACCCCAACTTGTCGAAACCGCTTTAAGAAGCTTTAAAAACTGGAAAAAAGCGTTGAAATTCTTTAATTGGGCAAAAAAACAAGATGGGTATGTGCACAATTGCTATACTTACAATGCCATGGCCAGTATTCTATCAGGTGTTCGACAAAATGCCGCAATGAGGAAACATTTTCAAGATTTTCTCGAGGCAAAGTGTTATGTGAGTCCAGGTGCGTTGGGGTATTTTGTGAGGTGTTTGGGTGGTTTAGGGATGGTTAATGAGGCGAATGAGTTTTTTGATCGTGTTAAGGAAATTGGGTGTGTGCCGAATGAGTATAGCTATAATGCGTTGTTGGAGGTGATTTCCAAAGCTGGGTTGGTGGATTTGATGGCTGTGAGGATGAGTGAGATGAGGGAGAATGGGTGGGAGTGTGATAAGTTTACTTTGACGTCGGTTTTGCAGTGTTATTGTAGGGCGGGGAAGTTTGATCAGGCGTTGGAGGTGTTTAGGCAGATGGGTGAGGTTGGTTGGGTTGATGAGTATGTTTTTAGTATTTTGGTTATCTCGTTGACGAAAGAGGGTGAGCTGGATAAGGCGATTGGATTGATTGATAAGAGGGATGGTTTTAAGATAAGTTTGAATGAGAAGACTTTTTATGCTTTGATTCACGGGTTTGTGAAGAATGGAAATGTAGATTATGGTTTAAGTTTGTTGAAAAAGATGCAAATTTCGGGTTTTGTCCCTGGTATTTCACTCTATGCTGTACTAATTGAAGGATTTTGCAAAAAAGAAGAGTTTACAAAAGGCTTACAGTTGTATTCCCAGATGAAAGAATCGGGGATACATCCTGATGTTAGTATACTTAAGAATATTGTAGCGTCATTAAGTGATGAGAAAGAGGTGATGTTGTTACTAAAAGAGGGAAAGGACCACGTTAATGAGAAATCCATGACTATATTATTTAATACTGCGTTGTTTAATCTGGTCAAAAGTGGGTCAATTAATAAAGCTTATCATCTCCTGCGAGCAAGCATGAAGGATGATGCTGGTGATGACATTCTCAAGATTCACAATATCGTTTCTCTAGATGCGTCATCTTTTGAAATTGTTATTGATGGTTTGCTTGGAAAAGGTGATTTAGATATGGCGCTAGACCTCTTCAATGATATGGATCGAATTGGTTGTAAACAAAGTTTGTTACTCTACAATAATTTGATTAACGCTTTAAGTGATGCAAACAAAGTGGAAAAATGTCATGAGCTTCTCAAAGAGATGAAGGCTAATGGATTTGCACCTTCACAATTCACCCACAACTCTATATTTGGATACTACTGTAAATTTGGGGATGTGGATGGTGCCACAAACATGCTGCGTGAGATGCGTGCTCATGGGCATAAGCCATGGATTAAACATTACACATTGCTAGTCAAGAAACTTTCCTCAAATCGAAAAGTGGCTGAAGCATGTAGCTTTATGACTATGATGTCGGAAATAGGTTTTATGCCTAGTACGATAGCGTATGCTGCAGCAATTGATGGTTGGTTAAAACTTGGCGAGGTGGATTATGCTTGGAAAATGTTTAAGAATATATCTGCTAGTGGACGTTTCCCTGATGTTGTTACATATAATATTATAATAAATGGTCTTTGCAAGGCTAAACGAGTGTCTGAAGCCCGAGATATATATGATGAAATGGTACAGACGGGCCTTATTCCTTCTGTTGTAACCTACAACTTGCTGATTGATGCATATTGTAAAGATGATGACATTGATCAGGCTGTTGGCTTTTTCTCAATGATGGCTGAGAAAAAGCGAAACCCAAGTCTCATTACTTATTCGACTTTGATTGATGGATTGTGTAATGCCGGGAGATCTGATGAAGCTCTATTAATTTGGAACCAAATGGTATGCTCCCCAAATAGAATAGTATATATGGTTCTCATTAATGGCCTTTGCAAATGCAGGAAGCCGGATGTTGCAATGATATATATGGAAGAAATGGAAAAGAAGCATATGAAGGCAGATACTTATGTTTATGTGACATTAGTAGATGCTTTTATTTCTGTATCGAATGCACAAATGGCTCTTTGTGTTTTGAAAAGGATGATACAGAATGAAAAACTGCCTGATTCGCTTGATAAGAAATGTGGGATTTTAAGGGAAGCTGTGATGAAATTGTTGAATGATGTTTTGACTTGTTCAGAAGTCAAGATGCTTATTGCAGATGGAAAAGTTCCGATTCATTTGCTGCAAACAGGAGGGTCATAGTAGCATTCTTAGATGTCTCAAAATGTATATAGACGATGCTTTGTTTCTGGGAGCTTTTTTTGAAGGATTAGTTAGCTTCCTGTATACTTCATTAGCATATCTGACTGCACTATTGCTTAGTCCTAATTCTTTTTGTAGAGGATGATGTCTTTTTCTGTTAGTTTTAGCTCATACCTGTCGGTTGTAATGTTTTTCTTACAGTATTATGTTACATATGTTAAAGTTTAATGGATATTTTAAGTTTCGACTATTGAAGGGCAAATACAATGTTGGAGTGTAATATTGTTTTGTGCCGCAATAAGGGGGTAGTATAGTGGTGGAGACTTAATAAAGACTCAAGTTTCACATGTAATCTTGTTGTCGACCCACAGACATGGTGCACATTTAGTTCCAAGGAGCAAGACTTTGCGAAAGTTGTGTATCCCAGTTTGGGTGGACAATGGGTAGACACTTTCTTGACCAGATTACTGAGTGAGTCTGAAGCATTAGCTTAGTTTTGCGATCCACATATTATTCTCGGAGCGGGATATAGACAAACGACGCCGTCAACTAAGGAGATTCCTGATGTGATTGAAATAGAGAATGAGCAAGAAAAAAGAAAGAATAAGGAAGCTCTTGAGAATGATAATGTGGGGTTTAAAGAGGTAAGATATAAGAGAGGTAATGAAGGTGGAAACAGTAATAGGCCACAAAATTATAAACCAAATAATCAGTTTCAGAAGAAAGGATCATTTGGCAATAAGAATAAGGCTGCTTCTCATTTTGTGTACCAAAAGAAACATAAGGAAGATCAACAAGAGAATACTAGCAAAGAACAAGCACATGTAGAGAAGAAAACACCTATTAAAGAAACAGCTAGTTCAAGTATTCAAAGTGAAAGGAAACAAAGTCCTAATGGAAACAAGAGTCAGGGGAGAGCATGGAATGTGGAAGGGGAGATATTGGAAGCTATCAAAAGGTCTGCAAACAAATATGCTATACTAGATCCTGATAAGAATAGGTATAATGAGACCTGTGGACTTGAGAATTTAAATGATGGTAGTAATGGTGAAATAAATGATGTATATAAAGATGAGAATGGTATTGCCCAGTGTATGGAAAGTGAGTTTATTGAGGGAAGAGATAAGGAGGTATTGACATAGTTTCATCATGGAGTTCAAAATTGGATGTTGGAATATTAGAGGTATGTGCACCTCTGATAAACAAAAAGAAGTTAGGAATTTAATTGATGGTGAAAAGTTGAATGTATGTGCAATTATAGAAACTCAGTTAAAAAGGAAAAAGCTCTATAAGATAGGTGATAGTATTTTTAGAAGCTGGGAATGGGTTGATAATATGAGCCATTGTGACAAAGGTTGTAGAATTATGGTAGGGTGGAATGGTAATCTTGTTACTGTTAATGTGATCCATTACTCAAAACAGGCTGTTTTATGCAAAATTGAAGCCATTAAAGGGAGTTTATCAATGTTTTGTACCTTTGTATATGCTACTAATGGTGGTAACGAGCGGGGAAGCCCGCGCGATGCTGCGGGTGTGTTTTGCAACAGTATGTTTGTACATTCTATATTTGTAGAGGCAATTTTTTTTTTATGCTTTTGTTTTCTAAGGTAGTGGCGGAGCATTTATACACGATAGTAGTAGCTATTTAAAATGCGTTACTATTTCTCTAAAGTAACACAAACAATAAGTCCGGAGAACCACTTTCAGTTTGAAGATGTTTATTGATATCAAGTGTTAATAGCAATTGCAATAATGATTTATAAAAATATAGAATGTTGATAAAATAGGTGATCTCTAAACCAAGTCGAGCCCGGGCAAGCCCGACGAAGAAGTGTTGCTCCAATGGTAGTAAGCAAAGGCTAAAATATACTCTGCAAACATATATGGGTCAAAAAGGGTAAAAAGTTAGTCATATGCTTCTATATCAATATGGTTCATTAACATAATAACTGTAGCCTTTAAGTATTCCATCTCTCTTTTTGCCTTATGATAAATTTCATAATGTTTGTTTGTTCTTATGTAAGCATATTGACATTTATAACTATATGAACAACCTGATGCAAAATAGTAGATATACATGCTTACATTTCTCAATTCTCATTATAAAAAAAAAATAAGCAGTACATATATTCTGATTTAATACTTTAAAAAAAACACGTCACGATAAATAGAATGTGACAGCAAGAAAGATGTAAAAAAAACATCCTTACCTCAGATTTTCATTGGCATTCAAGTTGACATGGCAACTTTCAGAAGTATGTGTGATTAAAAGATCACCGGATTCTTTTTGTCGCAAATGCTCTTGAGGACACCACAACCTTGCGAAGCCAACCAAATCATATACTCCCAAATACGTGTCGCTACCATGTGTTTCAACCGGCGGGCTATTATCGCAGGAACAAAGACCGCTTGCAACCAATCGTTTTTGAAAATGAGAATGAACAATGAAGATAAGGATAATGATGAAACTTATATTTTAATAATAAGAAAATGCATTACCAAAAAAAAATGTTATTCACCTAGTCACCTTCAACGTTAATGTCAATCAATCTCGCATGCTGACTTTCTGTATCATAAGTTGTCTACGTCTCAAAAGAGTATGCTTGTTCCCGTTGAGTACAAAGAGCCTGTATTACACACATGAGTTTGAACCATAATAGCAAAGGCCAAAACTATATTTTAGAAGAGAAGTTCCATTTTAACATGACTGACACGAGTACCTGTTGAAGCACGAATTTGTAAACCATCATAGGCAACCCCTCATCTTAAATTGCAAGAAGAAGAGACACATGTATGCAACTGTTCTTAAAAAAGAAAGACAAAACATAAAACTTTCGGTGGCTTATAAAAGCATATTTTGAAATTAACACGACAATGTTGACCAGAAGCGCTATTGACTTTGAACTTCTACACCAGGCAATCTTGCAACATCACTTTCTATAACATGAGTCGATCGATGAACATAAGAACAACATTGTTTCACCATGAAGAACTTCTGATATGCCTGGATCCAAATAACAAAAATAAAATAAATAAAATAAAAAATATATAAAAAAAATAAAACATAAAAAACATTTAATAAACCAAGCAGCAGCCTATTAAGATATGTATTCGAAGATGTAACACCGATTGATATTTTTTCCAGATTAATAAAGTCAGAGTGAGAAAGTCGGTTTAGAAGATTCGAGGATAATAAAGTGAGTCTAAAAGATTAAGATAAAATAACGGAACAGGATAACCCGATTCCCGTTAATTGGCAAGCTATCTTCCATTATTCTGAGCCAATTTTTACCGGATACAATTATGGTGTCACAAATCCAAGAATGAACCAATACCTTGTGGATTTTGTTTGGTAAACAGTCGTCAACCCCTAAACACTTCTGTAATTGGTCAAAGTAGGTGAGCCACTAAACGTCTAGGAGTACAATTGTTTGGGACAAAATCATGATAAGATATATGCCATAATGTTATCTTAACTCGATCCACAGATGCTGACTCTTTCAACCATTGTTCGTGCATACCACTCACATTTTCCAGCCTCTGTTCGATTCTGTACAGAATTGCAGCCATTTCTCTAAAATCCTGCTATATTTGTATCATAAACAACCGAAAGCTGAAACAACAGAGAACAACAATGATGTCAACTCATTGAACGTGTTCCGCAACCATCACCGTGTAACCTGCACAAATGCACTCACATTCCCATAACTACAACGTATTTGTGCATACATCATCATGTATAACTACAATAAGATCAAAAAACTATAATAAATTTACCTGTTTTCCTCATTCTACACTTTTATTTCTTCAATTTGTAGCCCAACATTCGGTTTAGCTTGTCTTCTGCCCGTTTCTATGAGCATAATCATGATCTTGCATATCCACTTGTAGATTCCTGCACAATATATACATAGAGCTAACATCATTTTCAGCGGAAAAAAATATTGTCTCATCACACACGACAATGGGTTGAAGTTATAGACACACATTTTTGTCCATTTATTTGAATTTGACATTTTAAAAATGAATCATATTCTTAATAAGTTTAGGATGATATTTAGGTGTTCGAAAATTTTTGCATCTATATTAGTCGAGCATGTAGAAGCCAACAACGCCCATGATTTACTGTACGAAACATGTGACTGACCAATAATGTGTCAAAACTATTGAGTGAGGTTATACGGTATAATAATTCATACCCCAAAAAGCAACCCAACTCGGCTCTATGTAACTTCGCTGCTAACAATATAGCTGTAAACTTAATTAGAAACATGTATGAACCTTGAGTTTTTTGACACAAAATGCAGGGTTGGTGATCTTTCTATGTGTTGCCCATTGATGATTATCAGCATCTGCAAGTCCTCTTGCTAACGGGACGTGGTGTGTCCGCTAAATCAACTGCCACCTCAGTTCCTTGAAAGTATGTGTTGATCTCGATGATGGTTTGTAGTATGTCCATATTCTCGGGCCTCTCCCAGCAGATATGATCTTTATTCCCATGTCCAACCTACAGTAACTCCGAAAGTGACCTGTTAATAGAACATCAATTTAAAAATTAATAATCAACTTTTAAATGAAACCTTTTCAAATGGACACCAAGCTCCGGACCAGTATCAATGTCCTAAAGATTAAGCAGCATACCTCATGAAGTCAATAGATTTTCAAATAGCCACCAATATTCTCTCCAGCTAGCCTAGGAGATTTTCTTCTGAAGCCAATAAGCATGAATGTCCTGAACATTAAGTGGCATACTCATGAGCACTATGTGAGCTGTCATCCATACCTCTGCCCATCTGCATATCATTGTCCCTGTACCTACCACACTCTCATCCTACAAATCAAAAATATCAAAAATTTCAGAATGGGTCATCATTAACATAACCCTCATTTAAAAATAAGTATAGGCTTTTTTTCTTCCAAATAATGTCAGAATCTTGATTCTTTATACCATTATGTGAATTAATAAATATTTAGAGTGGCACAACAAATATGATTTTAATGATATTTTCCCCTGCTTGCAGGTAAGAAGTGTATCGCAAAAACTAACAGTTCACCTCCATACCCACATCAAACTTAATCAGTTAATCGTAAACCAAACTAAAAAAAAAAAAAAAAAGAAAAAAAAAATAATTAAACTTGTATCATTATAGAAGAATTTCAATAGCATAAAACATATAAAATTCAATACGAAAAGAAATATAACTAAAAAAAATTACCATTCCATCGAAAGTTTCTCCATCTTCATAGTAACGAATTAGGTTTTTCTTGAATTGCCATTGATGAATATTATCAGGAAAAAAAATGGAACCGGCGGTGGTGTTTTTAGGCAAAACAGAAAATGGAAGGTTATTGATTTAGGTTAATCTTGAAATTGATGAATGTCTACTGCCGCTTGCCTTCTTCACTTCATTTCTTCTGGGTTGGTTAAATGTTAATTAAATTGTGTGTATGTTTTTTTGGAAGTTTCTGGTATTTGAGAAGCAAAATGAGTCGGTGGGCATGTATGCATCAAAATAAGAGAGGCAGGCTGTGTGAAGGGACCATTACACCAACATTATGGGGGCAAACAGTTGCCAAAACGGGGAAATTTCTAATGAATAGTGGTTCAAACAGTTCTCAAATGGAACGGAGCTACAGTAGCCCATAGTACTTGCACCAATACAATTGTGCAAAATATGTACCGTGTATGTACCTTGCACAGTAAACATTTGTACCAACTCATTTGCAACCACATTTTGGACCTTAACAACTCAGTAATTACCATTGTAATAACAGTACTTTCAACAGCCCAAAATTTGGGTTTTAGTATATATATATAATGAAAGAAAAGAACTATGGAAGGATCTTGGCTTGTATAAGAGACTTGTAGGTGATGCAGCTTGGGCTATGTTGGGTGATTTTATGTTACACTTGAACCAAGTGAGCATTCCACTTGTGGATCTAGTATGACAAGATACATGTGTGAGTTCAAAGATTGCATTAATGGGATTGAAATGGAGGATTTAGCTAGTTCAGGGATGTTTTTTACATGGACTAAAAATCTTCATAAAGCTAAAATAGGGGATCATACTGGTATTCTCAAGAAGTTGGATAGAGTGATGGGCTCTGAGGATTTCATTAGTAAGTATTCTCAAGCTCATGCTATTTTTTTACCCTATCTTATCTCAGATCATAGTCCTGTTGTTCTGGTTATGCCTAATACAGTGCAGGCTAGGAAGAAAGCATTTAAGTTTGCAAATTTTGTAACTGAAAAAAGTGAATTTGTGGTTGTGGTTAAAGGAAATTGGGCTACTGAGGTGTCTGGTTGTCAAATGTTTAAACTTGTTAAAAAGCTTAAAATGTTAAAGAAGCCTTTGAAGAATCTAGCCTGGAAGGATGGTGATGTTTTTGATAATGTGATTAAGTTGAAAGAAGATTTGAAAGATGTGCAGATTAAGATAGATAAAGATACTGATGATAAAGCTTTAAGAGATGAGGAGAGTAATTTACTTTTGAAGTACAATGAGGCTGTTAAAATTGAGGAACAAATGTTGTATCAAAAAGCTAAAGTTAAATGGCTAAGTTTGGGGGACAGGAATAATGCTTTCTTTCACAGAACATTGAAGAATAGAAATCATAGGAACAGGATTAATGCTATACATGATGAAATGGGGAATAGATTTGAAGGTGATGGGGTAGCTGCTCAGTTTGTTAGTCATTTTCAGAAGTTCTTGGGTAATAGTATTGCTATTACAAGATTGAATGACCTGGAATTTATCAACAAATTAAGTGAGGTTGAGGCAGAGTACATGGTTAGGGAAGTAAGTGATTCAGAGATTAAAAAAGCTATGTTTCTTATTGAGGATAATAAGGCACCTGGTCCAGATGGTTTCTCATCACATTTCTATAAAAAGGCTTGGGGTATCATTGGGAATGATGTTTGTGCTGCTGTAAGGGAATTCTTTGTGTCCGGGAAGATTTTAAATGAGATCAATTCTACTCTAATAGCTTTGGTTCCAAAAACTCAAACAGCATCTAAAGTGTCACATTATAGACCTATAGCTTGTTGTAATGTTGTATATAAGTGTATAAGTAAAATAATCACTGAAAGAATGAAGAAAAGTCTAGGGAAGCTGGTTAGTGATAATCAAAGTGCCTTCATTCCTCAAAGGCATATCCAAGACAACATTCTGATTTCTCAAGAATTACTTAAAGGTTATGGTAGGAAGGAGGGGCCTAAGAGAGTTGCTTTGAAAATTGACTTGCAAAAAGCTTATGACACAGTTAACTGGAGTTTTTTGGAGGACATTCTCAAAGGATTTGGGTTTCATGACAAAATGATTAAGTGGGTTATGAACTGTGTGACTACTACTACATTTTCAGTTTGTGTAAATGGAGTAAGTTGTGGCTACTTTATGGGTGGAAGAGGTCTCAGACAAGGGGACCCTATGTCACCCTATTTGTTCACTCTAGTAATCGAAATATTGAATTTACTCATGAGAAAGAAAGTGGAGGAAAGCAACCTGTTTCAATACCATTTTGGATGTAAAAAGCTTAAGATCACTCATGTATGCTTTGCGGATGATCTTTTTATGTTTTGTCATGGTGATAAGCACTCAGTCCAGGTGATAAAGGAAGTAATTGAAGAGTTTGGCTCAATCTCTGGATTACTCCCTAACTATAACAAAAGCACAATCATATTTGGATGTATCAATAATGAAGAACAACAAGAAATTTTGGATGTGGTACCGTTTAAAGTTGAAAAGCCCCCTGTGAAATACCTTGGAGTGCCTCTAATTACCAAAAGAATTGGAGTGAAGGAATGCAAAAGTTTGCTTGATAAAGTTAGGAATAGGGTCTTAAATTGGAAAAATAAATGCCTGTCTTATGCAGGAAGATTGCAGCTTGTGGCTTCTGTTTTAGAGACTATTCATGTATACTGGGCTACTGTTTTTTTGCTTCCTTCAACTGTTATTGATGATATCAATAGTCTCCTGAAGGGTTTTTAATGGAATCAGAGTGATAAAGCTAGTGGTAGGGCAAGAGTATCATGGAAGAATTTATGTAAACCAAAGGCTCAAGGTGGTTTAGGGTTAAAGGATTTGGGAGTATGGAATAAAGCAATGATTGTTAAGCATCTATGGAGTGTGGCAGAGGATAAAAATTCCTTATGGGTTAAATGGATTAACACATACAAATTAAAAGGAAGAAACATATGGGAAGTTAATGAGGAGGGTGCTGATAGTTGGGGATGGAGGAATATATTAAGAATGAGGAATGAGGTTAGAGATCACATAGTAGTTCAGATTGGTGATGGATCAAGAACTTCTATGTGGTTTGATTCATGGGCTCCTATTGGAGCTTTGAGTAAATTTGTTTCATATAGAGATCTTTATGATGCTAGGTTTAGGGCAAATATGAGTATAAGAGATTTTGTAATGGAGGAAGCAGGTCAGTGGCCTATCGATTGGTATATCAAACATCCTATTATTACACAGCTACAACCAATTGAGTTGAATCCTGGCAAGAGAGATTCTTTAGCATGGAAGCTGAGTGATGGTTCTTTGAAAAGATTCTCTATTAGGAAGGTATACAGTGAGTTACATGATGGTGGGGATGTTGTAAGATGGAGTAAATTGATATGGTTTTCTCAAAATATTCCTAAGCATGCATTTATATTGTGGCTTGCTGTTCAATGTAAACTACCAACTCAAGATAAGATAAGAAGATGGGGAAATTATGATCTAATGGTATGTTTACTCTGCTACAGTGATATTGATTCTCATGATCATTTGTTCTTCAAATGTCCCTATACTAGTAAATTCTGGTCCAAAGTTATGCACAAACTCAAAATGCAGAATTCTAATACTAATTGGGAAGGGGTGTTTGGTAATTTTGCGGAATACTACAATGGAAAGTCTGTGGGAAGTGTTATTAGAAGGTTATGTTTAGCAACAAGTGTTTATATGGTGTGGCAAGAAAGAAATAACAGGCTGTTTAAGGATGAAAAAAGATCTGTGGAAGATTTGTTCAAATGTTTGTGTGATACTATCAAACTGAGGTTGGCAAGTCTTAAGATGAAATGGTCAAAAGCTGTGTATGACACTGAAAAGGTGTGGGATATCAAGTTAAATGAGATTCTCTGAGTAGAATGAATCATGTTTGGTTTACATGTGGATAATTTTTGGCTAAGGTATGTTAAGTGTATGTGTTATGCTGAATTGAAGGGGTATTTTGGAGCAATGTGGTATAGCAGATGGCTAGTACCTAGAGCATGATTGATTACAACAGTCTAATGGATAACTTGGAGTTGCATTTGGACTGTAATTTCATGAATTGCTCTAAATGTAGTTTCCTACTGAATTGGAATTGGATCAGGTTAGTTTGTGCAGAAGAATGATTTTAAAAGTCTGCAAATATGGTTTAACCATTATCTTTATTTCTGTAGCATCTTTACAGAATATAAAGATTGTTTTTATCTCACAAAGTAGATGGCCTTGTATCTTGGTTTCTAGGTTGTTACATCTAGTTGCTTCATTGTTGGTTGATATTTGGCCTAGGGAGGGAGTGTTGATTAACTGTGAACTGCTTGATTGTGCAGTCTAAATATCATAAAGTAGGTTTCCTACTTAGAAGAGTGTGTGAGATAAGGAGGGGCAGTGTGTGGAGCATGGAATAGTGAGGAGTGAAAGATGAACCTATTTGGTCCATGCTATGCACTGCCCACAGGAGGCTGTTCCCATCTGAGTGAAGCCATTATTGTAAATGGAAATGTAGCTCAGTTTGGTATAGCCCTTGTGTGGAGAGGTCATGGGTTCCTAGTGATGCCCTCAATCTTTCCTGTCTATGCTATTGTAGTGGCAGGTTGAATGGTATAGATGGGAAGATAAGAGGGAAATGTAACTAGATGGTATTTGGTGCTTTAAAGGTGAATGTTAGTTGCAGGTTCATTTCAAATTGGGATAGTTTGCCTGCTTTCTGTGTGAGATTTTATGACTGCTTTGAAGAACTGGAATACTACTTGGATTAGAGGCAGTATGTAGTTTCAATTGTATTAATGTGTTGTATTAAGACAAAGATTAGGCATGTCTAATTTCCATGTCTGACATTGATGTATCTGGTTTTTTGTGTTTAATAAAATATGATTCACCTTTTGCACCAAAAAAAAAAAAAAAAAAAAAAAAAACTGTAACATCCTTTGCGAAAATTTGACACCTATGTTAAACCAATTATTTACATATCTAATTAAAGAAAACAAAATACGTATATGAGATATCAAGCAACATATATTCAATAATTAAAAAAATTTCTTAGTCCTATAACAATGATTTCAGGTCATAACAATAATAGCAGCATATGATAAGACTTTGTGAGATAATTAGCTTATTATTATTATTATTATTATTATTATTATTATTATTATTATTATTATTATTATTATTTCCTTATTCACATCTTAACCACAAATACCAGGCTGTTTACGGGATGGTTTGGTTTGGTTTATTAAAAGATTAAAACTAGGCGGGTAACCGGACACGCCAGTTAGTTGTAGTTCGCGTCACTGTTAATTGTTATGGATGTTTAATCGAGTTTAACCGTAGGAACAAAAACATGATCTAGAACATAAAATTAAAACAAGAGCAAATTCCACAAATGACCCAAAGGTAACACGTGCCTCTATTTCTAGAGAGACTAGTCCCGCTAATTTAATTTCTTAGGTGACCAGTAGGTAAGAAGTACAATTTATATTTTTTTATTGGGACACCCAAACTTATACGAGACGACTTTCGCCTTGAGGTATTTTGAGAGAGAATTTTTGGAACACGTGAGGTAACCACAAATATACCTTTGGGGCATTTGTAGAAATTTGCTATTAAAACAAATATCATTTTTCTTTGCAAAATAAAGAGAAATTCATACATCCAGATTTTGATTTACTTAACAAAGGCCGCTGAGTAAGAACAGATGTAGTTAAGCATTTTTTTTTTTTCACCAAATCAACCACTAAACACAAAAACAAATACGTAAAAGAATCTGGTCATGTGTGTGGGGAGGCGAGGAGCATAGCAGCGTGGTCGAAGGCATGGTTAGGGAATGCGCATGTATCATGCTATCATTACTTTTTTTAATACCACTTGTTCACTATAAATAAACCTAAACTCAAACAATACTCCCATCAATCAAACTCAAGCTCCCACATAAACAAAACTAAACAAAAATGGCGGCGGCTTTCTCACCTTCACTAACAACAACTACTTTCCTTCATCACAATGACACGTCATCACTCTCTTCACTCCACAGACCCTCTTCTCTTTCATTTACCACTTCATCTCGTACAATCTCATCCACGTCATCATCGGTCCTCCAGTTTACCCCAAAATGTACTAAACATTTCAGGGGCTGTTTGTTTTAATCTCATATGTGGGCTTATTAGCTTATTTGATTTCGTCTTATATTTCATAAGCCCCAATTTTCCGGCTTTTACCTTATGGGCTTATAGCCAGTAAGTGTCGAAATAAGCCGGATAATTGAGGCTTATGAAATATAAGCCGAAATCAAATTAGCTGATAAGCTCTCACATATGAGATTAAACAAACACAAACACCCCCTTATTTATACATTTTCACATTCAATTGTTTATTATGCTTATATATACAGTTACTAATTGTGTGTTATAATACTGTTTTATCAGGTTTAGCAAATCCATTATTTGCAGCACCTGCAGCTGAGAATAAGAGATTGAGTGTTCGAACTGAAGCTGTTAGGGAGGTGACTGGTTCGTTGACCAAAGCCCAGGGTCATCGCTTTGCTATAGTTAGTTTCTTATCTTCCGTTTTTATTCGTTATATAGTTTTTGTTCATGATTAGTTGCTATGGTACTACAAAACTTGTAAATTCCTGCTAGTGTGTAAACGCCACCTGCTAAAACCTGTAAACTGTTGACGTGCCGTAGTTAACAACTGACATATAGGTGAATACATTTCCTAGCAAATGTTTAGCTTGTTCTATAGGTTGCCGGTTACGTAGAGTATGGTAATACCGAATTTGTTAATAAGCTATTGCCATCTCAGCATAATACTGAACTCATTTTAACCCGTAGTGATAACACTGAAAACTGGGACTTTGCCAACAACGTTGTTGCACCATGTGCTCTTATATTAAAAGGTTAATTTGTAGTATGATACATATAATTGTAACGGAAGCAAAGTTGGATACATCTCCAAGCAATTAGCGCTTTGTTTGTAGATGTGGTTGGGGAGTTTGAGGGTTTTTGTGTGGATAATGTGGAGTGTTCATTTAACAAACATCAGTATGTAGCCTGTTTCGGGCTGTTAATCGAAATAAATACTTCGTCTGCAGTTGATATTGTTTAACATTCTGTTATGTATAACTACCTTTGATATGCAGGTGGTTGCAAGGTTTAATGAAATTGTGACAAGGCCTTTGATGAACGGTGCTTTGGACACATTTAATAAATATTCAGTCAGGGAAGAAGATATTGATGTATGCATTATCTTCCTTTTTATAAATATCTATTACTGATAGCAATTTCAAGTATTACCTCTGATTTGGTTTACCGTTGGCGTTATATACTAATGTCTTTTGTTTAAACTTATAAGGTCATATGGGTTCCTGGTGCTTTTGAGATCGGTTTGGCTGCTGAAAAGCTTGGAAAGTCAGGAAAATACAATGCAATCATCTGTATAGGCGCTGTGGTAATATACTTATCCCCAACTTTCTATCTTTAATATTGCGTTAGTAATAATATATAACAACTTCAGTATGCATTTTGTGATTAAAAAAAAAAAAAAAAAAAAGGGGGGGGGTATTTATGGATAGGGTGCTTCTCAATGTGAGAAATTTGACCTTGTGCTTTGCAAATACAATAACTTATAGCTATAATTTTTGGTTTTGTAGGTAAGGGGTGATACTACCCACTATGATGCCGTTGCTAATTCAGCTGCGTCTGGAGTACTTTCAGCTGGTCTTAATTCAGGTTGGTTTTACATTTATATTGGAAGACTAACAATCTTCTGATAAAAATACCAAAATAGTCAATGGCAGTATTAATTTAATACAACTCTTATGAGATGCCCACATCCTTCTAGCAAATAGGAACACACTGAGAAATGTTGGGAAATATAAGGAAGGAAATAAGAACATATGCATAGGAAAATAGCACACCTATTGATGATTATTTGTATGTTCCTTAGTTACTAAGCTTCAGTCCCTAATAGTGCTTCCTTACATACACGGTTCCCCTTTTATATCACTAACTCTCATCAATACGGCTTACCTCATGTCCTCAACTGATATTTGTCAAAACGGAAGTTTGGTAGTAGCAATATTGACAATCGGACAAGCAAGACTTTCTTGCTATATACGAATCTTGAACTTTCCTTTTAAATACCTTGCCACATTACTAACGCACACCATATGATAAGCTACAAAAGCATCTTGCTTCTTTTTTTTTTTTTTTTTTTTTTTTTTTTAACTTCTATTACCTCGAAAGCTTGGTTTGATAGTGTATGAAACCATCACCTAATGAACAGCGAACTTAAAGAAACAATGAAATCTGGTGATAATAGGCTGACTTTCTGTACACAAGCCCAAAACTAGTTGAATTCCAACTTATCTGAGTAATGGTTGATACGGATGCATCTACACACACAAGCAACAACGGATTGAGTTGATTAATATAAAAAAGGGGTCATACATATACAACCAGTTATGCACAAAAATCATCAATACTTGTGGTATGGACCAAACTATAGAAACATTGTGGAAATCCCACGCAGAATAATCTAAACAACAGTGTTAAGTGTGCTTAAAATGATTCACAGGAGGTACATGTACATACTTCTCTTCCAATCAGATTTGTATCATTTGCTTAAAATGATTCCATACTGATGAATTACAATCTTTCAGGTGTTCCCTGCATATTTGGAGTTTTGACATGTGAAGACATGGATCAGGTATATTTAATAATTGTCTTCTATCCACTAATTACTGAATGCTCATTTTTGATTATTTATTGGGGCCAATAGGGGCGTCGAGTAGAACCAGTAAGTATGATTTTCTTTTACCTAAATTTATTTAAAAACCTCAAACTACTATGTTATTGCTTCAACAAAATTATCACTTTGTAAATGTATATAAACATGTTCTAAATTTATTTACTGTTTCATATAATGGTTATAGGCTTTGAATCGTGCTGGTGGCAAAGCAGGGAACAAGGGCTCTGAGGCAGCTTTGACTGCTGTAAGTTGACTTTATCCTAATGTGTAGATTTTAATTTCCCGATTTCTGTTAGGGTGCAAATGACCTAAACTTTGTCCTAAAACCAAAGCTCATTTTACCTTTCATTTGTGGGAACCTCCTTGAATCAAATTTATTTTTGCTAGTTTTCCTTTCTTCCTTTTACTTGAGCGAAAAAGGAACAAAAGGTAAAAGATGAGATAGGAAGTGATGATATGAAACAAAAAATGTTGCTAGTTAATTCGGAAATGTAGGATGTGTCTTTTTTACTCCATTTACATAAGTCAACAATCAACATATAGTTTTGTGCCGATTTTGTTCACTGAAATCTTCACATATATTGCAGATTGAAATGGCTTCTCTGTTTGAGCATCATCTGAAAGAGTGATCATTATGTGCTAGTTTTTTGAATTGAAAGATGAGGATCATGAGAATGCAAAGTCCATTGTAGCTTGTTGGTGCTCTGTAGCAACAAATACATTGAATTGAAGAGATTCATGTGGCATAAACAATTGGAAGAGTCTATTAATCTGTTTTTCCTCTACTTTTTTTTTTTTTTTTTTTTTTTTTTTTTTTTTTTTTTATTTGCAGAAAAAATAATAATAATAATAATTGTCGGTTTGTTCGAGTACATGTGAGACATCTACTCAATAATGGTGTAAACCAGTACGTAGAGAAAGTTCTTATACTGCTTTTTGATTATTATATATCATCATCATCAAATCGTGAACAATGAACATCCTGTGTTATTAAAACAAGAATATGTTTGACAGAATATTAAATGGTCTGATTTTTTTCCTTAATTATTGAGTTGGTGTTCACTTATTTGGTTTCTTTAATCTTGTTGAATGTTTTGATAATTCTTAGAGAATAATACTAGAACTATTGGATTAGTTATACATATATTACTGACTACATATTTTTCTTAGAACGACAACTATTTCGCACACACATACCACTTGACAAATGTTTTCAACGAGACTTAACTCATAACCTCTTAGTTAATGGATAAGTGCAACTCACATAACACGACCAAAAAACTTGAGTTACAAGTACATATTTTACTGCTGACTATTCCTCAAGATACAGTTATTACGAATGAAAAAAATACAGTATAAAACAATAACTATTTGCACATGAATTCGCAATAAAGTAAAATGAAAAGAAACACTTGTAATTTGCCTTTTATAGGAAAAACGAGTTAAATATTTACTCCTGTATATACAGTGTACACACTAAAGGAACAAAGCGAATCAGCTCGATTAGGAATGACAGTCTCACGCTGGCCGAGCCATACAAAATCTATCAAACATAAAAGTTTACATTTTAGCTATAACACATATCACAATCACAAATCATTAACAAGCCAACACAAGTGACAAGACCATCACATGTCAAAATATCTACTTGTAAACTATCAAGCATATATCATAGATCATTAAGACACAGAACATAAAACCATCACATGTCAAAGTACTCTGCTGAAAGCTATCAGCATATGTCATAATTCATTAAGATAACTAAATATAAGACCATTATATGTCATACTACCCAGCTGAAAGCATCAGATTATGGGGTCTGCGGTTACTTATATCATATAATTACATTCGGTTACAAACTGTACAAAAATTAGATCCTCTAATTTTAAAAGTTCAGAGAACCAGTAGTTTGAAATAAGATACCACGAGAGACTTTATTTTATTTCCACCAATTTACAGAACTAATTCAGTAGGCTCCCAAGTCAGACCAAGCTCCTCCAGTGAAAAGCATTCTTCAGGCCTTCCCGCCTCCACGAAATCGAAATCAAAGTCTGGTAAGACCCCATAAGGATCTTGCTGTACATACACGGTCTCGATTTGACTGAAGTCCAGTTTCTCCTCATTGTTACATTCACCCTTCTGATCCGTAACACCGAGAAGCTCATCCATATCAAACATATCATCTTCAGGAAAGCCCTGACAGAAACCATCATCATTACAATAACCCGTAACCAATGGTTCATTAACGACTTCACTTTCTGCATATACATTCTGTGCAGGTGCGAACCAGTCTAATCCGGATTTTGAGTCTTGAACTTCACTGCTCTCAGAGTAACTACAAGTTGTAGCAGAGTCGTAGCTAGAAGCAGCTTTACATGATGTATTTGCGCTATAGTCTGGCAAATTGAGCCTTGCAGATGGACCATACATTGCTCGAGCAGCTTCATCGTAAGCCAAAGCAGCTTGAACAGCAGACTCAAAAGTACCAAGCCATAACCTCTTACCCCCATTCGGTTCTCGGATCTCAGCTACCCATTTACCCCATGTCCGTTGCCTCACACCTCTAAAACTACACCTGGTATTCTCAGGTCCACCTTTACCTTTCATACACCCCTTCTTCGATCCCTTAGCAGGAGCTTTACGCGTTATTGCTTTCCCGTCCTTGTTATATTCAATCCACTTGGCGAGAGTCTCAGCCAAGATCTTTGGTGCCTCAGCCCTATTTCTCTTTTGCCTTTTCGTTAATTTATCCATTGATTCAGAAGCAGTCCTCTTCTTTAAGTTATCCTTTGGTACACTAGTTGTGTCGGAAGGTTGAATAACTTGACTCATCTTAGTATTTCTGTTAACAGTGACAAAACAGAATGGTTAGCATCCAAAGTAAAGCCAACAGTTGCAAAACATAAGAAGAACTACAGTTATCAAAATCGCCAAACAAGCAATATGTATACTTAATCTCAAAAGAACAAATTACCCGTTATAACAAATCAGGGCTCCTAAGATTGACACACTTAAACTAACAATCACAAAAACAACTATAACGAACTAGGGTTCCTAACAATATTTAAAGTTTTAAACTACCAATCACAAAAGCCGCAATCTTGGGACCGTATTTTGTGCAGCTCATTTACTAACTACATAACAAGAATAAAACATATATATACCATCAGTTCCAAAACTCCTTATATGTTTCTTACCAGTTGAACAAACTAGTGTTTTGAAAAACGAGTTCTCCGATAACCTTATTATCTCACTTACCAAATAAGCAGTCTATATATCACAGGACAAAACAAACCATCTATACATTCTTATTATTAACAAACCATAAACGAAAACCAAGATTCAAGTATTCAACACAAGCCCACTATATCATAAGAACAACAATATCAGACAAAAAACAAGACAAGATTCATACCTTAATTAATGTAGTTAAATAAATGTCTTCTCAAACAAATAACGAAAGATTTCTTTCAGTCTTGAACGATAAAAAGAGTAAAACAATTTTCTTGTCAACTTTGTGCGTGTGTGTGATTTTTGTTGTCGAATGTTCAGGGGATTAAAAAGTTGGTGGATGTACGCTATTTATAGTTTTCTGATAGGATATTTTATTTTGATTATATATGGTAAGTTATATTTTAATTATAAAAGGAAATAAAATAGTAATAATATTTGCTTGCTGACGAAGGCTCTCCGTATTTGGTTTAATTGACCCTACGGTTTTGTTTTAATCACTTTTGTGCCATTCGTTATTTTGTTTATGAGTAACATACGCCATTCGTCCTTGAACTTTGTTAGTCCCAGATTCAAAACAAGTTTGCCAACCATCCCAATTATCACCATTTTTCGCATCACTAATAGTCCCTTTGACTAATTGTCGTTAGTCTTCATCTTTGACCTCCACGTGCACTTCATGTGAGGGCAAATTTGTGATGTACTTTTTTTTTCTTCGTCTACGTGACACATACATAAAGAACTTCCCTCTGCATCCCTTCATCTTCAATCTTACTAACACAAATTCACAAACATAAATTTAGTATTGTCTTTAGAAACCCATTTGATTCTATCATTGTTCTTCAAACGAAAATCCCAACTCAAAATCATAACACCAATATTCATTCTTCATCTTCATACCCGATCAAAAACCTACAAACTCAATCTATTGAAAAAACTTTAACTGTGAAACACAACATTAATTCAAGCTTTTGACTGTGAAACAAAAAACAACTCTCAACTGTAACTTTCAATGTCAAATTTTCTCTCTCATCAAACCAACAACAAGAAGAAGGTTCATGAATCAAAACAAAACATAAAGTTGAATATAAAGATCTTAGGTTTTCCTTTAAAAAAAAAAAAAATCTTACCCATGACTTCAAAGATTTACAAAGAACAATCTTTATCAATGATTTTCACATAAATGATCTTGTTATTGTTTTTAAGTTAGAGTAAATTACATAAATGGTGACTATGGTTTGTCCATTTTTTCAAATTTAATCACTGAACTTTTCTTTTTGACATACATGGTCATTGAAGTTTCAAATCGTTACAGATCTAGTCACTAAGGTTTCAATTTCGTTACATAAATGATCACTGTGGTTTGTCCAAAAATTACATAAATGGTCACTGAGGTTTACTGAATCTGTAACGATTTGAAACTTTTGTGACCATGTATGTCCCAAAAAAAAAAAAAAAAAAAGTTCAGTGACTAAATGTAAAAAAATGGATAAACCATAATGATCATTTATGTAATTTACTCTTTAAGTTATATGTGTGTTTTTGTTCCGATTTAAGGCAGAAAACCAAGAAAACAAGTAAAAGAGATTTGTTATATATTATCATTTTGGATGGAGTATGATTTTAGTGTTAGGAGAAATTCGTTATTGGGTGTCCAAAAAACCGAAGAACCAAAAGAACAGAGGAACCGTACCGATATTGTACCGGAATTGAACCGTATATTAAAACCATGGTCCGGTTCTTGGTTCCTAAATTTTCAACTTTTCGGTTCTCGGGAAGGTTCGGGTCAGACCCGTCTGGTTCGGTACTTTTCCGAAAGAACCGACTCTTTTTGAAAATATGAAATTTTATAGGTTTTCACTACAAGAAAAAGGGGTCTTTAGGACAAAACTTTTTGGAACGGTCAAAAAAATCATGCCAAATACACGTATTTGGCACTTGTGGGGTAACCGTGACAAAAAGTTAGGTATTTGAGACGGCTATTAAAAAATTGTTCCGAATACGTATGCGTTTAGAACGTTTTCTAATAATGGTGCCAAATATATGTGTATTTGGGACTGTTTGAGTTAGCAGTGCCAAATATGTAAGAAATTGTTCCATATACGTATGCGTGTTCATTGATGTACAACTATGCATATGTGATTTGGGTATAGAAGTGCTTAAAAAGAGGCAAGGGTCATTTCTACTGAAGTAATAATTGTTTCAAGGATGTCTGCATAGAAACTGAAATTATTTTTACAAGCTTTAAAGAAACAAACTATTAAAGATGAGTAAGAGCTTATAACTAGTCAAATTACTTAAAAATATTTTTTGAAATACTAGCATGATACATGTGAGATGAAGCAGAGATAATGATGTGATTAAATTTTTCGGCAAGTCCTTTTTAGTTACATGTTTTAATTACAATCTAGTCGTTGAGAGTTTAGTACTTGAAGTAATAACCTATAAACACAACATCACATGAACCATTGCAAGTATAAATCATGAATTTTCAATATAAACATATCACGAGATTTATTATTGCTAAGAGCTCACGGTATGGTTTGCTGATGGCTTCGTGCCATGCCATCAGTCCAACCACACGGTGCCACAACCATACTCCATCTTGGCCGGTCGGTTTTCGCGCTGTCAAGACCAGCCCACGCAGTGGGATTTTTTTATATTATTAATTTATTTGTTGTATTTGTGTTTTAATAGGTTATGTGTGGGCTAGAGAGTCCCCAAGACACCGGAATTATGAGGGAGGGTGTTTTGTGTTGAATGATAGGTTCTCGTGTTATAAGAAAAAAGTGCTGAGGTGGCACCCATTTTCCCCACGGCACCACCCCATGACACCAACGATACCTTATGCTCTAAAGAAATATAGTAGCATTTTTGTTCTTTCTCCAATAAATTGATAAATTATAAATACTTTAATGTAGACGCTATTCTTAAATTATTCATTAGGCGTAGTGAACCGTATCACTGTATAAGGTTGCTAAATTAGAGGTTATAGTAATTAAGATTACAAAATTGGCAGAAGAGGCTAATAGTTAATAGGTAGACGGTTAGTTGTTGATTACTTCAGTTGTACTACATTTGTGTATATTGCTCTCTCTATGCGTGACATAAACAGGGACGGAGCCAGAAAAAAATATGACCCGGTGCACAAATTTTTTTGAACCGTAATATAATAGAGTTAAAACAAAGATTTCATTAAAACGATAAATAAATGAACATGTTACCTTCTAATTAGTGATTCTACGATCTCCCTTAGCAAAATAACACTTACGTGCACCCTCATTTTTAATATTAATAAGTTCTTCTTTCTCTATAGCACACAAGTTAAAGCGCCGTTAAAATAATCATCACCCATCCGATTTCGCAAATCAGTTTTAATGAGCTTCATTTAAAAAAAAACATCTTTCAACCGTAGCGGTAGCAGCAGGCAAGACTAAAGCCAACTTTAATTAAGCACTACTTTTCATATATATTGTAACTACGACAACAATAAAAATGCCCCATGACAACACAATTCGGGTGCTATTCATATTTTAATATATTGTTGACTATCACTTAAACTTATTATCCCTGTTTGTCTTAATAGAAATTGCATAGTTATTCACTTATTCTTATTGCCCTAAGCCTTTATTGATGATGATAGATACGGAACCAACAAATTAGTCATGATTTCATACAAAAAATCAAAACATGAAAACTTTAAAATACATAATAAACAAATGAAATGTATATGTTACGACTTACGAACCTGTTTCATCTTTGTGTGTTGGTTCAATTTTGGATTTTGTAAATTGCTAGGATGATGAATAAACTTGTTCCATTAATAAACTTATTTCATCTTTGGGTTTTTATGCTTTAATTTATTAAATTTGTTTTATCTTTGGGCGTTTACAAAATTTTATATTTAAAGTATACGAACTAAATAATATTAATTTAATGCACCGGGTGCATTTAAAATACATTTAGGTAAAATCGATAATTCTTTTAAAAAATTAACACTATATCAAAAAAAATTCATAGGGTGCACGTGCACCCGCGGTCACCCCTTGGCTCCTGGACATAAAGGTCACATGGTTCTCAGTCACTTTTTAGGATTCTAAGTTCCTAAAGTCTCTCGTGAGTGCATATTCTGATCCTTAAAGAATGGTCCTACGTTGATTTTTAAGTTACTACTTAACAGCTATTTTTTAGCACATAGAACTCTCTTTTTCTGTTTTGAAAGTACAATACTTTGTATTGTTTAGAAATCACCAGTAAATAGTTTCATGCTTAGACTGTCTTACGAGCGATCCAGTAGGTCATTAATGATTATAAACATCTAACGAACAGTATTTCTTTTTCATTTTTTTTTTCTCATTTTAATGAATTAAATTTCAACTGTCACACTTTTTATGCATGTTCGAGAGACTATGTAGCTTGACAGGTTATACTACGTTAGTATTACAACGTCAATGATTCTTTATGATCCTGAAGAGTTAGAAAATAAAAATACTTTTATTAACTTAAGTCATAAAGTAATAAATGATGTCGCAAACATAGACATGATGTATGCATATGCAATTGGCTAGTTGGCTTTTTGGATGAGTAATGTATTACGAATTTACGATCCTTCCCAATTTATACTAGTAATAAACTGTTTAAATATATTTCATAAAAAGGAAAAATCAAACATCGTGTAAACATATGTAAAGTAACAAGTTTGCATCATCTAAGTCTAAGGGTGTTTGTTAAAAGTATCAGCGAGCAATAGAGTGAGCTGTGGGCAGTGAGATGTGAGCAGTAGCCACAGTTTACCCGCTCACGGCTTCTTAAATAAGCATTGAAAAAATGAGTTTTTCTAAAAAAATAACAAAGCTCACTGCTCTTTTGCCAAACGAACAATAAAAATTAAAAAGCTCATCGCTCATCGCCCCAAAAAGCTCCAAAAAAACTCCGCGCCAAACTGATATAATTTAAACATCACGTGACTCATCTACAAAACACAATTAAACTGTTAATAAATTGGGTTTTTGGTTAGTGGATTATGCCAAATTCTAACTTACGCGATGAAAATGATGCTATGACATGGTTATTTGATTAATATTGTTAGTTTGTTCAATAAAACTGTTACGATATTTTTAGTTTTATTTTATTTTATCAGTTTGTTACATGAATAGGGAAGAAAAAAAAAAGTTCTTCCCAATTATGTTACTTAAGGGAGCAATTGATAGATTTAGGAGAAATTTTTTTAAAAAGAAAAAACTTTTAAACTATGAAAAATAATATTTTTTTTGTTAGATTACATCACTAGACGCAAATAATGTGAGGGGTGTGGATAACACCACCTTTTTTTTTTTTTTTTTTTTTTTTTTTTTTTTTTTTTTTTTTTAATCTTTTCATCTAATCACAAAGAAATAAAATGTAAAATAATATAACAATGGTCAGCTAAGGTAGTAGAGAATGATTTTTGTTTTTGACAAGTGATATAATTTAAACATCATGTGACTCATCTACAAAACACAATTAAACTGTTAATAAATTGGGTTTTTGGTTAGTGGATTATGCCAAATTCACTTTCAATAAAACAGTTTCGATTTTTTTTTCTTATCAGTTTGTTACATGAATAAGGAAAAAAAAATTCTTCCCAATTATGTTACTTAAGGGAGCAATTGATAGATTTAGGAGAAATTTTTTAAAAACACAAACCTTCTAACCTAGAAAAAATAATATTTTTTGTTAGATTACATCACTGGGTGCAAATAATGTGAGAGGTATGGATAACACCACTTTTATCTTTTCATGTAATCACAAAGAAATAAAATGTAAAATAATATAGCAATGGTCAGCTAAGGTAGTAGAGAATTATTTTTGTTTTTGACAAGAAAGAAGTCAAGCTTTTCTAATTTTGAAAACACAGACTAATCATATTTTGTGAACGTTTTCTAACTTTTCCATAACCCTCACCCAACAAAATATGAACACAGATCTATTATAAACTTTAAAAACACCTCAACCATGTTTAAAAAACATAGGCACAAATATTAGCCGTATCCGAGGCAGTATGCACAAATCTCTATCTCTACTACATATAAAGTGTTTTGGCCTAATCTTGAAATTTTAAAAAGTCTTAAAAATGAGTATAGTTGTTTTTCTGATACGCCCTTATTAATACCTCTTAATTTTAAAAATGGCAACTTTTAAGTTTTCACTTTTATAAATGAAATGTTTTATTTTGCTTATAAGTAGTACATTGTAATCCATTGCTTATTAGTATCTCTTAACTTTTAAAATGACAATCTAAAATGTCTAACTTTGACAATTAATCTAGACTTAAAATGACAACTTTTTAAGTTTTCACTTTTATAAATAAAACCCTTTATTTATTTTGCTTGTAAATAGTACTCTCTCCATAATAAGTGTCCATTTTGACTTTTTTTAGTTTTTTTTATTCAAATTTGACCATAAATATTATTATTTGTGTTATATAATACTTGATAAAAATTATATCAATGAAAATACATTTAAAACTCAATTCATTCATATATTTTTCATCAAGTAGTACATAACACTAGGGGTGGAAATGAGCCAAGCTGCTCGTGAAAAGCTCGGGATCGGATCGGTAAAAAGCTTGAACGAGCCGAGCCTAAACGAGCTCGAGACCGAGCTCGAGCCTAAGTTGCAGCTCGTTTATTAATCGAGCTCGAGCTTTACATAAAAAGCCCGTTTGGGCTCGCGAGCCTAAACAAGCCTAAACAAAAATATGATATTTTAACTTATATACGAGCCGAGCTCGAGCTTATTAACGAGCTCAATAAAGATATATTACGAGCCGAGCTCGAGCTCGAGCCAAGCTTTAACTATTCATGGCCAAATCGAATAAACGAGCCGAGCCTGAGCCTATATGATATTCCACGAGCCGAGCTCGAGCTTAAAGTTTAAGGCTCGAAACGAGCCGAGCTCGAGCTCGAGCCTTTTAAAACTTAAACGAGCCGAGCTCGAGTTCTGGCAGGCTCGGGCTCGGCTCGTTTCCACCCCTACATAACACAAATAAAAATATTTATGGTCAAAGTTGAATGAGAAAGACATTGAAAATTTGGACATTTATTGTGGGACGGATGTAGTATATTGTAATACATTGCTTCATATTCGACGTAATATATATAGAAGAGACCGACAATCATGTAAACCATTTAAAAACACAATGACGTAATACATAGATAAGAGAGATTGACAATGTAGCCCTAAAAAAAAAAAAAAAAAAAAAAAAAAAAAAAAAAAAAAAAACCTATATATTATATTTAAAATTGACATTGCTTGTTAAAGCAAGATATTTTAACAAATAAGAAATTTGAGATAAAACATAAGTATCAATATGCAGTCGTAATTGTTGCATTAAAGATTAAACCAAAAAACAAATTTACAAGTATAATTATTTGCCGTCATACACTAAACCCAAATTCATCCACTATTCATAATTTGTCATTTCACCAAAAGTTTCAAAATTAAAGCAAAACAAACACACAATTAAACCCCGAAATCCCAAAACGGCTCCCTAAAAAATTAGGACCAAGAAACCAACACTAAACCCTAATTCATCAACTATTCATAATTTCAAGCGAAAATTACTGACATACCCCTGCATGGAGGGGTGTGTCCCAAAGTAACCCAACCTAGCGCCGTTTTTGAAATACCCCAACATTCCCCATAAAATGGTACGCGACATGTGGGGATGACAGGTGTCAGCATGCTGGGCTCGGGACAAAAAAAAACAATATATTATGCATGTCGCGTATATATATACGCGACATATATATATACATACGCGACATGCATTAATTGGTGCTTGGGGAATGGGGAAAGTGTATGACATCTTATTATTAGGGTTTAGGGTTCACTTTTTAGGGTTTACTAGGTAGGGTTAGGTAGGACATGCATTTAATGTGTTTCTTTGGTGTGGGTTATCAGATTGTTGGGTCTATAAATAGCTATTGTTGTATGGTGAATACACACACAAATTACATACTTTTAGTGCAAATATTACGATATTTAATCTATACAGTCTCGTTTGTTTTGATTGATGACAAACGTATAACTTGATACATAACGTAAAATGTACAAGTTACTTGTAATCATACTTTGTCTCAACAAACATTCAACACCTCTCAACGTCTCGAGTCATCGTATGCTACAACACAGGTTCGTACATGTTTGTTATGTAGCATTATGATCAAACCCCTTGACCAACCATTTAGAATGACTAAAATACTTTTAGGGTCTTTAAGTATATGAGGTTTAGGGTCTTTAAGTATATTAGGTGTCAAAGTGCACTTTAGGTGTCAAATAGAATAAGTGCCACTTTAGGTGTTAAAGTAATGTCAGTAAGTTTTACAAATGACAAAAATGTGATGACATTAGGAATCAAACATTTTTAAATAACTCATTAACTTACTATAATAACATTACTTAGGTAATATATACAAGTTTACTTTCATATATATCTAAATCTTAAAATAGAAATATATATATGTCACATCATGCATTTATAGAAGGTTTATGTGTTTGACTAGCAATACTCTTACACATTTTGGAAGTATTCCATATTTGGTTTAATGCATGTTGACTAGTATTTACTAGATGTGACATTATGAAAGTGACTAGAACATGGTTTTTACTTTTGCTAGTTTTAGGAATATGGTTTTAGAAAAACCTCTTTACTTGTTTTCCTATAAATAGTAGTCCATGGTTTTCTCATAACTTGGTGATGAAAAGATGAAATAAACACATACACATAGATAAGTAGGAAACCATGTAGATCACCCTTTCCATAATGATCATAATGCTTCTAACATTCATCTTTGTTGTAAGCATATCATACTTCATGATCCACCAAGAAGGTTACAAGATCTTGAAGTCATCATTCATTAAAGAATTCCAACATATGAAGATTCAAGGGCACTTGACATCCTCAATGGTTGAAGACTTCTTATTCAAGAAGTTCATGTAGATTAGGCATGCATATCCATTAGACTTTTATGTCTTGGATCATCATTGTATCTTAACAATATAGATTAGATGGTTTATGTGTTTGTGCCATAAAACACAAGGTTTTTATGTTGGGCCACAAAACATAGCGGGAGTGGTTGTACCCTTGGTAAATAACTCGACATCTAGCTTAGTGTCGGTAAAAGTGTAAGCGACGAACGGGAGTGGTTGTACCCATGTAAAAGAACTCGACATCTAGCTTAGTGTCGGTAAAAGTGTAAGCGACGAACGGGAGTGGTTGTACCCATGTAAAAGAACTCAACATCTAGCTTAGTGTCGGTAAAAGTGTAAGCGACGAACGGGAGTGGTTGTACCCTTGTAAAAGAACTACAAGTAACATCTTTTATATTAGAACAAGCTAAAAATGGACATTTGATACAATAAGTTTAAAGTTTTTAAACGGTAAACTATTCAACCCCCTTCTAGTTTTCCACAATTGGCATCAGAGCTTCGTAGCTCTTATTTTCAAAACAAATGGTTTTTAAAATGGAGCACGATCCATGTATCAAATTACCATTGAAGCGGAATATAATATGAAAAATGTTTCGTTAAGTATACTTAGAAATTTTGTGGTTAAATATTACTTTGTATACAAGCTTGAAGGTGTCCTTGAAAAATAAAAGAAAACTTTTCTTAAAAAGTTGTAAGTATCAAATTATGTGGTTAGAGATAATGTACGTAAAATACGGTTTTAAAAGAAGTGTTTGGGTTAACTATAAATTTAGTTGAAAAATCACCTCCGTAAATGTTTAGATAAGTCACATAAGATGTAATGATGTTAAAATAGGTGTATTATATGCTTACTAACAAATCTAGTAAGTCCTACATATTTTCGCTATGCAAAATACACGTTTTTAGCATTTTGTGACATTTTTTACAGCAGACCCCGCGGATCCCACGGAACCCTCAGAAGGGTTCCTTGCCCTTTGGACGAAGGTTCCGTGGGCTGCACAGTATACAATTTTTGTCAAACTTCAAAAATTCATAACAAATTAACCGTAAGTCCGTAGGAGTCGCGTCACCTATCATTTTAAAGGTAATTGAGTCTTCTTTCTTTTAAAAAGAATGTCATGGCCTAAATCTAATCTGAAGTCAAAAGAATAAACCAAATACTATAGTGTGTCCAAAATATCAAGTTTCGTTTTGACGTAGAAACTCAAACTTTTGAGTTAGGCAATATAAGTTAGTATCCTTTGAACATTGACATTATTTTCTTTGAAACTAAAGAATTTTGTGATATTCATATTGACAAAGGAAACTAATCAAGCTTGGCATACATCGTCATATTTAAACGCAAAGTGACGAAAAGTATATCTCTTTTTATGTTATGCTAAATGACTAATTGTTTTAGTTGTATGCATATATGATATTTGATTATTGAAAGTTGTGATTGCATATTGTTTATTTGTGATTCATTAGTGTCAATCTTGTCATGATATTCATTTGCTTGTTTGTCGATTTCATGTTTATACACAATAGGATATTTGCTAGATTGTGTGTACTAAGTTGAAAATTTGTGTTTGTATTGCTTATTGTTTTAGCTACTCTTCCTTGCACATGTTATGTGATTATTTTGCATAATTCACTTAGGAATGAGAATTAAGTAATACTAATTAAATAACTTGGAATATGGTCAAGCGTCTAAATAAGTCACTATATTTTTAAACATGTAGTATTCTTGTAAAATGGTGTTTGGTATATATGTTTCTACAATGATGTTTAATGAATGTGTCGTGCTATAAGATAGAAACTCATCCTTGATTGATCATATAAACTAACCATACCATGTTTGGACGATAACACTGTGTTGTTATAAATTTTCAATGTTTAGCTTAATTTCCATTTATAGGAAGCTCATAATCCTCGGCTTGATCTATATGCTAACATGTGTTAGAATATGTGTTTTTAGTTTTAATCTATCACATCTAATTGGGTGCATATGTTTCATGTATTATTAGGATACTTGAACGGGTTTCGGGAGTCGATAAATGTCCTTTATTAAGGAATGTTTGGCACAACTTGAAATTTGAACAATGTGGTAGTCAAACAATGTGTTTAATGGATATATGTTCTTCTAGGATCTTTTGTTATCTTTGGACATTGTGTTGTACTAACGGATATGCAGGTAGACAACATTTGTGAGGTTGTCAAATTTTCAAGTTTATGGATATTTCACTAAGTATAGTGAAATTCGCTAGCCCCCGGTCAAAGTCTAACGGTTAGAGTTTTTCTATATCCAACTTTTGCATTTCCTAATCAGTACTATATTTAAGTTTTGTTTTTAGGAGTTTTCAAAAAATTTGAAATACGTCTCGAGGCTCGAAATAGTGGACTGCCTCATTTCTGGTGTCTGGCGGATCAGGCGGAACCTTCAAATGGGTTCCGCCAGTGCATTTTCTGGGAAACCCAGAAATAGCCCAACGGAATACACGGAACCCTCTAAAGGGTTCCGCCTGTGTATTCGTAGGGTTCCGCCAGTCTTGTAGATTTCTTTTTAAGTTTTCATTTAAATCCCTCACTCAAGATCACTCACTTTCATCACTAGGATTCTTCTCACTAATGTTCACTCATATTAGGATTAGGACATCTCACCTGCACCTATAAGATATTCATCCATAATAATACTTTCAAACTTCACAAGAATAATCCAAGATACCTTTCTCCTTAGAGGAAGGAATCCGAAAACTTGTTCCTTGCAATCCTCGAACCATTGAGTATTTGTGATCACTACACACACTCACTGCATTCTTTTGTCCTTTACTCATTCATTAGCTTGATTTGTAATTTGACAACTTCCTAACCAATCCGGACTCGTTGTTAGCAAAGATTACATACAATATTGAAATCACAAGTCCAACTTATGACTATAGATATTGTCTTGTATCTACATATGTTACCTCACTTGGTTAACATGAAAATAATGTGTCATCCTTCAAGACGATAAGGATTTACATCGAGTCATAACTTACTCTTAAGTTATAGATGTATTATCGAGTCTTGCTATCCTTTTATGCTATTCAATCTCAACTAAGTAGGATTGACAACTTAAGTATTTCGTTCGAAATATTCAAGTAAACTTGACTTACTACCGTAGTCATTAAATGTCATATCCGAAAAATTAACACCCAAGTATTTTAACAATATTTGTTAAAACACTCATCACAACTAAAACACTCATCATAGTACTCACCCAATCAATAGGAACAAAAACAAATGTCAATAGGTTTTCATCCTTAAACATTTAGCACTTAAGTTCACTTGTTCTTTCACCATCATCTCATCACATTCACCTTGTGATATATCTCTGCCCATAAGCTTCACAAACATGAGCAAAACTTTAAGCACCTCGCCCGCTAGTTGTACCAACCAATAGATGAGAACAAATTAGGATTAATCTTTCTTCACTTTCTACATCTATGAAACTTAAGTACTTCCTTATCACAACAAACCTCCACATCACCACATCCTTCTTTGGACACACTAAAGGAGCTACCACCTAGATAAACCAATCCACCATCCTTACATTCATTTGAATCCATTGAGTGCATTACTCAAAAAGCCCTTTGTCTAAACACTCGTTTAACAAACTCAACCATACTTTACCACCTATAGGATTAGAACCTTCACCATCAAATGAGCATGAAGCGCACATTTAATTACACTAGGTTTAAGTAGTTCCGCTTTTACAAGTTATCAAAGTATTAGTAATACTTTTAACTTCTGCACATGTTTCATTAAACTTCAAATCAACATTTTAACAACATATGTTAAAATGCAATCTCAAAGCCAACCTCATATACCCTGAGCAACAATGACTCTTGAGGAGTATACATAAGAAACTCGAGTGAATTCCTCTAGTCATCATCTAGTGATTATAATCTTGAGACCAAGTATATTTAGGATAGGACTATCCGATTCAAACACTTTGGCTTCATATCTTCATTTAGGAAAACATGATGTCTTGAAAGACATTATGCCTAAGAAATCATGCGTCAAGTTTTCATCATGATTAAAAGGATATTGTATATCCAATGCGTCATTCTCTCATTGAACATGAACGGTTGTGTTACATGAGATTTCATTATACCCCATTGGGTTAATGATCTTAAATCAACATCTGCAAGTTCTAGGATCTAGAGCCTCCTCATCATCCCGTCATTCTTATGTTTCATAAGCATGGTGACTTTATTCCACGTGATAATCTTACTTGTTGAAAGATACCATATGTGTCTATTTCCTTTTAAGCGTTCATTATAACCAAACCTTGCTCATAACCCAATTCAAACCTTATGCATATCCTACACATCTCTAGAGCATACACAATTAAGATCCTATAAAGTTAGTAACTTTATACACTTGTTCCAAAGATCTCTATTGAGAACGTTCTTAACATATTCCATCATCACACACTAACACATCTCTTGGTCTTTGATGGTCAAATCACCCTCATAACCTTTCATCACTCAAACCTTAAACCACCAATGTGAAATGAAAAACCGAGTTATCCTTTGTTCTACCAATATCGAGTCATCCACCACTTCCATGCCCTCAAAGAAACCAAGAGTCAATATCATACACCTAGTTATCTTCACAAGAAGATTCCACCATGTAACCAAACAAGTGTGTCATCCCCACTACAACCTAACCCATTAAGGTTAAACCATCTCTCATGATACATAAACTTATATTCACCCTTGTGTCACTCTTTGAAACAAAGGGCAATTGTCATGTCCATACACTCATTGTCATACTTGTGTATGTAGTCGAAAGTCAAGTGAATTTCATTATGAAATGCGTCTTTTCAACTTTCTAGCAAGTGAAGAACACAAAGAAGATATCCAAGCTTCAAGTGTTGTCAAGTCATCATCACCTCATTTCACACATTCACCTTCAGTCGTCAACCAACAAAACACCTCAAAACTCCATGATTCTCAATCATCCATTAATGATAATCCACATTCACAAAGAGTCTCCTAACGTCAATCCTCATGATTACTCATCGTTGCCTCCATACCAATATTCTAATCCTTTCCACCTCCTTTGAGAAAACCACATGCCTCTTCATGCGATCATCTCGCATTGATAGAGAAGAGCTACATGACTTCAAGGATAAAGTTCTTTGTATGCTAATCAACATCCCTAAACACTTCAAAATCATTCAATTTCACAAAGCTCATCGCTTTCACTAAGCTCATCGCTTACATTAACCTACAACCTCCTAAACACTTCATCATAATTCCTTATAGGATGCATTACACAATATGTTGGATGTCCACCTATTTAGGAGGAGAGAAATTCATTCACATATTTGTATTTTGTCAAATTGTATTCAAAGAACATCTACTCATATTTCTTACACCCTAAAATACCAACACATAGGTACACTTCATTTAGTTAAAGTCGGTTCACAAAAACACAAGTGCTTCAAGCCTTTGACTTTTTCTCTTTTTAATATTTCAAGCCCTTTTCACCCCCAATACCTCATCAAGTGAAAAACACATCATATGTTCAACAAAGTTTTTCATCTCCACAACCAACAACCAATGGAGTCTAGGATTATTCTCAAAACTAGGACTTCACAACTTCATTGTCTAGAACACCATCATAGGATCTCATCCTTTTTCTTCCTCGACACATATCATGCACGTCATTGTAAGTGCAAACGATATTTTAATCAAACTCTCATTCTCAACACGTTGGTTTAATCAACACTCTCGCATCTTATGATGTCATTTTCATCCTCATATAGGTGTTTTTAGTACTCTTTTCATGTGAACTCTTGTTCATAGGTGCTTATTGTTATCACTTCCTTTCAATTCCATTCAAGCATGCATTATGGCAAGATACATCATCTTTGGTAGATGATAAAGTCATATACGTTGCTTATCCCTCTAGTTATGAATTTTAGGATTGCATGAGTAGATATGTTCTATCCTTATCTTTCGATAAAGAATTTGCTATACACACGAGCTTCTAACTCTTTAAATAGTTGTCTACGTATCACCACCACCTTCAATAAACTCTTTCACTAATCATCACCACCATGGATTAGCGTAAAACCTACTTCTATTCATCTTGTGACGTTGTCATATTTTCAATACTTTTTCTAAAGTATAATGAAAATCGTTAGCCGTCGTTCAAACTCTAACGTTACGTATGTTTTTACTTGCCCTGTTATCTTTTCCCAACCAGATATGAGTTATATTTGTGTTTTTAAGAGTTTTCGAAAATTTTAAAAATCGTCACGGCACTTTAAAAAGGGGACTGTGTTGTTTTCCAGGTCTGGCAGATCAGGCGGAACCTTCACGAGGGTTCCGCCAGTGCAATTTTCTGGAAACCCAGAAATGGCCCAGCGGATCAGACGGAACCCTCACAAGGGTTCCGCCCGTGTTATCGCAGGGTTCCGCCAGACCACCTGCAAATTTTTATTTTCTATTTTTCAAATTTTCAACTACCACACTTCTTCAAAACAATCTTTTAGGTGAGAAGCTCATTCCTTGTTAGTTTACAACATCATTAGAAGCATCTCATCCTCATGTCTTCTCTCTAGGCATTGTTTTGTAGGTTTCTATCATATTATATTCGCGTTTTTATTGTAATTCTTATTAGAAGAATACAACTTATTTTTCTTATGATTGTATTTCTTTCTACAAGAATGCACCTCATGAGATCTTTGATATCATGGATCTCTACCTTGAGTCGCATATATCATTTATATATATACATCTTGTTAATACAAATATCGCCTAAAAACGTTATTTATATTTTACGATCTTTGCTAGGTTTTGTTAATGACAAAGTATGAAGTTTAGCTATAAGTAAATCATCACTTTAAGTGTTTAAGTCTTGTTTAAACTAATGTTTACATTTCCTTTTAAACAAAACATTGTTTTTATTTCTTAACTTAGAAAGTGTCTTGTCACATCACATTTATTTCTTAAAATAGTAATGTCACATCACATTTAGGGCAAGCTTTGTCAATATTCATTTATGGTAAGAAAGTGTGTTCGACTAACCATATGTTTGCTTGCAAGACTTGTGTTTGACTAGGTGTAATGAGATGTGACCTTGTTTGGTTTGGGAGATTGATTGCAAAAACCAACTGCAGCCCTGACGGTACCCTGGGGGTACACGGGCGGAACCCATCTAAGGGTTTCGCCTGATCCGCCAGACCTGCAGAATGGTTTGCTATAAATACCAAACCATTTGTTAGTTTTGAGTCACCCCTTTAGGATATATTTTTCACATACTCTCTCAACTAACTCAGTAACCTTTTGATTTGTGTGATTCTCTTATGTAGCAAGGGACTCACAAGATCATTCAAGAAGTTACAAGCTTCAACTCTAAAGTTGCAAGTCTTGGTAGCTTGGTCATGTATAAGCTTTGGTAGTTTATACTTCATGTGTGTCATGTATATAAAAGTAAGTGGTTAGTATTTTAGGCCTCAAAATACGTAGTGTGTCGGGAGTTGTTGTACCCTTGTAAAAGAACTATCGGGAGTTGTTGTACCTTGTAAAAGAACTAACGGGAGTGGTTGTACCCTTGGTAAAGAACTCGACATCTAGCTTAGTGTCGGTAAAAGTGTAAGCGACGATGGGAGTGGTTGTACCCGTGTAAAAGAACTCGACATCTAGCTTAGTATCGGTAAAAGTGTAAGCGACGTTGTAAAGGTTTTCTCCGCCGGTGAAAGGAGCTTGTTGATTAGTGCTTATAATTCTCGAGTTGGAAACTCGGGGCGTGGATGTAGGGCAAGGAAAAAGAGTCCTTGTAGCCGAACCACGATAAACAATCGTGTTGTAGTTTGATCGATTCGTTCTTTATCTTTGCTTATTACATGTTGTTCTTTAGTTAAAATTGCTAGTTACATATAAAGCTTTTCAAAGAACTAAACAAGTAAAGATGTGTTTATATCTTCAAACAAAAGTAAAGCTTTTCAAAGAACTAAACAAGCAAAGTTAGGATCATCACAAGCAAAGCTTTTCAAAGTATGAAACTAGTAAAGTTAGAATTATTATTCACATGAAAAGCTTTTCAAAGAATCAAACATATAACGTTGTGTTTATATCTTTAAGCAAATGTGAAAGTTTTTAAAGATAATCAAGTTAAAAGGATTTGAAAAATCGGTAAACTATTCAACCCCCCCCCCCCCCTTCTAGTTTTCCACAATTGGCATCAAGAGCTACGTTACTCAAGATCTTTAAAATAGAATATATTTTAAAACTTGGATCGAATGGATTTTGAAAATCTCTAAGAAGGGCAACCTATTCAAACCCCACCGCTATTTGAAAAAGAAAACTTACTTGAATGGAAAAGTAATTTTGAAAACTATGTGAAATCAATTGATCAAGATCTTTGGCATATTATTTCTCTTGGTGATTTCAAACCAAAGAAAACAAGTTTTGAAAACCAAGATAACTATCTTGAACTTGATAAAATTACTAAAGCTAAAACAATGATTTATAAAGCTTTAGCACCAAATATGAAAGAATGTATTTTTGTCAAACGACTAATGATATTTAGAAAAATATGTTAAACTTTCATCAAGAAATATGTCAAGTCAAAGATGATCAATTTGATCTCACATATGAATTAGAAGTCTTAGAAATATTAATAGATAGACATTTAGTTGAGATAAATACATGTACTACTAGTTTAAATGTTTTAAATGAAGGTGTAAGTGAAGATGTTTACTCATGTCGAGCTCTTAGTGGACTTGCTTACGATTCATGGAATAACATGGATGAAGATGAAGCCAACCATCCGGTTTGTGATTCTCAACTAGATAAAACATCAAGCAAGGTACATTTTGTAACCGAACACTTTTGCTTGACAAATTTATCCTAGAGTTTTCTAAACTAGAAAATGAGTCTAAACTTTTATGCAACATGGACCTAGAAACTATCTTCTAGAATGAGTCTTCAAAATCTTCTTAGAATATCTTTGTAAAGGAAATATTGTTAGAAGATAAAATGTCTAGAATTGAAAGTTATGTTAAAATTGATCTAGAATGTAAATTGTGTCTAGATTACAAACATAAGATTAAAAAGCAAAATGAGAAAGGAAAATTATTAGTTAAATTTGATGAAAGCTCAAAATCTCTTGAAAGATTGTTGAGGAGTCAAAGGTTGTTTAAAGATAAAACCGGATTATGACTTAACTCAAAAGCACCATCAACTAATAAAACAAAGCAAGTAAAATTTGTCAAACCTAGAAGAGAAATTTAGAGATAATTCAATCTCTAATAGAAACTCATGATAAAAGGATTAGGATTATAATTCTCTATGCTTTTATATGATTATCTAACCTTCTTGGATACATGAGTTATTGAATTTCAAAGCGTGTCGTCAAACCAAGATTTTACGCGTAGTGCTTATCTTCTTGATAGCATCTCTATGCAATTTAAAAGGTACACATTACTTCAACTCGACTTTGATTGTCTCGTGTTTCTAGCATTATGTGTTCGAATATGTGTTATTTGTAATACTCTAGAGTGTCTACCTGCTATTTAGTAATAACTAAGATTAGACTCTATGTAACAAGGAATTTCGTCATTAGTACTAGTAGGAGATATAAGGTGTTTTGGTTTTTTAACCATCAAGAGATAAACACGAGAAACTCTTGAGTGAGTCTCACTCAACTCTTGCTTACAAGTGAGCTAACTAAGAATTTCCTAAGTGTTAAAATGTCTAACACTTTTGTGATGCTTGCAAAACAAACCTTTGTTAAACAACTTTCTCAAACACCATACTTTGAGTCTTTAATTGTGTTTTTCTTCAATCACTCATTTATGATAATCTCACATAAAACACACAAGGTGAAATAAATCACATTAGCATACATTAGGATGTGTGAAAGAAAATGAGTTTTCAACATCTAGGATTTACACATCAAATGTGACACATAGTCTCATGATGTTGTACCTCTTGGACTTTTTCAAAACAACTAGAGTTCATAGTTGCTTAAGTAAGAAAACCCAAAGAGTCGAGGAATCGTTGAATATAACATTTAACGAGTAATCTCCTCCTTCTAAGATATCATCTTTGGTAGATGATGACTTAGTCGAAAGTCCAATGATGGCAAGACAAGCATGGAGTAAAAGTACAAAATAACATCTTGTCACCTTGAGTCAAACATTGACTCTGTAAAATTGACATAAGTTATAAAACTTGATTTATAGGTCACAGTTGTGTCTAAACAAATTCAACAAAAACAATTTTTGGAATTTAGAGTAAAACAACTAGTGAAACAAAATAGATATTTCAAAGTAATCAAGTGAGTATAGTGTCAATATTTGAAAGACTTTTTGATAATAAAAGCAAGCCCCAAAAGCAAGGGATTTTAATTTAAAGACATTGCTAGTTACTCTCTTGTTCTCAATGGTTAAGTTATTGATGACTTATCAAGAATGAGATTAGTAAATCCGTAGGTAAAACTAAACGTAGAGAAATGTTTGGAAGACTACTTGTTCTCATAACAATTAGATTCAACATTATGTTTAGCTTTTGTCTATGTGCTTGTGTTAAAGAAGATCCTAAAACAACTCTTTAGTTGAGCTTATTTGGATACATCATAAGGTACTACACAACTAGGATTATGGTCTCCCAAAAGAACGGGAATAGAAACCATAGTGTATGCCAAATGGAATTATGTCGGTAATAAGTTGATAAGAAAAGCACAAGTGGTACTTGCACTTTTATACTTACTTACCCAATGATTCTCCAAAACGCGTAAGATTCTCAAATTAGTATTGGATGGAGAAGCACATCAACAAGCTCCGCTTGAACAAGCAAACTCGCATCAACAACGGAATTCATCCTGTCAACATTGTTATACCTTCAACAAAGGAATCATCGACTTCGGCAACAATTCAATCCATTGTGGTCTTAATAGACATATTGTGATCCATCATCAACGCCTTTGTAAGATTGTTCATTGAGGAACGTCTTAACGAAGAAAGTCTTCTACGTTAATCATTCTATCAACGTTTTCACAAAACCTCTTGAATGTGAAGCATTCATCATTCCTAGGCTTAGTCAAAGACTCATAAGACCTAAAACCTTAGTTTTGAACATTAGGATAAAACCACAAAATCAAGACAATCCTTTTTGAATTTTTCCCTGCAGCTCCCACGGTACCCTCAGACCATACGGGCGGAACCCTCCCTTTGGTTCCGCCTGGTCCGCCAAATCTGCAGGATGTTTTATTTTTAATTTCTAAACCAAACACCCTCTTAACTTAATCATTCACTTGTTCTTTCACCATCATCTCATCACATTCACCTTGTGATATATCTCAGCCCATAAGATTCACAAAATAAGCAAAACTTCAAGCATCTTCCTCATAACCTTTCATCACTCAAACCTCAAACAACCAATGTGAAATGAGAAACCGAGTTATCCTTTGTCCTATCAATATCGAGTCATCCACCATTTCCATACCCTCAAAGAAACCAAGAGTCAATATCATCTTCACCAATAACTCCACCTAGTCATCTTCACAAGAAGATTCCACAATGTAACCAAACAAGTGTGTCATCCCTACTATAACCTAACCTATTAAGATTAAACCACCTTTCATGATACATAAACCTATGTTCACCTTTGTGTCGCTCTTTGAAACAAAGGGCAATTGTCATATCCATACTCTCATTAACATATTTGTCTATGTCGTCAAAAGTCAAGTGAATTTCATTATGAAATGCGTCTCTTCCACTTTCTAGCAAGTGAAGAACACAAAGAAGATATCCAAGCTTTAAGTGTTGTCAAGCAATAACCACCTCATTTCACATATCCACTCTCGGTCGTCAACCATACTTTACCACCGTTCACCACATTGTTAAAACAAATGAAAAACGTCATTGAAACATCGCTTGCATTGTAAAACATTTTTAAGCATCAAAATGAGTCAAGTTAACCGCATCCATCCCTATGATACCCCTCTTGTGTCTAAAGATGAACTTCGTGACCACCTCTTCATTAGGACCACCAACACTAGGAGAACTAGAACCAGAAATGAGGTCATCAAGGACCCATATGGAATGGAATTCAATGAACTCAAGCCCCGATTCAAGAAATGAGAAGAACTCCTTAGAGCCAATGTAATTAGCACCATAGGAAACCGGGAGCACATCAATGTTTCTCTTTGCTACATGCTCTACTCCTTGTCCGTTAGGCAACCCTTCAACCTTGACTACTACATGACCAACATTCCCGTGCAAGGCACAACGTCTTTGCCGTATGGAATGCTCTTGACCCGTCTCTTTAGGTTCATCTCTCCCATTCCATCAACTCCTAGAGGTCTTCACCTAGACTACTCTCTCATTCCACACGCTTTTGTCCCACTAAGTGATAGGAGAATCTACAAAGCCCAAGGTAAACATTTTCCAACTTTAGGCTTTGCCCAACTCTAGGCTCCCACCTCTAGAATACATTTTCCAACTTTCGGATATTCCAAATGAGTAGGCAGAGTTCAAACAAACAAAGGGGATGATCAAAAGCATCGAGAGATTTCTTGGAAAGCTCAAGAAGAATATTGATCGTCTATGAGAATGGGTGTGTATGAGTGTTTGGCACTAGGTGCTATTTGCACAATTTGGTCGTTTAAACATTACGTGTTATGTATTTGTGTGTTGGTAAGATATTTAATACTATTTGGAACTTGTAGGAACTAACAATGATGCTGGAAGACAACATTTGGCATGTTGTCAAATTTCATGTTTATGATAATTTCACTAAGTATAGTGAAATTCGCTAGCCCCCGATCAAAGTCCAATCGTATGCGTCCTTACAAGTCCAATTTTTGCATTTCCTAACCATATATGAATTATATTTTTGTTTTTAGAAGTTTTCGAAAAATTTGAAAATCGTCTCGCGGGTCAAAAATGCGGACTGCCAAGTTTTTCAGGTCTGGCGGATCTGACGGCACCAAAAAATGGGTTCCGCCAGCGTATTTTCTAGGCAATCCAGAAATGGCCCAACGGACCAGCCGGAACCCTCAGGAGGGTTCTGCCTGTGTTATCTCAGGGTTCCGCCAGTCACCTGCAGAAAATTTTTGTCATTTTTCTCAAGTTCAAAACTTGTAAAGCGTCAAATCATTTTCTTTAGTGAGAAACATCTTCCCTTACCTCCAATAACCATATTAGGACAACTCTCACTCACTAAAACAATTAGGAAGTCACTTCCCGCCAAAAGTTCAAATTCAAACATAACTAACCCAAGGAACCCTTTTAAAGGATCCTTCAAACCATTGAAACATTTTCAATCAAATCACATCCTATGATCACAAAGCATTGAGTGCATATGTTGGTCTTTCACTCCACCCTATTCCATTGGATTGACATCAAATGATGTGACATGGTCATGAAATATCATTTGAAACCTCAATCTTTGAATGGTAGTACATCAAATCCAAACACCCATTTCAACATCTCTTTCACCCTATAAATTTGAAAGTTTTGCAACATTTCAAATCACACCATCACCATCAAAATACTCTCTCTCAAAACCACACCTTTGAAATAATTAAATCCAACACCTCATCCGAGTCATCAAAATCTTTGGCAAAAACCACTAAGATTAGTGTTAAACCTTGTTGCTTCAACAAAGCCATCGAGTCAAGCTCATCATCTTCAAGTGATGCTTCATTTAGCATTTCTTCACCTATCCAAGATTTCCTTAACCTTACTACCTCAACACCTTGCAATACCAATGTGATCACTATTCAAGATTTGATTAATCTTGCTACTCCAACATCCTCTCCCAAACATGGCAATACAAACATATACACTTTTCAACCATCAAAAACTTTTTCAACCATCGACCACTAACACTTACACCAATGGAACTTTTCCATACACCACCAACATCACCACATCCACTATTGGAAACTTTTGAAAACCTATCACCTAAACCATCAAGCCCTCCATCATTGTCACTTTTTGACACCATTGCCGAAACGGAAACCCAACAACAACCAATATTTCAACCAAATGAGTCATTGGATGATGCACCTCATCCACCGTCATTGCTTGAGAGTTTGGCTTACCATTATGTTACACCCTTAATTTTTTTTTAAATGATCAAGGTCATACACACCTACAATCATTTGTGTTTCACCCTATTTACAAAATCCTTCATGGTAATCCTTCTGGAGAACCAAGCTTCCGTCACTTTGTTCAACAACAACAACCACAAGAACCTTCCCAACACTTTGAATCTCTATTTTCTTCGTATAAGAAAATAGAAGCATCTCAATGATCTTTCACCAAGACCAACAAAACCACCACCTTTCACAAATGAATAACCAAGGTCATTGCTTAACCAAAATGAATCTTTCGACCACAAGCAACCACCACAACAAGAGTATCACTACCCAAAACCATTGTTGTTTCACTCTATCCAATAAAATGAGGTTTATCCTAAACCACATTTTGGATAGTCTCAAGTTTAGAGTCTCCAAAATGAAACAAAACGTTTCTTTTGGAAAATATTTCTTATTAAAACCAACAAACCAAGCTTAGAGCACCAACACCACCTCAAGTCTAGAGTCTCCAAAATGAAACAAAATCGTTTCTTTTGGAAAACGTTTCACCATTTAAACCAAAACCGTGTCACCTCCACAACATTCAAAATAAAGCCCGCTACAACCCTCAACACACATTTTCATCCTTAAACAACCTTAGCCTTGTTTTTGGAAAATGTTTCTCATTTAGGAAAATGATGATTTCCTTGTAGCATTTTATGTTCTTAGTTTATTTTTTGGTTTTTCTTTATTTTTAAGAAGAAGGATAATGTCGTCCTAATTTCTTGTCTTTGACTTTTTAAGAGTCAAAATTTTACATGAAATGAATTTCATTCTACTACAAGGTGTGCATTGTTTGTTGACCATTTAGGTATAATAAGTGAACTATACCTTGCTATGGTAGCATACATATATCTTGTGTTTTAGGAACTAACCTTTCTTTTTGTAGGATCATTATCCATGTTTTCCTTCCTTGATACTCCATTTAGGGGAGTAATATTCCAGGGGGAGCATGAGTGTTGCGTTATTCCCCTTCACAACTCTTAGTTGTGTTTTAGACATGAAATGCTTTCATGACTTGTCTTGTGCAACAACTAACCTTTTTCTTGTAGGTTCAAAATCCATGTCTCCTCTCTTGGCACTCCATTTAGGGGGAGTATCGTCCAAGGGGGAGCAAGTGCTTACTTCCGCTTCGCTACTCTTCTTTTTGTTTCAAAAAAAAATTTTGTGCTTATCACCTCATCTTTGCAAAAAAAAAAGTTTTTATACTAACTTTATAAGACTTAACACTAAAACTAGTGACTTACTTATAAATAAAGTTTATGTTTTGTCATCAACAAAAAGGGGGAGATTGTTAATACAAATATCGCCTAAAAACGTTATTTATATTTTACGATCTTTGCTAAGTTTTGTTAATGACAAAGTATGAAGTTTAGCTATAAGTAAATCATCACTTTAAGTGTTTAAGTCTTGTTTAAACTAATGTTTACATTTTCTTTTAAACAAAACATTGTTTTTATTTCTTAAATTAGAAAGTGTCTTGTCACATCACATTTATTTCTTAAAATACTAATGTCACATCACATTTAGGGCAAGCTTTGTCAATATTCATTTATGGTAAGAAAGTGTGTTTGACTAACCATATGTTTGCTTGCAAGAATTGTGTTTGACTAGGTGTAATGAGATGTGACCTTGTTTGGTTTGGGAGATTGATTGCAAAAACCAACTGCAGCCCTGATGGTACCCTGGGGGTACACGGGCGGAACCCATCTGAGGGTTCCGCCAGACTTGCAGAATGGTTTGCTATAAATACCAAACCATTTGTTAGTTTTGAGTCACCCCTTTAGGATATATTTTTCATATACTCTCTCAACTAACTCAGTAACCTTTTGATTTGTGTGATTCTCTTATGTAGCAAGGGACTTCACAAGATCATTCAAGAAGTTACAAGCTTCAACTCTAAAGTTGCAAGTCTTGGTAGCTTGGTCATGTATAAGCTTTGGTAGTTTATACTTCATGTGTGTCATGTATATAGAAGTAAGTGGTTAGTATTTTAGGCCTCAAAATACGTAGTGTGTCAGGAGTTGTTGTACCCTTGTAAAAGAACTATCGTGAGTTGTTGTACCCTTGTAAAAGAACTAACGGGAGTGGTTGTACCCTTGGTAAAGAACTCGACATCTAGCTTAGTGTCGGTAAAAGTGTCAGCGACGATGGGAGTGGTTGTACCCATGTAAAAGAACTCGACATCTAGCTTAGTGTCGGTAAAAGTGTAAGCGACGTTGTAAAGGTTTTCTCCGCTGGTGAAAGGAGCTTGTTGATTAGTGCTTATAACTCTCGAGTTGGAAACTCGGGGCGTGGATGTAGGGCAAGGAAAAAGAGTCCTTGTAGCCGAACCACGATAAACAATCGTGTTGTGGTTTGATCATTTCTTTCTTTATCTTTGCTTATTACATGTTGTTCTTTAGTTAAAATTGCTAGTTACATATAAAGCTTTTCAAAGAACTAAACAAGTAAAGATGTGTTTATATCTTCAAACAAAAGTAAAGCTTTTCAAAGAACTAAACAAGCAAAGTTAGGATCATCACAAGCAAAGCTTTTCAAAGTATGAAACTAGTAAAGTTAGAATTATTATTCACATGAAAAGCTTTTCAAAGAATCAAACATATAACGTTGTGTTTATATCTTTAAGCAAACGTAAAAGTTTTTAAAGATATTCAAGTTAAAAGAATTTGAAAAAGCGGTAAACTATTCAACCCCCCATCTAGTTTTTCACACATCTTATTTTTCTTTGAGATGAAATATATTGCATTAACTCATTCATTGTAGGTTCACCATTATATACGATCAATCGTATATAGCATACTCATCTAAGGATGAAGTTTTGCATCGATTATTTTTCTTCTTTTATTTTAGGTTCATATTGACGCCCTATAACAAGGGGGAGCTTCCGTCAAGCATAGGAAAATTATTGTCTTATACTAACCTTTATTTTGTAGGGTTCTTCATCCTTGAATCACATACGTTGGTACCCTAGCAACGGGGAGTATTGATCAAGGGGGAGTCAATCATGCACTAACCTTTGTGTCTTTTGTAGCTTTCTTATCCTTGTGTCATATACGTTGGGACCCTAGCAACGGGGAGTATTGATCAAGCGGGAGTTAATCATGCACTAACCTTTATTTTATTTTTTTTTGTAGCTTTCTTATTTCTTGTGTCATATACGTTGGGACTCTAGCAAAGGGGAGTATTGATCAAGGGGGAGCTACAATCTAGGGGAAGCATGCACGCATTTTTCTTTATTCTCATTCTTCGACGCACCTTTGTGTTTCGACAAAAAGAAGGAGATAAGTCAACATAGTCCAAAATGATTTTTATTCATCATGCATTTTTCGTATAATTTTTTTTTACGTTGCACAACACTAACCTTGGTGTAGGTCAAGGAACTTTATTTGATCCATGGATCCGCTAACAACCTTAGGAAATTGGAGTTGAAGAATTCACTTCACTAGGGATGATACAAGCTTTCCATTTCGGGGAGAAATTAAGTTAACTCCAAGGACACACCTCTTTTTGTTTCGACAAATGGGGAGAAGAGTGTAAACGGAGAAGGAAATGTAGAAGGTGTGTTGCGGATAAAAGTAAGTAATACGGACACAAGTAACTTTTTATATTTTACGTTCTATCACGTTTACATATTTTGTCATCATCAAAAAGGGGGAGATTGTTAGTGCAAATATTACGATATTTAATCTATACAGTCTCGTTTATTTTGATTGATGACAAACGTATAACTTGATACATAACGTAAAATGTACAAGTTACTTGTAATCATACTTTGTCTCAACAAACATTCAACACCTCTCAACGTCTCGAGTCATCGTATGCTACAACACAGGTTCGTACATGTTTGTTATGTAGCATTATGATCAAACCCCTTGACCAACCATTTAGAATGACTAAAATACTTTTAGGGTCTGTAAGTATATTAGGTTTAGGGTCTTTAAGTATATTAGGTGTCAAAGTGCACTTTAGGTGTCAAATAGAATAAGTGTCACTTTAGGTGTTAAAGTAATATCATTAAGTTTTACAAATGACAAAAATGTGATGACATTAGGAATCAAACATTTTTAAATAACTCATTAACTTACTATAATAACATTACTTAGGTAATATATACAAGTTTACTTTCATATATATCTAAATCTTAAAATAGAAATATATATATGTCACATCATGCATTTATAGAAGGTTTATGTGTTTGACTAGCAATACTCTTACACATTTTGGAAGTATTCCATATTTGGTTCAATGCATGTTGACTAATATTTACTAGATGTGACATTGTGAAAGTGACTAGAACATGGTTTTTACTTTTGCTAGTTTTAGGAATATGGTTTTAGAAAAACCTCTTTACTTGTTTTCCTATAAATAGTAGTCCATGGTTTTCTCATAACTTGGTGATGAAAAGATGAAATAAACACATACACATAGATAAGTAGGAAACCATGTAGATCACCCTTTCCATAATTGTCACACCCCCAAAATACCTGAATGGCAGCGGAATGGAATACCTGAGGGTGTAACGGATCATAGCACACAAGCAAGGAAGTATTGAACGACCTAAAGTGTCGTTTTAAAATACGTCGTTTGATTCATTCAAAATATAATCAGAGTTATAAAGACATAGGTCCCAAAAGTTGGAAAAGTTTACGGAAACAAGTTTAGTACAATCAAACGACATTTGAACATAAGTGCAAGAAAGTCCGAATGAGCCATATCATCCTTGTTACACAAAAAGACTCCATGCATGCCATGAGAATGTGCCTTAGTTACCTGAGAAATACATTGCGAAAAACGGTCAACATAAAGTTGGTGAATAATCATAGGTTTATAAGAAATTCGTAAGTACATAAGCCACATGTATATAGTAAAGTGACAAATTGTCAAAAAGTTACATTGTCTCTTAAGCTCATGACACCGAAGCTAGACGTACTAAAATATGCCCCAAAGGAGTGTTTACCAGACACTCGTACTATATTAGACATGAAATGCATTCGTTTTCCTTATGGAGCAACCCAAACACGAATGGAGGAGTCACCCTCGATAGATCTATCCACTCACTCTCGCTTGGCAATATAATTAACGGTTCATGATAATAAAGGGGACTTGCAGTGGTAGTACTAGCAACTTAAGCAATGTACGGAATTTAATACATGGGCATGTACAAAAAATAATAGTGCAATGTATTCTCCCCCGTGGGATTTAAAATCAAATAAGTACTAAAAACGGGGCTATGAGAACTCACCTCGAAGTGATGGTACAAAGATGGTGCAATGAGGTAAAAGTAGTCGGGACAATGAGGCGCGAGTACTAGCCGCAACCTAAATGAATAACCATGATCTATCTTAGATCAAGCCGTAATGAAATGAATGCACATGCACATGATACTCATACCACTCGTAATTTGAAAATACTAGTTATCGTCGTAGTAAAATAGATTCCATACTTAGGAAAATAAGTCCTTATATAGGAGTATATAACTTGTCGTACTATCTCGTTAAAAAGTGTTAGCGTTAAATTCCTTGTATTGAAAACCTTGAAATATGTCGTTAAGTCGTATAAGTATTCTCTCGGGTCGTACGTATTCATTTGATAAGAAAATAGTCCTTAGTAATATTTACTAGAAAATATACCGTTTAGCGCGCACGTTATTATTTTTATTTGTGTTCATATATATATATATAGTTTGACGATGTTAGAATGGGAATAGCTCGGTCGTTTTAGGCTCGTTTTCCTTGTTCTTTATGTCCACGGATTCGTCTTTGTATATACTAGTATGTTTTAGACAACTCGGCTCCTCTAGGTTACGTTTAATGCCTCAAAATACCCGTCGTATTCTGCCAAACAGCAAGCAGTTTTCTGAAAAGTAGTTTTCGTCGTTAATTTTGCAAAAATCATATCTCCTTCGTTATAAACTCGTTTTAATCCGTTCTTTCGCCCAAAGTTTCGTTTTTGAATGTATTTTCTAAATCTTTGGTCAAAAATTAGTCATCACCCACTGATTTTGCCACGAAATTAAAATAGGGACAGTAGGTATTTCAAAAGTTTCAAAAACCATTTTCAAGTCTCTAAACTAATTCCATCCTCCATCAAATCACTTTCAAACACCACAAGGCTAATCTAATCCTACCATACACCTTCTTAGGGTGTCATGGGTCCTTAAACATCATCAATCCACTAGGTCTAACAAGAGTTTCATATGTTTCCATTTCTAGGGCTTGAAAGTTAATATATACAAAAATGGAGTGGTACAAGTTGATGCATGTATGATATCTTGTAAGAAAATTATATAAACATAAAAATAACTTGTAAAAATCATAAAAATGAGTTTGTTAACTTACTTGATGGTTTAGAGAGTTTAGTTGATAAAAACCCTACTAATCCTTGAGTTTTTATTTCAAAACTCTAACAAGGATGATTACACAAACTAGTTTATATCAAGATCTTGTAAAATTTATCCTCCTTGCTCCTTGATTACCTTAATTCGATCCAACTTAAGAGAGAAAGAGTGAAAGAGTTTTTCTAGTTGCAAGTAAAAGTGTTTTTGTGATAAATGTGTGAAAAAAAGTTTTATTTATACAAAGAGACAATTGTTAGGTGACATTTAATTTGTTTGGTGAAGTATTAATGCAAGAAGACCATGGGGGGGGGGGGGGGGGGGGTGGCCAGTCCTAAAGGAGGGAAATGGGGGGGGGGGGGTTGTCTTGGGATTAATTAGGAAAATTAGTATTAGTAGTTAAGTGTAGTTAGGTTAGGTTTAGGTTTAAGGTTTAATCGGGTACCGGGTTTGTTAGAAATAAGTTTTGTTGAAGTTATTCGGGACGTAATAAAGTTATAAAAGTTGTAAAAATAAGTCGGGTACAAGTACGGAGAGTTAGGGTGATTATCGTTTAATTTTGGTGAAAACCGGCGTTATTAAGTTAAACGTACGATACGTAATAGTTAAATTTCCAAAATACCGGGTAAATTAATATTATAGTTTTTATATTATAGAAATGAGTATAAAAATGTATTAGGATCATAGTCGGGAGTGTCGGACATGTTAGACATATTTATAGTTCGCGTGCTAGCGTTTCTTTAAAATAAACGTACGTAAATCGTTAATTATACCAAAAGTATAAATTTAGTTACCCTACGAGTGGAATAGCATGCAAGTGCCCTAATGATGATATGCAGACTATTTCTTGTCCGTATGAAGTGTCCCTGACAATGATGCATGAATTCGCTCCTGAACCAATACGGTTACGCGAATTTGAACACTCGTAAACTAAATTTACGATGACATGAGTAATGCACGTGAATAGTGGTTTTCTCTCGGAAATGAATAGTGTCAAGTGAATAGTAAAATTTCTGAAAGTGTCTCGGAATGTCAAATTGACCTCAAAAACGATGAATAGTAAAATGATGAATAGTGATTGATGAATAGTAATTTGTGAATAGTAGAATATCGAAGTTTGGAAAAATGACCTGAAATTGTGGGTTGTGACAATAATGATCATAATGCTTCTAACATTCATCTTTGTTGTAAGCATATCATACTTCATGATCCACCAAGAAGGTTACAAGATCTTGAAGTCATCATTCATTAAAGAATTCCAACATATGAAGATTCAAGGGCACTTGACATCCTCAATGGTTGAAGACTTCTTATTCAAGAAGTTCATGTAGATTAGGCATGCATATCCATTAGACTTTTATGTCTTGGATCATCATTGTATCTTAACAATATAGATTAGATGGTTTATGTGTTTGTGCCATAAAACACAAGGTTTTTATGTTGGGCCACAAAACATAGCGGGAGTGGTTGTACCCTTGGTAAAGAACTCGACATCTAGCTTAGTGTCGGTAAAAGTGTAAGCGACGAACGGGAGTGGTTGTACCCATGTAAAAGAACTCGACATCTAGCTTAGTTTTGGTAAAAGTGTAAGCGACGAACGGGAGTGGTTGTACCCATGTAAAAGAACTCAACATCTAGCTTAGTGTCGGTAAAAGTGTAAGCGACGAACGGGAGTGGTTGTACCCTTGTAAAAGAACTCGACATCTAGCTTAGTGTCGGTAAAAGTGTAAGCGACGATTGTAAGGTTTTCTCCGCCGAAAAGGGAGGTTGTTGATCTAGTGAAGTAACTCTCGAGTTGGGTACTCGAGGAGTGGAGTAGGGCGGAGAGGAGATCCATGACCGAACCACTATAAATCCTCGTGTTCGGTTTACACTTTCCTTTTACTTATTGTTTTACTTTAATGTTTGCATTGTGTGATTGTTTGTGTTGTGACTTGTTAATTGTACTTGTGTGATAACATGTTTTAAGTTATATTAGTCATAAACTACAAGTAACATCTTTTATATTAGAACAAGCTAAAAATGGACATTTGATACAATAAGTTTAAAGTTTTAAACGGTAAACTATTCAACCCCCTTCTAGTTTTCCACACATACTAATTGAGTTTTCTTCTTCAAACACAATGTCAAACCATGCATCACCTGAAAATGATTCGTTTCACACACCACCTGGCACTCCACCACCGTATCTCTTTCCGTTTTCTAATGTGCATGACAACCCACCACACAACCTACCACCTGCGTATACGCCACAAGAACTGTGGCAGTACTTCCAAGTGCATGACAACCCATCACCTTCCACTCCACCCCAAGATATGTTTTCGAGCTTCCAAGTGTATGACAACCCACCACCTTCAACTCCACCCCAAGATTTGTTTCCGACTTTCCAAGTGCATGACAACCCACCACCTGCCATTCCACCAGGAGGTTTAGTAGGGTCCCTATCTGCGGAAAAGTGCTTATCCCTACGCTGAAATGTTGCATCCCGGAGATGATTGTACAAAGTTGGCCATACATACGACCCCCACAGAAAGACATTCCACTTATCTAAATCCTCAACTAGCCTAAGCAAAAATCCATCTACTATATTCCCATGCTCAGTACCTTTCAACACCAACATCAAAACAGCTAACAAACAAAGTCGAACCCCATCTTTGTCGCTCAACTTATTAAACGCGACTTTGTTGTTTATCATTGTTAACAAGGTACCAACATGTATATTCTGGGAATCAATAGTAGAAGGGAACACACGTCTCCTAAATAAGTTAGAGCCTTCCATATATGACTCCCTAAAATCAACCCCAAACCTTAAACCCGTAACTAGACAAAATTCCTCCCTGCCAAACTGAATTTCAACCTCACCTAAACGATCAAGAGCACGTACACGATATCTTAATGGAACCGTGTTTGTGTCTCCCTCTTGGCAAGCAACTTGGTGGCATAAAAAATAGTGTATTAACACACCGCTCTCTTGCATATTCGGAATGTCTAACATCCAACCAAAACATGTTTCTCTAAACATTTTTTCCTTAGGGGTGTTCAATATCAGTTTTCTAATGTTACGAATTAAAGACAACCTACTCCTACATGTAACTTGCGCAGGATAATCCTAAAATAACCAAAAGACATAATAAATATATATTTACAAAACATATACGTAACAAATAAACAATAATTATAATGACAAAAAAATTATATTCCAGTATTACCAGATATTCTGCCATTATGACGCACTACTCAACTACCACAGCCACTACCACAAGACCACCACAACAACGACACAACTCCACCAGCAACAACCACAGCACCACCCCACCACCACCACAAGACCACCAGCAACAACCACACCACCACCACAGACCACCACCAAAACTCCACACAACCAACAATACTCCACCAGAATGCCACACCACCACTGCACCAGCAACAAATGTTACATCACCACTGCACCAACACCACAACTCCACACCACCAACAATACTGCACCACCACTGCACCACCAACAATACTCCACCGGTAACAACCAAACAACACCAAAACTATCACAATGCCAATACACAAAGAGATGGAAGTATTTTTTCTAGGTTATGTGTATAAATGTACACGACATGCAACCATATATTCTCCAAATTCAACCTCATCCGTCTTCTCCATGCAACTTTTTCAGGCTAAGTGCTCCTTCCCCATGCAAACGCTTCTTCCCCATGCAAATGCTCCATCCCCATGCACACTTTATGGCATGTCGCGTATGTATATATATACGCGACATGCATAATATATTGTTTTTTTTGTCCCGAGCCCAGCATGCTGACACCTGTCATCCCCACATGTCGCGTACCATTTTATGGGGAATGTTGGGGTATTTTAGAAAACGGCGCTAGGTTGGGTTACTTTGGGACACACCCCTCCATGCAGGGGTATGTCAGTAATTTTCGCTAATTTCAAGGTAACACATTTTCATTTCACTTAAATTAACTCTGAATGTATCTTTGCATGGTTACAATATTCATTTTTTTCATCTTAATTGTTAAAATGAACCGTTTTTAGTACTTATTGACCGTTAAGATGTTTCAAGTCAGTTACATTTTTTTATTAAGCTATCTTTGAATAGTAAATGCATGAGAACCACTTGGTCTAGATCAAGTGGCCACTTTGGGGGGTTTGTTTCCCTTGGAGGTCTCGGGTTCGAGCTTGCCAATTAGGTTTTCCTCCTAGGCGAAGTGGAAAAAAGGAGTGAGGTTTATTTCCCAAAGGCGAAGGTTCGAGGAATGGATATTGTCCGCTTGGATGTCACTACACGACTTGAATCGCTACTACTAACTAGCCGTTCTAAAAAAAACTAAATAAAAATAAAAAAGATGCATCAGGTTTTCATATTTACCCGAGAATGGCGAGCCTTTTTGACACATGGTATCACTGGGTTAATTTCGGGACCGTTTCCATCCCTTTCATTTTGCTTATTTATTTGGCCTGATCATGTTTTAGTCTTTTTTTTTTTTTTTTTTTTTTTTTTTTTTTTTCCATAAATTGACTGTAAAGTTGTGATTCTTTTGCTTAATTTTGCGTCTGATTTTGAGTTTGTTTTTGTGAAGTTAGGTTGGTTAAGAATCCCCTATGTCGGTTCCACCTACACCGTATGGTGGTCAGTCTGATATTTACCGCCCTGGGGAAGATGCTAATGAACAATCGGTTGGTGATGAGAGGCTTGATTTTGAAACAGCGTTACAGGTATTTCTTCTCTTAAAAGAATATAGTTAATTTCTTCTCATTATATGATTATGACATATGGTCAACATTGAAAAGGCATGGTTGTTTTATTTCAGGATTCTCGTCAACCCGAAACTGAAAAAGATTTACCTGAAGGTCTTTTATCGATCTCTCTACTAAAGCACCAGGTTTCTTGCGCATTTGATTACGAAGTTTTTTCCCCTTTTATGGCGCATGTGTAAATATTTATTCATGGGACCGTATTGTTTGGTATTGTGCTAGAAAATTGCGTTGGCGTGGATGGTTAACAAGGAAAACAATAAAGTGGTTTGTCATGGTGGAATATTAGCCGATGACCAGGTTGACTAGCTTGTGAACGTTATAAGTGGGAATAATATCTATTAACATCATTGATCTACAATAAAGAATTTAGATTTAATAGTTGCAAAATGGTTGGATTCGTTACTGGGGCAAACCGAGTAATTTTAAGGTGCAGGTTGAAATTTGTCCACTTGGCGTGGGTTGACTTAAAAGTATAAAATAGTTTTTTCTCTCCAAACTCTATACTTTCTCTCCAAACTCTATACTTTCTAGTCTTTTTATTTTACCCATTTGACCTGTTATAGATAATACATTATCCAAATCAACCCATTCAAAAGTAAACTGGTCAAAGTTTGTCACGTGCCCACATATTATATATATGTTAAAATCTTGAGTTTTGTTGTATCTCCTTTCACAGGGTCTTGGCAAGACCATTTCAACACTTGCACTCATCATGTATCAGAAGTTTTCATCAAATTCAAAATCAGATGATCCTCAAAATTCAAAAGCGGAAGCTTTGAATTTAGATGATGATGATGATGATGATGATGATGATGATGATGATGATGATGATGATGATGGCAAAGCCACAATAAATGTAGATGAAGATAAAGACATTGGAGATGATGACGTAAAGTTAGTAACTAAGGCCAGTAGCTCATCTAAACAATTTAATAACCGTAAACCTGCAGCAGGATCCCTGGTTGTGTGCCCTGCAAGTTTATTAAGACAGTGGGCCCGCGAGCTTGATGAGAGAATTTCAGAAGATGCTAAGCTTGATGTTCTAGTCTATCATGGGGGAAATAGAACCAAAGATCCAGCTGAGCCGGCATGTTATGATGTCGTCCTTACAACATACACCATCGTGGCAAAAGAAGTCCCAACTAAAGTTTTTGATGAGGAAGATGATCCAAGAAATGGGGACAAAGATGGGTTGAGTTATGTGTTTGCTAATAACAAAAAGAAGGGCAAAAAGGGTATTGATGGTACCATTGATTATAGTGGTACTCTTGCAAAGGTAAGTTGGTTGAGGGTGATATTAGATGAAGCTCAAACGATAAAAAATAGCAGAACATAGCTGTTCAAATCGTGTTGTGGTCTTAGAGCGAAGAAACGGTGGTGTTTATCTGGAATGCTTGTGCAAAACTCGATTGATGAACTGTATAGCTATTTTAGATTCCTGAAATGTGATCAGTACACCAATTATAAATCTTTTTGCAATCAAATAAAGTTCCCCATTTCAAGAAACTCGGAAGAGGGTTACAGGAAACTTCAAGTTGTGCTCAAGGCAATAATGCTTCGTCGAACAAAAGGTACAAATATTGTATTTATGTTTATATATGTACACACATACACATGTGCGTATACAAACATACACATGTAAAGACACACATATTGTAAAGACGCACAGAGGAACACCCAGATGCACACGCACACTAGCACACAGACGCATCTGTATCAAACATAGGCGCCTCTTTGTTTGGCCGTTTAAATTCTTTTGCTCATTGAATTAGCCTTTAAATGAGTTTAAGTGAAAAATAAATAAGTTTGTATAATACTGCATATTATACAATCAGCTTGAAGTTAAATTCATTCCTTGTTTTCCTTAAAGTTATTAATTGATTTATGTCGAAGTAAAATGCTTAAAGCACAACTTTTTATTGCTTAATGGGTTATTCGATAACTCTAAAGTAGTCTATACTAGCAATAAGTGGATCTGCCTATAAATGTCTCTCACGCAATGTCATATCCATGTAGGCAAACCTAACATCTGTATCGTTACCTCAGTTAATATCAGCTTATGTTTTTCTGGACAGGCACTCTAATCGATGGCCAACCTATTACTTTACCTCCAAAAACAACAAACTTAACATCCGTTGACTTTTCAACTGAAGAAGGAGCTTTCTGTCTTACCTCTAAAAATCACTTACCGGCTGTGATGGAAAAAAACCATGGAAGTAGCGTGTTACCTCCTATGTCGGTTCCAACTACATCATACGGTGGTCCGTCCGATCCTTACCGACCCGGAGCAGTTGTTGATGAACTGGTTGATGATGAGAGGCTTATTTATAACAGGGAAATTGGTAATATTCTTGGTTCTTCTCTTTACAAATATACTAATGAATATAAACTTATATCAAAATGTATATACTATTGTTGATACAAAACTTGGGCTTACCTTGTTTGGACTCCTGCTCTCGTACCAATTAGAATTTTAGTGCTTGTGAAACCTGCGCACTAAGAAAGCAAACAACACCGTTAGACTTATCGTGGGATTGTCTCCCACGATTAGACTCCGGCGTGAGAGTAAGTAATCGGTTTTAGGGTTTAGTTGAAGAGTTAGGGATTGTGTAAATCGTACCTTTTCATAAGAATATATCATTCTATATATAGGGCGCAGAAACCGTGTAGGTATCTTGCTCCTTACTTTTCGCACTCGTGGTGTTTATCCGGGGTAAAGATATCTATTCCGTAAATAGAAGATCCTTATCCATTAGCCGTGTGTTTTGGTTGGGCTTTGGGCTTCGTGAGCCCAAGCCGTTGGTAATTACGGCCCAAGTCATTTGTCATGATAACCCACTCGTGGTGGGTTTGGGCTTAGTAATGTCTATAATTTGGGCTCGTGGCCCAACTATAGGCTATACGTCATTATGTCCCCCTAGTCTAGTGTGCGCGGCTCGTAGCCGCGGATACTAAACTAATGAAACTAGCGGCAAGCGTGGCGGGAAGAAATTAAATACTTCCCGCCCAAAAGATAGGAACAATGTAACAAGTCCCAAAATATCACAAAGGGTGCTTCGAAAAACGGGGAGGCTATCCACGTGTGCCTCGAGAAAAGGGGAAAATGCTTGTACCTTCCATCTCCCAGTCACACGTTTGTTAGTGGGATCCACGTGGCATCCCATTTAGGGTTTCTTGGCTTCTTATATAAATCACCGCCCCTTTTCACTATGGTTCACACAGTTAAACGTTTTTCACCATTTGCAAAAACTCTAAAAGCTTCTTCTCCCTTCGATCTTATATTTGCATTAGGTATCTGCGCGTGCGCATTATTTAATATACCTTTGTTATAAAATGGTTGCTCAGTTACACGAATTCCGCTCTAGGTTGGATGAGGATGACGTAAGTCAGTTTTCTTCTGACTTCTTCATTCCTCTCGACATCCATCCTGAAGCACCAGATGTGGATGTGTGTATTGTCGATTTCCCCGATGGGAAAATCGGTTTGTATACACGCTTTTTTGATTACGCGAATTATCGCGTACCCATTTCTGTCTTTTTGAGCAACGTGCTCAATCATTACCAACTTCATATCTCACAGGTGCACTGTATAGGTGCAGCTAAGATATCAAATTTTGAGATAAATTGTCGGTTACTTGCTATTAATCCGACAGTTCACCTATTTCGTGCGTTTTACCACACAACGTGGTCGCATGGATGGGTTTCTTTTGCCAAACGCGCAGGGCGCCTCCAATGTTACACCGAGAAAATAGATTCTTTAAGGCATTGGAGAGAGTAATTTTTCTGGGTAGACGATGTTGTATTTCCGTCGCGCTTTGAGTTCTATACTCAAGGGTCATTGCCGAGGGATGAGCGTCGTATCCCTGGTTCTTACAGCGCCGCGGATGCGGACATAATTGATGGTAACTGCATTCCCATTAACTCCTATCCTGAGGAGTTCTTGGTGCATATGGGGCTGAGCCGTAATTATTTTGATGGTGCGGACGAGGTTCCAACCTTCATCGATGAGAACAGCCAGGGTGGGTGCTCATCCTTTTATTGCCTATATAGTGTAAGTATTTTGCTTTTATCCCTTGAATAACTAACTTGTTCTCGTTATTTGCCTTTTTGTCTGTCGCAGAGATGGATTTGTTCGCTGTTGTGAAGCTAAAGGAACCCAAGCGCGTGACAGTGGGGGTGCGTCCCCTGAGGGAGGGTGAGCAACCCATTTTACAGGCCACGGTGGGGCACCTGACAGTTTTTGGGCCTGTTGAGTGCGAGGACTCTCTCTCTGCGATTGTGCTTGTCACGCCAGTGCAGGTTGTCGCTCCTACTGAGGAGAGGTCTCCCGTGGAAGAAGGAACGCATGCGGAGTCGTCCAACAGCGTGGAGATTTTGGAACCTGCGGAGGCTCGCAAAGAGAAGCGCAAGGAAGCGTCTTCTGGTGGTTATGTTGCTGGTACCTCCAAAAGGAGGTGCCGCCTAATTGGTGAGGAGGAGTTAGATGCGCCAGATGAGATGTCCGCTACTAGGCCGAAGAATCAGGCCAGATCTCCACCACTTGTGTAAGTATTTATGACTGTAATTTTCTTTTATTTACCGTATCCGCGTACTAATTATATCTTCTCCATTTCATAGGGACCATGCTGCAGAGGGTGATGCGGCTTTTGCTGATCATGCCGCATCGCCTAAGATTGCTGATGTGGAGGAGCCTCTGAAGGCGGCGGCGCAGATGTTTGCGCAGGAGTTGGTGGAGGAGCTTGCTGATGTTGCTGCTCGCCAGGCTGAGTTGGTCACTCAGCTAAAGGCGCGGACCGTTGTTGAGGGAGGTAGCCTTGCTCAAAGGGATGAGCAGATTGCGCAGCTCAAAGCGCAGTTGGCTGAGGCTCAGGCAGAGGTGTTGGCTGCCGATGAGCGCGCCAAGAAGGCCACTGAGGAGAAGCTGGTTGTAATGGCTGAGCTGCAGCGCGAACGTGGGGAGTCGCAGCAGTACAAGGCTGACCTCGCCTGGGGGTGAAATATCTGGAGGAGAAGAAGTCCGAGCTGTGCAATCAGCTTGCCGTCTTTGGCAAGAAGGTAGAGGACTCTGTGGAGGCACAGGAGGAGAAGCTGCGCAGGCTCAGCATAGAGTATGATGAGGAGCTGTATCCTCATCTGATGTCTACTATTGCGGAACGCAGGTACTTGTTGTACATTCCTCGTTAATTATTGTGTCTATTATGTTTCCTTTCTAATGCATTTATTTCTGTTTGTGCGGGTGGTTGATTAGCCATGGTTTACGTCTGGCTGCCATGAGCACATTGGAGTCCCCAGAGGTCGTGGGTGCCTTTGGGAAGGTGGTGGAGTGCGCCGTTGCTCGTGGCAAGGCGCAGGCTGTGGAAGAGTTGGCCGAGGCGCAACTGTTGAAGGTTTCCCCCTCTGAGGTTCCTGACTATAATGCTGGTGCCTACGACGAACTTGTGCAGGCGATGGAAGGGATGAGGCTCTTTGAGCTTCCACACATTGCGCAGCTGAAGCGCGACCAAGATTATCCTATCCGATTGATCATGCAGGGATTAACTCTTGGGAGGCATATAGCAGAGAACACAGAGGCCGAAGCTGACTTCTTCTTGAAGCCTGATGAGTCCCAACTGCAAGTTCCAGTGTTCGCGCGACCGCGTGACATCCTTAACCCCTTCGCTCTTGAGACGGAGGTGCCTCTGAAGGAGGTTTTGGAGCGTCATGTAGAGAGGGCGGCCAAGAAGAAAGGTCTTAAAGGGAAGGCCACTCTATGCGGTGTGGGTGATGCACATCTTCCCAGGTCGGATGGTGTTGCAGTCAGTGTGGCGACCGTGTCACCAAAAGATGCGCAGTTGTTGAAGAAGCATCAGGAGGCGGGGAGCTCGGCTGTGCCAGAGCCTTCCCCCGAGCGTATCCATAGTGTGTAGATATGTATAACTCGTAGTTATAGCTTTGTAAAAACTCGTAGTTTTTTGGTAAATGAAATTATGGAACTCTTTTGTGCACATATATTGTTTTGTACTTAGATTTTTTCTCTTTGTCTTTATTATGTGAAAGACTTATCTAGAGTTACGATGTGCATATAATATCTTGTATTTGAGCCCAGAACTTGTGCATTAAGTCCGTAACTTAAAAAATGTTTGTGGTCCACAACCTTAACAAACGTGCGAGTAAATGTGTAGCGTACTACGTTTATCATTTTTAGTAACCAAGTGTCTTGGTTTATTAGTTCGATTTAAACTTGTTGCGCATTCATTGTGAGATGCGTACTAAAGTCATAAGCTTGTATGAAGTTAGTGTACGAATTTAGGAGTCAGTTGTTTTGAATCCATGTGGTGGGGTGCAGCGTACTGCGAATTCCACTATGTAAGAGTCAATTGTCTTGAGTCCATGTTTTGTTAAACGCGCACAGTGTGCTATAAAGTGCATCCATTGTGGGATGTACTTGTTGACTTACTCCAACGTCTTGATAGTAAGGTGTTTAACAAGGATACGTGACCCAGTATTGATGGGTTTGTAACCCTCTTACTCAACGAGTACTTTAGTAGGTTTACTCATCCTGTCTGCCCTCGTGTGGTCTTAATATGTGCATGCACGCCATGTAGGCAATAATATAAACATAATTGAAACATAAATGAATAATGTAAGCAATAATGTTGAAATGTGTTGTGGAGTTAGCTAGAAACCACAACGCTTTATTAATTGTTGCAAGTGCAAAAAGGACAATTTCCTAAGAAAGAGAAAAGGAAAAGAAAAAGTAAATACACCAACATTTATTGAGCGCTTACTAAAGTGCAGAGGTGTCAGTGTGTGGGCCGTGGCCTAAAGGTAGCATCTCTTGAGATTGCAAATGTTCCAGGTGCGTGGTAGCTCGTGGCCTTTCATTTCGCGCACTCTGTACGCACCGTCTCCTAATGCCTCTGTGACCTCGTAAGGTCCTTCCCACTTGGGTCCGAGCTTGCCTGTGTCTTCTGCGTGGCTTGCATCGTTGGCGCGGTATACAAAGTCCCCTGGTTTGAAAGAAGTGTTTTTGACTCGTGCATCATAATACTTCTTCATATTTGATTTAGCTTTTGCTTCGCGGATAGCCGCCCTTTCACGTCGTTCTTCCAACAGATCTAAGTCAATACGCCGTTCATCATCATTTGTTGTGACGTTAATTTCCGATGTACGGATTGTTGGCATTCCAATTTCTGCTGGTATAACAGCTTCTGTCTCGTAGACAAGAGAAAAAGGCGTATCACCGTTGCTGACTTTGATTTCTGTGCGGTGGGCCCACAGAACATGCGATAATTCATCCACCCATCTTCCTTTATGTCTGTCTAGGCGCGCTTTAATTCCTTCAACCAGACTACGATTCGCTCGTTCTACTAATCCATTTGTTTGTGGATGTTTAACTGACGCGAAGTGCTGTGTGATGTTTAACTGCGCGCACCAGTCTTTGAATGGGTTATCACAGAATTGTTTTCTGTTGTCCGAAATAATTTCTCCAGGTAGGCCAAAGCGGCATACAATTTTATCCCAAACGAATCGTTTGACCTGGTTGCCTGTGATACTTGCTACTGCTTTTGCCTCGATCCATTTGGTGAAGTAGTCAATGGCGACAATGAGGAACTTGAGTCCTCCTGGCGCGACTGGAAAGGGTCCTGCAATATCAATTCCCCATTTATGGAATGGCCATGGTGAGGTGATGGGTGTTAACTCATGTTGTGGTCGACGTGGAATTGGTCTGTGAACTTGGCAGTCGTTGCATCTTCTAATCATGTCTCGCGCGTCGCGGTGCATGGTAGCCCAATAGTACCCAGATCGCAAAGCGCGCGCTACAACAGACCGTGGTCCTGAGTGCATGCTGCAAGAGCCAGCGTGGATTTCCTGGAGTACATAATCCGCCTGAAGAGGTCCGACGCACCTGAGCCATGGTTGTAGGAATGAACGTCGATATAAGATACCATCTCGAAGTTCAAACCTCTGCGCTGTACGCCGTATCCGTCGAGCGTCCTTCTGTTCTTGGGGGAGTGTTTCCTTGCTAATAAAATCCATGATGGGTGTCATCCATGTAGGATGTTCTTCTTCTATCACTGTGGACACTTCTATCTCAGAGATGGATTTGTTCTTCAAGGTTTCCACCAATACCTGTTTTGACAGGTGTGCAAAGCTTGTGGATGCGATTTTACTTAGCGCATCTGCTTTTTTATTTTCTCCTCGTGGGATTTGTTAAATGGAAAACTTGTCAAAATTCTTGATCAAGGATTTGGCTTTATCGAGGTATTGGATCATGTGTTCTTCTTGAGCCACGTACTCGCCTAACACGTAGTTAGCTACTAATCGTGAATCCACATTAGCTTCTAGATTGCGTACACCCATTTAATTTTCTATGCGGAGTCCTGCCAGTAATGCTTCATATTCCGCCTCATTGTTTGTGGCTATGAATTCAAAGCGTAGTGCGTAAGTGTGTTCTGTTCCATCTGGGCTGGTAATGATAAGGCCTGCGCCTGATCCTTCTGCGCACGAGGATCCATCCGTAAATAGAACCTATGGTTCTTGTAATGGTACTTCAACCTTTGGTGATGGAGTGTCAGTATCTGGCTTCTCGATAATGAAATCCGCCAATATCTGTCCCTTGATCGCGGTGCGCGGCCTATAGGATATGTTATGTTCGCTCAATAACACACTCCACTTTTGAAGCTGCCCTGATGCATCAGGTTTAGAGATAACCTGCTTGATGGGTTGGTCCGTGATTACAGCTATCGGATGCGCTTGGAAGTACCTGCGCATTCTCTTAGCTGCGAATACTAAAGCTAGGACCAGTTTCTCCATAACAGTGTAGTTAGTCTCTGTCTTCTTGAGGGCTTTGCTTACGAAGTATATAGGTGTTTGAACGGAGTTTCTGTCTGTCAATAGCACCGTGCTGACTGCTCCATGGATCGCTGAAAGATACATGACCAGTTCTTCCCCTTGTCGGGGTGCGACAAGCTTTGGTAGCTCTGCTAGGTTTTGTTTTAGCTGTTGGAAAGCTTCTTCAGCTTCTAGAGTCCATCGAAAATCTCCCTTCTTTGTACACTTCGTGAGTGTTTTAAAGAGAGGAAGTGATTTGTCCGCTGATTTGGACAAGAATCGATTTAGCCCAGCTAATTTGCCGTTTAGTGACTGGACTTCTTTTAGTGTGCGCGGTGAAGGTAGTTTGATGACCGCTCTTGTTTTTTCTGGACACGGTTTAATACCATCGGGTTCTATTAGGTATCCAAGAAACATGCCTTCTGTTGCTCCAAAAGTGCACTTCTTGGGGTTCAACTTCATGTTTATTCTTCCCAATGTCTTAAACGTCTCCTCTATGTCACACACCAATTCTTCTTCGGTATGGCTTTTTATGACCAGGTCATCAACATAGACCTCCAAATTGCGGCCTACTTCCTTCTCAAATGCATTATCCACTAACCGTTGGTATGTGGCTCCTGCATTTTTTAAGCCAAAGGGCATTTTTGTGTAGCAATACACCCCTTGACTCTTGTGAAAGGCTGTTTTTTCTTCATCCTCCTTGGCCATTTGGATTTGATGGTATCCTTTGTATGCGTCTAGGAAGCATTTGAAGGGATACCCGCACAAGGATTCTACTTTCCAATCGATTTCTGGTAGCGGATAGCAGTCTTGTGGACATGCTTTGTTGAGATCGGTGAAGTCCACGCACATTCTCCAGCTACCATCGCTTTTCTTTACCATTACTGGGTTGGAAAGCCAATCGTGGTAATAGACTTCTCGCATGATCCCTGCGTCCACGAGCTTGTGGACTTCCTCTAGGATAGCTTTTGCGCGTTCTGGAGGTTGGCCACGTTTTTTCTGCCGTATTGGAGGATATCCTTGTCGGATTTCGAGCTTGTGTTCAGTAATGGCTCTTGGCACTCCGGTCATGTGTTTGGGTTCCCATGCAAAGATGTTTAGGTTCTTTTGCAATAATGCGCACACAGATGCTCTGCCCTTGTCGGACAGTGATCCCCCAATTGATATCTCTGGGTCAGGATAATCTGGGTGGATTGCAACTTTCAGGTTTGTCACCTTGGTCGTGTGCTGTTCTGGAGCGCGCGGAGCTTCATTTGCCACTATGTTGCATTCTCTTGGAGATGCGGTAGTGTTGTAGAGGGTGACGATTCCCCCTTCCACTGGGAACTTGAGCATCCCATGTGTTGTGGATGGAACTGCGCGTATGGCTGATATCCCTGGTCTCCCAATGATGCCATTGTATGACGAGGGAGACCTGATTACCATGAAGTTCATCCAAGCTGTTGTAGAATGGTATTCATTACCGATGACCACAAGTATGCGCAATTGTCCCATGGGCCAAATTTTTTCACCTGTGAATCCAGTCAACGACGTCGTGGCCGGAATTAACTGGTTTTGTATCTCAGGTTTTAGCCTTCTGAAGCAGTGTTCATACATGATGTCCGCAGATGCTCCCCCGTCGACGTACATGCGGTGGATATCGTGACCACCTGCTTGTATCTCGATGGTGAGTGGTTCGACCACTGCGTTGTCCGCGGTGAGAGTGGGGAAAGAGATTTGGTTTCCCTTGGAAAATCTTTGGCTGACTTTTTGTTTCGTGTTTCGCTGCCATGATTGTATTATGTATATCGTATCAGCCTTATTTTTTGGTATCTCCTTTTTAGCCCCATTCTTTTGTCTATCTTTCCCCTCTTTGATGTTTTTAACGAGGTGGTCCATCTTCCCTTCTCTTACTAATTTATCAATTAGCTGACGTAGTTGAACGCACTCGTTAGTAGTGTGACCCTTCTGTCCATGGTATTCGCAGTATCCTCCTCCGATGCGCTTTTCTTCTGGAGTGCTCATGGGTGGAGGCTTTGGAAAATTTGCTCCTTCTATCGCGAATATTTCCTTAGGGGTTTTTGTGAGTGGGACATACTTGTCGTTATCCCTTCCTCGGTTGCGGTAGTTCCTGTTGCGATTGCCACTTTGGTCATTGGATTGTCTCCTAGACTGTTCTTGTAGTTTAAAGGTTGAGTAACCTTTTTTGCTGTCTGCCGCCGCCGATTCCCCTTGGATGAAAGATCTGGTGCGCTTTGTTAGCTCGTCAAAGCTTTGGGGTACTTTATCGTTTAGCTTCCGTATCAGCTCTGGGTTATTGATCCCGTTCATGAACCCTGAGATTTTTAGTACCTCGGGGCATGCCTTGACTTGCATACATTCATCCTTGAAGCGCTCCATGTAAGCGCTTGTGGATTCCCCTTGGCGCTGTTTCACTCTGGCTAGTTTCACAGGGTTCTTTGCGCACTTCTTTCGTTGTGTGAAATTTAGGCGGAATGCTTTCTGCAACTCTTCAAACCCATTTATGCTTCGTTGTGGAAGCTTGCTGAACCATGTTCGCGCATTCCCTACTAAGGTAGAGTTGAACATATGGCACCAAACAGGTTGTGGACAATTTTCAATAGCAGCTGCTGACTCAGAAATTTTTAGGTGATCATCAGGATCACCTGTTCCATCATATGTTTTAACATTGGTAGGCATGCGCCTTCTCTTGTCATCTGAGAAATCACTTATGCGTCGTGTGAACGCATCAACCTTCTGGCGACGCCAGAGAAAGGAAATATCTTCATCCTCCTCGTACCGGCGTCGGTTTTTAGATTTCCAATGTCCCGTCTCCCTATCCTCGTTGTCCGAGGAGCTGCTAGTAGAGGAGTTATTCCTTATATGGCGCTTGCGTCGTTTTTCCTCGGAGTCCGAGTTTGAAGGATTTTCACGTGGGGAGTAGTGTTTCCCCAGCCTATCTTGGATTCTTCTGCTTCCTGACCTTGAGACGCTTACGCTTGGTGAACGTTGTCGCCCAAGTCTATCTTGTATCCTGCGGCTGCCAAGCCTAGCGTGGACATTAGTGTGCCGCCCGTTGTCTTCGTAATCCTCCGAGTATTGAGAGTTAGATGATGTACCAAGTCTATCGTGAACATTGGTGCGCCTCCCTGATGAGGCGAAAAATGAACCATTTTTAGGGGGTTATTTAAGCCCGAATTCGAATTTATTTGATCAAATATTGCCCTAAATCGTTCCTTTTGTGATTTTAGGTCCTTTGGGAGTGAATTCTGGAAAAGGAAGCATTTTGGACGTTTTTGGAGCATAAAAGTGAAGAAAACGCCAAAGACTTAATTTTCCATGCTGAGAACAGTACCTGACGGTGTCAAGAGCATTTTGGTGATGGCGTCAAGAGTAAAAGTGGTGACGGCCCAGAGAGAACGTGAAGGCGTCACCCAAGGCCGTCACGTGTTAATTTGTCAAAACTTGCGCGCGGAGTAGCTGATATTGTTTTGGTCATAACTTTTGCATACGAACTCGGATTTAGGTGATTCAAAAGCCCACGCGAAGAGGACGAAGAGATCTACAATTTGGTGAAAAAATGTTCGTGACGGCGTCAAGAGTAACGGGCTTACGCCGTCAAGATGGGCCGACAGAAAACATGCCTATAAATATAACATCATAACTTCACTTTTTTTAAGCCCTAAACCCTAAGGTCGATTCCTGGGTTTAGGTGGGTGTTTTTCCAGCAACTTAGAGGGTTTCAATCACTCCATAAACATCATGTATCGGTTTGATGATTCTATCTTAATTATGTTTTCCATTATCATTGTTGTTTGCTCTTCTTTGATGATGATTTGCTAATTCACCTTGTGTCTACTTATGATTATGTGAAACTTGTATATAATTGATTAGATCTCATTGATTTCTTGTTGATGTTGTGTCTATCTCCATCAATGAGGGGCTTGTTGATGTGTGTGTCTATTTCCATCAATTAAGGCGTGACAACTTCAATAGATCTAGTTGGTTTAGTTTATAATTCTTGTTTCCTATTGATTCTTGTTTTGATTGAATGAATTCAATGTTAGGCTTAAGAAAATTGGCAGATCTCCATTGTGTAACATGCTTGAACGTCTTAAGAAACATGAACCGATGTGTACTAGGTTTTTATGATTGTATTTAATGCATGAGCGAATTCTAGTGATCCCATGTTAGGAGCTTCTTAGCCAGCTCGACATAGGAGTGAAGTAGGAGCTTATAGGATTGGGGAAGTAAGTACGCCACCCCATGAATGGTATTAAGGAATACAACCCATCAATTAAAACAAGGTTACAATTTAATAGGTAGGATTGGATAGCTAGCAAGGAGTAACATATCATGGGTAGACATGCTTCACTTATCTTGTAGAACCCTAGTTTACTTTTCTTGCACATTAGTTTAATTAGTAGCTTTTGGGTTAGTTGATTAGCAACTAATTCCGCCACTCCTTCCAATACCCGAGATTTTTACTTGCTTTTCATAAAAAATTATAAAAACACTAAAAGAATCATCCTTCATCTTTAGACCTAGTTAGATCAATTTCAATCCTAACGACACTATTCCTGAGTTGAACGATCAATCCCCCAGTACTTGTCACTATACTATACTACAACGATCAGGTACACTGCCTGGTGGGGGTTGTAAGCTTCTCAAGATTCCTTGAGAGGTAAAGCCTGGTGCGATTCCCACGTATCAAGTTTTTGGCGCCGCAGCCCGGGGAATAGTTATTGTTTAGGTTGAATTTGATTTTTATTAGGTCTACTCATTAGATTCCTATCAAGTGAGATATTTTCTTTTTATTTTGTAGCTTTCTCATAGTCTATCTTCTCTTTGTGATTTTGTTTGTAATTTGCTTCAAATGGACTTTACACTTAGACTTCTAAGATTACAAGATAGGGTTGAGCGGCTAACACACCAAAGAGTTCAAAATACCTCATTTAGAGACACCTATGAATCATATGAGCCTTCACTTAGGATAGATTCTTATGAACAACCTCCATGTTTAAGATCTTCTTTTAGTGAGGCCAATAGGAAATGCAACCTAGTTTGCCAAGGAATTATGGAGAGAGCCATTGCAACAAATCATAAGTTGGATGAAGCACTAGGTTTGCTATTATCACTACCTAAGAAAATAATTGAGGAGGATTTAGCCGAGCATGATCACATTGATAAAAAAGACATAGGTTTTATGATCGATGATGATGAATCTCAAGAAACAGATGATGAATCTCTTGGGCAATTTGTATATAGCAGTCAGAATATTGAGGATGATCCTTATGATTCGGACATAGAAGTTGAGATGCCTAGAGAAGCACGTGAGATACTTGAGAGAATGTTAGGGCTAGATTATAATAAAACACATGATGAGGATATAGGTGATCTTGACACATGGAATGATGAGGTAAATAACATAAGCCTATAAAATACTCAACCATCATTTGAGGCACACACACCGCCCGTGACTTACCCGGAAGAAGTAGAAGAAACTTTAGGAATTCCGATGGAGGTAAAACCCTTGGACCAGGCACCACTTGAGGATATAGGTTTGAATACTTGTAGTGATAACCTTACTCCTAGTTCTAGGGAATTTCCTAGTGTTGATGAACCGGAACCTCAATCTTTACACACCTTTCCATCCTTAGATATATTTCTAGGAGACAAAAGAGGAACCGACCCACCCATCAACCAATATTATCCGGGTAGTTTTAGGATGAAGGAAGCCATTCACTCACCCCCTTCACCTCACGTGGCATATTCACACCCTAAGGGTGTGTATCGCTACTTTCACCCACACTTAATCCTAAGTGTAGGGAGAACCTCCCCTATTTCCGTTAAATAAGGGTAGAGTCAGGCTCGTGACTCGAACAAAAACAAGCGCTTCTTGGGAGGCAACGCATGTTTTGTGTGTTTTCATTTGTTTGTTTGATTTTATTTGTTTCCGTATGCATGTTTTATTTTTATTGTTTGTAGCTCATGTTTCAAAGTAAATTGTGAAAATGCTTTATTTTGTTTTTAACTTCGTCTTAATTGCATATAAAGGTATTTTGCAAAAGATAAGTGTAAGGGAGATCAAAATTTGTTTATAAGAACGAAATTGAGCGTGAACCACAACAATAATAAATGGACATGTGTATTAGTACTTGTTAGAGTCAAATGCTTGTATCGAGTCATAATGATGTTTTGCATGATTTTCCAGGAAGTAGGACATAAGTTTTTTTTCAAAAAATTTCCGGAAACTTAACGTAAAGATTTCTGCAGGTCACTTCTGACGGCGTCACGAGTTTACTCTTGACGGCGTCATGTGTAAAATTCTGGAAATTTTGCTAGTTTTGTTTATACCGGAGTCTTAAAGTTTTTGTTAATTCTTTAGTTTTATAAACTCCAGGAAATCTGCAAACATTCATTCCACAAGCATTATATCTTTAATTGTTTTGTTTCTATTCCTAAGTCTGGAATTATATCTAGTTATGAGTTTTCTTTGTTCGGATTGATGCTTTGGGTTTTTGTGTTTGTTTTCTCAGGTTTAACAGGTTATGTTTGATAAGAAGATGATTTATATTCTGGAGGGGAAGCTTTGATTGTTCATTTTCTTGGAGGAAGATCTAACCTGGCCACCTTATTATCCATACCGAGCAAATCAGGGGAGTATTTGTTTTCATTCTTTTTACTTTTTCACTTTTACATTCTTTACTTGAACATTGGGGACAATGTTCATCTTAAGTGTAAGGGGAGGGTAAAATGATGATACCTTACATGTACACTTTCGTTTGAGTTTGTTTGTTTAATGGTAGATGTGTAATAAAACTATGAGAAATACTTGTTAGTGCAATTTTAGCGCCAAATTTAAAATTTTTTACAACATTTAGGAGTGAAACTTTAGCCATAGCAAGCGTCTCGTGGATAGGAGATTCTATGACTAGCACATAACCGTATATTCAGAAAAATTTTCCACCCAAATATGTGAGGTTCGCCTTTAGATTTGATAGGAAAAGCATTTACTATTAGTGCTTATGAGTGTACCGGTAGCATTTAGATTCTAGAACTTGCGTTAGTGATGCATCCCGAGACCGCTAGTGAGACTACATTCGTGTGGTAGGATTTACTACATGATAAGAGGCATTAGGATCATCGTTGTATTAAACCCGTATCATAATTACTTGACCATTTAAGTCATATTACTTGGTTAGTTAAGTCAACTAATTTTTCCCACACCCTTAGCGTTGTACTCATTTTTAGTACACGAAACCCCTAGTACACCCCTCCGAGCCTATCTTTTCGTTTCTAACTTTAAGCATCTTACTTAAAAGAAGAATTTGTTACACCCCACTTAAATGTACAACCAAATCGCCTTAGCCTTCCGTGTATGCGCTCATTTTTAGTGCATTATTGTTATTTGTTAAACCCTAAGTTAACTATCTAATTGATTACATGGTTGCTAAGTCGAGTCATATCTTGTACATATTGTTTTGGGACGATTGGGACTCATGGGTAAAGTACTTATTTTATGGAGTAATGGGGAAGAACATCATATATTACCCCCGTATGTACGTTAATCTTAAAAGTATTCCAAGTATTTTGATTTTCTTAATTCGAGTCATTAGATTAGTTTATTGTAAAGTATGTAAAAATTCAAGCGTAAGGGGAATATTCATCCCCTATGATATATTATTTTGGATGGTAGGGTAAGAGTGTATGCAAAAAAAAAAAAAAAAAAAAAAAAAAAAAAAAAAAAAAAAAAAATCGAAAAAATTAAGAAAAAGAAAAAAAAATATAGAAAAAAGAAAGGAGAAGAAACATACGGACTACCATCCCGTTTCATTCTATGTTCATTTTATGTTTTTTGTTATTTTTCATTTATTAGCTTAAGTCGAGTTTAGTCTTGGCTTAGCAACGCCACATTGTACATGTAATTAACCAAGATTGTTAACTCGCCACCAGTAAAAACTTCCTTTATCCAACAAAACCGTGTATTTCATATCCCTACACCTAACGTTACAACCCTTTAAAAAGACCTCTTTGATAGTTTATCCTAGGTGCTTACGCCATGTGGTGGAGGTTTGATCCTTTCCCAAGCCTATGGTAATCTATTTTGCTATGACAGGTAGTGAGAGATATCTTCCGTTTCCATATTGTAATTTATACTTTATTACACCCGAGATATGTGAGTATCTAAACACTATTTGTGAGGTGCTTGTGTATGACCTCCGTGCTTGTATTTGGTCTTTAGTGGAACAATTATTTGTTGTAATTACTTTTATATTAGTGTTAAATGACATCTAACTTGTATTTTGACTAGAATAAAAGCGCATTTGCTTGAGGACAAGCAAATCTCAAGTGTAAGGGTATATGATGAGGCGAAAAATGAACTGTTTTTAGGGGGTCATTTAAGCCCGAATTCGAATTTATTTGATCAAATATTGCCCTAAATCGTTCCTTTTGTGATTTTAGGTCCTTTGGGAGTGAATTCTGGAAAAGGAAGCATTTTGGACGTTTTTGGAGCATAAAAGTGAAGAAAACGCCAAAGACTTAATTTTTCATGCTGAGGACAGTACCTGACGGCGTCAAGAGCATTTTGGTGACGGCGTCAAGAGTAAAAGTGGTGACGGCCCAGAGAGAACGTGAAGGCGTCACCCAAGGCCGTCACGTGTTAACTTGTCAAAACTTGCGCGCGGAGTAGCTGATATTGTTTTGGTCATAACTTTTGCATACGAACACGGATTTAGGTGATTCAAAAGCCCACGCGAAGAGGACGAAGAGATCTACAATTTGGTGAAAAAATGGTCGTGACGGCGTCAAGAGTAACGGGCTGACACCATCAAGATGGGCCGACAGAAAACATGCCTATAAATATAACATCATAACTTCATTTTTTGTAAGCCCTAAACCCCAAGGTCGATTCTTGGGTTTAGGTGGGTGTTTTTCCAGTAACTTAGAGGGTTTCAATCACTCCATAAACATCATGTATTGGTTTGATGATTCTATCTTAATTATGTTTTCCATTATCATTGTTGTTTGCTCTTCTTTGATGATGATTTGCTAATTCACCTTGTGTCTACTTATGATTATGTGAAACTTGTATATAATTGATTAGATCTCATTGATTTCTTGTTGATGTTGTGTCTATCTCCATTAATGAGGGGCTTGTTGATGTGTGTGTCTATCTCCATCAATTAAGGCGTGACAACTTCAATAGATCTAGTTGGTTTAGTTTATAATTCTTGTTTCCTGTTGATTCTTGTTTTGATTGAATGAATTTGATGTTAGGCTTAAGAAAACTGACAGATCTCCATTGTGTAACATGCTTGAACGTCTTAAGAAACATGAACCGATGTGTACTAGGTTTTTATGATTGTATTTAATGCATGAGCGAATTCTAGTGATCCCATGTTAGGAGCTTTTTAGCCGGCTCGACATAGGAGTGAAGTAGGAGCTTATAGGATTGGGGAAGTAAGTACGCCACCCCATGAATGGTATTAAGGAATACAACCCGTCAATTAAAACAAGGTTACAATTCAATAAGTAGGATTGGATAGCTAGCAAGGAGTAACATATCATGGGTAGACATGCTTCACTTATCTTGTAGAACCCTAGTTTACTTTTCTTGCACATTAGTTTAATTAGTAGCTTTTGGGTTAGTTGATTAGCAACTAATTCCGCCCCTCCTTCCAATACCAGAGATTTTTACTTGCTTTTCATAAAAAATTATAAAAACACTAAAAGAATCATCCTTCATCTTTAGACCTAGTTAGATCAATTTCAATCCTAACAACACTATTCCTGAGTTGAACGATCAATCCCCCGGTACTTGTCACTATACTATACTACAACGATCAGGTACACTGCCTGGTGGAGGTTGTAAGCTTCTCAAGATTCCTTGAGAGGTAAAGCCTGGTGCGATTCCCACGTATCACTCTCATTGTTTCTGCGCTCATAGTGGCGCGGTGGAGATTTTTCTTGGTTAAAGTCCAGCCGGTTTTGTAGATCGCGGCTTGATCTTCTTCTTGCTTCCTCTTGCATGAGACTAGTTAAGGTGTCATAATGTTGGGACACGAAATCGTTCAATGTCACCTCAGGTGCATCCTCTTCTACTGCGAGGATGTCCGTCTCCGCATGAGGTTCCCTCTCTCTATTAGGCGCTCCTGGTGGCACAGTGTTGTCCATTATGGATGCCACCTGGTGGGGAGTGGTAAAGAGAGTGCGCTGAATGTCCTCAGCGCTTGAGACTACGGTAGTAGTTCGGGTTGTCCCCAAAGGCAATTCTACCGCGGTAGGGATTAGAGTTACATTCGATTCCCGATGATTGGGCGCACTGGTTGTTCCAGAAGTCGGCTTAGGAGTCGAATCTTGATGCTTCTTCCTATGTGAATCATCACGTGTTTTCTCCGGTTGCGGAGTCTGCTGGCCTGAGTTCTTGTTTTTCGGCATTCTGGTCTTGAGTTCTTAGCGTAGGGTCCCACGGATGGCGCCACTTGTTGATACAAAAGTTGGTTACCTTGTTTGGACTCCTGCTCTCGTACCAATTAGAATTTTAGTGCTTGTGAAACCTGCGCACTAAGAAAGCAAACAACACCGTAAGACTTATCGTGGGATTGTCTCCCACGATTAGACTCCAGCGTGAGAGTAAGTAATTGGTTTTAGGGTTTAGTTGAAGAGTTAGGGATTGTGTAAATCGTACCTTTTCATAAGAATATATCATTCTATATATAGGGCGCAGAAACCGTGTAGGTATCTTGCTCCTTACTTTTCGCACTCGTGGTGTTTATCCGGGGTAAGGATATCTATTCCGAAAATAGAAGATCCTTATCTATTAGCCGTGTATTTTGGTTGGGCTTTGGGCTTCGTGAGCCCAAGCCGTTGGTAATTACGACCCAAGTCATTTGTCATGATAACCCACTCGTGGTGGGTTTGGGCTTAGTAATGTCTATAATTTGGGCTCGTGGCGCAACTATAGGCTACACGTCATCAGCTATTGAATAATATGTAAACTTATATCATAGGATTTACATACTGTGCATATCAAAGTTCGAGAAAATGTCAAAGATGCTCAGAATCACCGCAAACACCAAAACGTTCACCAGGATCAACATCAACAGGATCATCCAGGAAGTCCCCACCCTCATCACCACAACATTTCACAAAATCACCTCCTCATTACAATAATTTTCAAGGAGAGTTGATTCAATCGCTACTTGAAGATATCAACAAGGATTGTGCAATTGCAAATGCCCTTCAAGCACAAGTTGATGAACTTGTGAGATCGATTGATCTGAAAAATAAACTAGTTGATAAACTACAAAAATCATTCTCATGATTTTGCTACTATTAGTTTAGCACTTAGTAGTATTATACTATTATGTCATCAATCATGATTTATTAGTGGAGCCATGTTTAGCGTAGTATGATATTAATTTTGTCATCACTAACTAGTAGACTACCTACTATCAGCTTACATCCTATACTTTCATGACTTGTTTTGTTTCCGTTGTCATTCTTACAAATCACATATCACTTTACAACAGGGTGGGGGTAATGGGTCAAAACAGGTTACGGCCAGTACGGGTATGGTACTTGGGATTATTGAAGATATTAGATTGGAAAAGTGGCGGATCAGGTAACATGTCTATTAACGTGTTCAGGTCAACATGGGTATTACTTTAGGAGATAGATATTTTGCATCCAAGATACACTTTAGGAATTAGGATTTCAACTTGTTCGACCAATTTGACCCTTTTCCTTTTATAAATGGGGTTGAAATTGATCTCTATCAGCAAGAAGAAAAAATTATGAAAAAACTGTTGTGGTTGTCTTCCCTTATTGTAGAAAAGTAAAGGATGATATCTTTCTTGTTTCTTGAAGTTGTGGAAAGTGCCAAGGCAAAATATTAAATATTCAGAAAATGATAAAAAGACTGTTAGTTGAGAACACCAGTCGAATGTATAGTTGAAACATCATTGTAATGTGATTATGCACAGTTTTATGTTTCTGGTTAATTTGGAAAGGTAGGGTATGTATTTTTTATCCCGTGCATAAGTCAACTTATAGTTTTGTGTCAATTTTGCTCTCTAAATCTTGTATATTGTTAGTCTAGGTAGCAAGATTATACCATCTGTCATCTGATGAATCGGATTCGATAGAGGCAAATGAGAATGTAAACACTGTTGTTGCCATTGTGACACGCATCGTATCAAGGGAGGTTAACTAAAACAATAAATTTTACATGCCATGCACCCATATTAAAAATCTAAAAATGAAAAAGAAACATCAGTCCACGTGCACCACTTGACTACCACATCACTATGGTGATGCCGACGTTGAAAGGTGTGCACTTTTAAGAATGGAAAAAGATATGCGCTTTTTGTTAAAATTCAAAAAAATTTATAAAAATTAGACATTCTACATTATCGATAGTACTCAATGGATATGTACATGCATGCCCTCTGACTCAAGTATGCCCACCCATAGTTGACGTTGATGCTTTCACAATGAGCTTATGTCCATCCCACAACACATGCTATAAGAGTGAATCTAGACTGAATGCTACGAGTATAACTAAACAAATTTTATAAGGTTATGTCATACTCCCGATCATCTTTTATAAACACTTAGGGTGCGTTTAGTTGAGGGAAAACACCTTTGTTTTCCAAAAAATGTTTTGTGGAACACAAGAAAAACAGAGATCACGTTCAAATTAGCGTTTTCCAATAAAATTCTCTACAAAACACAAAATTCATATTTCCAACTTTAATACACAAAACTACAAAACATTTTTTTTTGTTTTCCCCTATTTTCCATTAAAATACCCCAAATCCGTTTTCGTCAGTTGTTTTACGTTTTCGACTGATTTTTTACGTTTTCGTCCATTTTTTTATGTTTTCGTCGGATTTTTTCATTTCCGTCTGATTTTTTACGTTTTCGTCCATTTTTTTACGTCTTCCACCGTTTTTTTACGTTTTCGCCAGGTTTTTTACATTTGCATCCGATTTTTTTCGTTTTCGTCCGTTTTTTTACGTTTTCGCTAGATTTAATAAGTTTTGGTCCGATTTTTTACGTTTTCGTCCGTTTTTTTACGTTTTTGTCAGATTGTTTACGTTTATGTCCGATTTTTTACGTTTTCGCCCGATTTTTTACGTTTTCGTCCATTTTTTATGTTTTGGTCAAATTTTTTACGTTTTCGTCATATTTTTTTACATTTTCGTCCGATTCTTTACGGTTTCGTCTGATTTTTTAAGCTTTCGTCCGTTTTTTTTACGTTTTCATCAGATTTTTTATGTTTTCGTTCGTTTTTTTACGTTTTCGACAGATATTTTATGTTTTCGTCCGTTTTTTTACGTTTTCGTCTGATTTTTTACTTTTTCGCCAGACTTTTACGTTATCGCCCGTTTTTTTACGTTTTCGTCATATTTTTTACGTTTTCGTCAGATTTTTTTACTTTTTCGTCTGATTTTTTACGTTTTCGTCCATTTTTTTACATTTTCGTAAGATTTTTTACTTTTTCGTCAGACTTTTTACGTTTTCGTCAGATTTTTTACGTTTTCTTCCATTTTTTTACGTTTTCGTCAGACTTTTTACATTTTCATCTGTTTTTTTACGTCTTCATCAGATTTTTTACTTTTTCGTCAAATTTTTTACGTTTTCGTTAGATTTTTTATGTTTTCGTCATATTTTTTACATATTCATCTGATTTTTTACGTTTTCGGCTGTTTTTTACGTTTTCGTCAGATGTTTCACGTTTTTGTTCGATTTTTTTCGTTTTTGTCAGATTTTTTACGTTTTCTTCCGTTTTTTACGTTTTCGTTAGATTTTTTACATTTTCGTCTAATTTTTTACGTTTTTGTCCGTTTTTACATTTTCGTCAGATTTTTTACGTTTTTGTCAGATTTTTTTTCGTTTTTGTAAGATTTTTTACATTTTCGTCAGGATTTTTATGTTATTTTCATATATATATATATATATACATACATATATACATACATACATATATATATATATATATATATATATATTTACGCTTTCACATGATTTTTTACGTTTTTGTCCTTTTTAACGTTTTCGTATGTTTCCTTAATTTGACATCCATTTTCCTTTTTTTACGTTTTCGTGGGGTGTTTTACATATTCATCCGTTATCGCTCTTTTTTTTATGTTTTCTTACGTTTTCGTCCATTCTTTTATGTTTTTTTTTACGTTTTCGTCAATTTTTTGCGTTTACTTACGTTTATTTACATTTATGTCTATTTTTTTACGTTTTCGCTAGACGAAACCTAAAAAAGCATAAATCAAAGATGAAAACGTAAGTGAAAGATGAAAACATAAAAATCGGACGAAGACTGATGTAAACGTAAAAAATCAGAAGAAAACGTAAAAGATCCAAAGAAAATGTAAGAATCGGAAGAAACCATAAAAAACTAACATATTAAAAAATGGACAAATGCATAAAATATCTGACAAAAACGTAAAAAAAATAGATGGAAACATACAAATTCAAACAAAAAAGTAAAAAATAAGACAAAAACTTCAAAAAATGGACGAAAACGTAAAAAATCTGTCGAAAACGTATAAAAACGGATGTAAACATAAAAAATCAGAAAAAACATAAAAAAATCTGGCGAAAACGTAAAAAAAATGAACAAAAACGTAAAAATCTGACGAAAATGTAAAAAATCTAACGAAAACATAAAAAATCTGACGAAAATGTAAAAAATCTGACAAAAACGTAAAGAAACGGACGAAAACATAAAAAATCGGATGAAAACGTAACAAAACAGACGAAAACATAAAAAGACCGAAAAAAATGTAAAATAAACTGACGAAACTGTAAAAAATATAACGAAAACGTAAAAAAAACAGACAAAAAACGTAAAAAGACTGAAGAAAATGTAAAATAAACTGACGAAACTATAAAAAATCTAACGAAAACGTAAAAAACAGACGAAAACGTAAAAAAATAAACGAAAACCCAAAAAATCGGACGAAAACATAAAAAAACGAACGAAAACATAAAAAAGCTGACGAGAATGTAAAAAAACGGATGTAAACGTAAATCTGACGAAAACGTAAAAAAATAGACGAAAACGTAAAAAACAGACGAAAACTTAAAAAAAAAACAAGCAAAAACGGACAAAAACGTAAAATATCGAACGAAAACGTTATTTGATATTATATTTTAGTGTCTTAATTTATTTATTTTCTTGTATTAGATTTTTTTAGTTATTTTATAATTTAGTTGGTTAGTTTATAATATTTGTTTTTGGGTTTTGAAGATGTTTTTATAATATTATAAAGGTGAATAGTGAATTGAGATATAAAACTACAACACTTAAATATATTTTCTAGTTTTGGAAAATGGAAAACACAACATATGTTTCTCAAACTAAACGCGTTTTATAAATTTTCCATTGTTTTGTGAAAATCAAACTCCCCTCCCTTTTCCTACAAAACAAGAAATAGGAAATGAAAGAAAATGTTTTCCAACTAAACGGCACCTTACCATTTATATCTTTCCTTTTTAGTCATATCACCTCAATAAAATCCAAGCATTAATCTTTACCAGTTAAAATACACTAACTTGTCTCTTTTTCTTTTGGTGTATAAATAAACTTAATTTTAATTCTTTTTAATTTAAGGGTTTAAGCCGCACAACACATATTTCTCAACTTTCTCTAAATGTCATGTTATGATACATATACTGAAAAAAGCTTCTCAACTTTCAGGGTTGTGGCGAGGGTGGGAGGGGTGGGTTGGTGGCGGTGATAAAGGTTGAAGAAGCGGCGTGTGGAACGGTGCATACGAGTAACACATGGTGCTTAGATTTAATTTCAAGTGATTTGGAGCTCAAAAAACTCAAAAAACGTTAATTTTTGACAGTTTAACTGGTAAGCGCTAAAAAACGGCCGTTTTAGATTAAAATTGTTCACGCATGAGATGAGTAATTATTTTCGATACATGTACTGTAACGGGACATTTGAATACTATGTGGTGATTGTACGGCTTAGACCCTCTTAGTTTTAACCTAAATAGTGTTACCCATTTTATCTGGATTACTTTTAGATGGAATAAACGAAGTTTTATTTGCTTACACGTGATACTAAAAGTATCACTAAATACTAATAGTTATCAGTAGTTGTTAGAAGTATGTTATATAAATAATTTTAAAATGTAAAATGATACATAAAAGTTAATGCTTTTCCATGTAGTGTTTTCACAAAAGCAAAACACACAAAACATTCATTGCCAGAAGCGTTTTCAATTTTAGATGCTAAATGTTAAACGTTGACCGCTACTTGAGAAATATACCCATACAAACATTTGAAAATAAAAAACTGTTATGGATAATTATTAGTGGAAGTCCATATAGTCCATAAGAGGCCCACGGCCCATTTAACTATTAGGGTTACCCTACTGTTTATCTTATATATACTCCATGTATCTTTGACATTATAGATATATCGAAGAACACTTTCATTCTCTTTGTATTCACAACACGTTATCAGCACGCTCTAAAAACAAACCAATTCAACTTTCCGTTAAATTCCATGGTTCGCTCTCAAGAAAAAAGGTTAAGAAGTTATTTTGATCCCATGAGGTAATTCTTATATATCAATTCCATTTACTGGTTGATTATGGTATACGTGATGGTGATGAGGTACTGCTTGCAAAACATCAAAACATCTATCAACAATACTATTTTAATACTCTTATAGTCTTATATACTCCGCCTAATAATTCAAGATGCGTTTTGTATATCTATTTTTAAATATGTAAGTTTAGTGATTATTTTATATATCTTATATACAGTAATAGAATCCAAAATTTGTTGTTTTACCAATAGTCTATCACGATTCATATCTTACAGTAATAGAACCCTAAACGTTTTAGTATTTTTTTTTTCTTAAAAAAAATAAAAATAAATAAATAAATGTCTTGATGGTGCTATCTATGTTAAACTTTTATCAGCTTTGTTTAAAGTTCGATGAAATATTTTAGTTGAGAACATGAATTGTGTATTGATAGTGGTGAAAATTATAAAAGAAAAAAGAAACAGTATTACTTAGACGTGACTACATATCAATCTAAAAGAATGTGTGGTGATTAAAGATGATTATCTAAATTGTTTTAATAGATTATATGAAGAATAAAGTCTAAAACCTATTGACGTTGAATGTATTCATTATGTTTTTGCTGGAAGTTATTAAAACACACCTTTAATTTAGTTATTTTCTTCAGTTGTATATATGTTTTTATGATGCAATTATCTTTATAAGTTGTTTGTGGACAAAAACTAAATAAATATTAGCATTACATTAGACCTGATTAGGTTGAGTCGCGTTATCTCTTTGATATCGAGTTTACTTTTGTGATGACTAATTGTATATATCACTTTGGTTTATTATTACATATGTTATGATGGTTGTTTTTATTTATTACCAGTATGTGTTAGTCATGATTTCCTGGTTGCTAAATATAAGTAGGTTTTTTTGTAAAAGATTTTAGTGACTCAAATAAAAAAGTACTAGTAATAAGGAGTGTCATTAGACTTCTAGCATAGTAGTTAATTAATATGATCGAATGTTATATTAACTACTATAAAATAGTAGTGTACGCTAGTATGCGTTGAAACTAATATTTCGAAACTATATTTTATGTTACTTAGAATTAATGGTTAGTTTTACTAGAATATCATTGTCACATGGTCAAACTTCGATCTGCATTGTAATCTAATCGAAAGTATACAATACTATGAATTGATTAAATTGACGGTTGTATTTTTCGAATATGTACATGTGCATGTGATATGTGGTTTTAATACAATTATTCATGAGTTGAGATTACTCTTTTAAGCATATATTTTGATATTGTTCGGTAATGATTGATTTGAATACATCATGCTCTATCTATTTTCTAGTTTTACTGTCAGTTACCAAGCTCATATGTGACTCTAGACTCTTTGTATGAAGTTAGTCATTAAGACATGTTGGCAAGAAAATCAAGACATTCGATAGAAACAAATATAAAGTTTGTCATATTAATATGTTATATGTAAAGATAAAGATGAGATGTTTATATTTTGCTTATATTGTAATCAAGTTCAAAACTTATTTATTACGTGTTTTAATTTTTATTAGCTTCTGAGATATCCTTAATTGATTAATGGCATGCATATGTTCATAACTAGTACAGCTTCACTTTGCTGAGCATGTTTTATTCTTTAATAATGCTATATGCTAATGTGCAATTACATTGAACTATGTGAATGACACAAAAGTGTATATAAATTTGATTGGAGAAACAAAGTATAAATGTGATGATGTATTAGTTTTTCAATATCATTCGACTTTTAGATATAACTCAGTGCACATAAAAGCACATGTGGTCATAAACAATGGTTTATGAGCCAAGATTATTTAATGAGTGGCATGACCGGTTAGACCATCCCGGATCAATATAGATGCGACATATATAGAAGAAAAATAAGTTTATTTCAAAACAGATTATATTGTTCTCAATGGAAGTTAAATGTTCATATATCACCACCATATAAGTAAGGACTTTGTCCTATAAACTTTAGGAAAGAATATAAAGGGGATGTATGTAGGCCTATACATCCGCCATCTGGATCATTTTGAGTTTTAAAATCGATGCATCGTCAAAATGATCATCAAAGACGCAACTAAAGGTTAGCGTGATTAATGACTCGTCTTATAAAATTGCGAGCATGATTTTCCATATTTAATTATTGAGAATGGTGGTGAATACTTCCAAGTATTGGGCGATTATTGGAATAAATGTTGAACATAAAAGTTGCCCTTGTTCATTCGCGAATTGCTTTTGTTGAAACGTTTATAAAACGTCTTCAGTTGATTGCAAAGCCAATAATATTATGAGAACAAAACTTTTAGATTATGGGGTATGTTATAACATAAAATTCACATCTAGCCAATGACTTCTCCCTATTAGAATGGTTTTGGTCACGAACCACATGTTTCCCATATAAGAATTTTGTAAATGTGCGGTATATGTTTAGTGTAAATCCACCACAATGCACAATAATGGGATGTTGAAATGGATAATTCATTCAGGGGGAGAATGAGCAGCAAGGAATATGGAATGAATTATGATATGAATGTTGATCCTCACAGTAATGAATAAGAACTTTACGTTAAAGGGACAATTTATATTCCAGTTCTAGTAATTGCCAGCATGATTGTGATATTAAATAAGTGACTAGATAATATAAATGCTGCTAATGCTCCAATTAAAATGTGTGTCCCAAAGGTACAACCAATGAATGGTAGTAAGTCTATGGCACGGCTGCAGCGTGATAGACAAATCGATTCCAAATAAAAGTCCTCGAATAATTAGATAAAATGGAGCAAGAAAATGAAGATGATCAAATCGAGGTAATAAGACCCCATAATAGTCAAGAGACACTAGATATGAAGGTTATTGAAAAACCCCGGGTACATGAAAAACTATGAGATCTCAATAAACGGTATATAATGTCTAGTAAAGTGTGGAATCGAAAAGAAATGAATCGACGTCGATAATACTTTGTAAATAAATAAGATAGCGCTATAATCATGGTGAGGGTCATGGAAGCAATACCTGCAGGAAGTGCAGATGTATAAATGAATGGCCAAAATGATGTAAAGACGCAAAGAATTAATGAAAGGTTGAAGTCTCTTGTGATGAGACATGGTTACTGGGACTTGAAGTCCGTACATATAAATATGTAAACTTATTGAATATGCATCAGTCTTTATGAGTAAATGAAATGAAGTTATGCATAAGGTACAAGTGATGGCACACGTATATTTTCTATAAGACTTGTAAATGATCATATAGATGCATGTTCTCATGTGGTGGATCGAATAATGTATTTTAATATTGTATAATTCAGGCAATGTGTAAACAATTGATATGCGTCTAAAAGATAAATGAATAGAGCTCATACAAGATTTTATTATCGGATATAAAATGCATAAAGCATGCTAGTGATTTTTTTAATGCTTAATGCATATAAGAGAAGTTCTCGAGAACACTACTTGATTGTATTGAATTAATCATGTTTTTGGCATATGTTTGCCTTAGTGTATAGTATTGTGCCATAAAGAATTATGTTTGCCATTGAAACTTTATTAAGAGATCTAAATTTGAATATTATTCAAGTTTCATTCATTTTGATTTATGATTATAAAGGCAACATCCCCGAGCGTATAAAGGAGTTATGTACTCTTTTTCCTTCACTAGAATTTTGTCCCACTGGGTTTTTATCTAGTAAGGTTTTAACGAGGCATAATCCTCAAATGGAGTAAAACAAATATTTCGGTATCTTCAAGGTACAAAGGATATGGGTTTATATTTCACTAACACATCAAATACAAGTTTAGTTAGTTTTGCAGATACAGGATATATGTTTAACTTATCATGATCGATCTCAAAATGGATATATTTTACAAGTGGTGGCTATTTTCCTGGCATTCAATAGAGCAAATAATCATGGCGACTGCATTAAACAATACATAAATTCTGGAAGGGAGATACCAAGTATTGATATTCAAGAAATGTTACATCAAAGGCGCAAGGCACTTCTCGTTCAAGTGATTATTTCGTGTGCCTATTTACAAGATATCAAGTGATATAGTCATCAGAGGGAGACAATACGTGCTGCACTCTTTTTGTCCTTAGTCATGGTTTTGTCCCACTGGGTTTTCCTGACAAGGTTTTTAATGAGGCAACATTTCCTAAGCGTATTAACAATATGGACATCCAAGAGGGAGTGTTATGGATAATTATTAGTGGATGTCCATATAGTCCATAAGAGGCCCACGGCCCATTTAACTATTAGAGTTTTTACCCTACTGTTTATCTTATATATACTCCATGTATCTTTGACATTATAGATATATCGAAGAACACTTTCATTCTCTCAATCTTGTATTCACAACAAAAACAAACATTTCAAAAACAAATTTATTAGTAGTAATATTCTGGTATGTTTGGCAGGAGCGTTTTGAAGCAATTAGTGTTTACCATTTTGTACGCAATACTTGCTTGGCAACAAAAAAGTAACATTTTTATTTTTTCTAAACGTTCTAAATCAAAATGTCATTTGAAGAAGCCTATGGTAGTAGCGTTTACAAAACAAACAGCTAACAATGCTGACTTGATATATAATAGAAACAAAAATAATGAGAAAATAAAGGTGGAAGAAAGCGCTTCTCCAAAACCCCCGAAAACACACACATTCAAACTGTAACCACCAAAAATAAAATTAGGGCTCAAACTAAACCCTAATTTCATCAATTCTTCATGTAATCATCAATTTCAAGGTAGAAAACTTCAAATTCGTTATCTCAACTGTTAATGTATGTATGCATGGTTACAATTTTCCATCAATTAGCATAAATTAACGGTTAAATCAGTTACATTTGCTTGTTTCTGTGTTTGATCATGTTAAAATTTGAAATTTAACCTTTTTTAGTACTAATCAACGGTTAAAGTTTGTTAAACCTGTTACGTTTATGATATTTTTGCTTAAATCATAAGTTTAATATGTCATAATAAGCTTATATAAGCCGAATAGTTTCAAAATAAGCCACAAAAAGTGAGCTTATGAAACATATTCCCAAAACCAAATAAGCCATAAGCCGGCTATATAAGCCCAAACAAACACCCTATTAATTGTGACTGTAGATTGATTTTATGTGACAAGTGTTGATTTAGGGTTTGTTTTGTGAATTTAGGGGGCTTGGAAGTGTTGAGATCGAGGATAATTAGTTATTTGGAGTTTGGAGCGTGTTTTTGATGGATACGATTAATCTTACTTCGTCGGATAGCGATGATAGTGATTGGGATTTGGATTTAATTAAAGCGATTAATGATTCAGTTGTAGAGGATTCTGCTACTTCTGCCCAGCCTGGTACAAGGGTGCTTCCTTCTTCATTTGCGTCTTCGTCTGGTACATTTGCATCTTCATCCGGGACGACAAGTAATGCAGGTAAAGAAATGTTTAGTTGGGAGATTTTTCGTTTTAGGGGGTGGTCTGGGTTTGTAAAACTGATTTATGTGTTTCAAAAAGTCGGAAACCATGGTTACCAAAAAAAATGGCATGTTAAAAAGCAGGCCTGCTTTATTAAAAACTCTGTTTTGTATCTAAGAAAACAGAGACAATCACTCTTTTGCCAAACACAGTTTTTTTATATCTCTGTTTTGCTAACACAATAGTCAGTACGCAATCCTAAACACCTCTTAGCAAACCGTTTCTCGTGTTGTTCAAGTTGCCTGTTGTTGTTTTAATTATAGGTTTTAATGGATCAAGTCAACGGGTTAATCCGCCTAAAAGAAAAGCTCCTGTAAATGGACACTCGTCACGTTATGATCACGACTTTGATGACCAGCTTCAGATTATTTCCAGTTCTAGTAACAATTTTGGAAGTTCAAACAGTAAGTACATGAAACAAACCTTTTTAGAATGACGGTTATTTTTTGTACAAATTTTGATGATAAGTTATTGTGAATAGATTCCAAAAGAATGCTTCCGTCATCATTGCAACCATCTTCATCTAGTTCTAGGCCAAGTGTTCCTGGAAGAGGTACAGGAGGCATTCAAATTCGTGAAAAGCCTGACACACTTGAATGGCAAAATAATTTAAAGGCTAAATTGGAGGATACTTCTAAAATTCGTAAAGAGCCTAAGGCACATGCATGGCAAACTAATTTAAAGGCTGATTTAGAAAATACTTACAAAAAGGTCAGTATTGATTTAACGAAGGAAAAAAGCCATGCAAGTAGGATGTTACCTTCATCGTTGAGGCCTCCTATGTCGGTTCCACCTACACCATATGGTGGTCCGTCTGATATTTACCGCCCTGGGCCAGTTGTTGATAACCAATCTATTGGTGATGAGAGGCTTATTCTTCAAACAGCAATACAGGTATTAATTGTGAATTTTTGCTCATTATCTTTTGACATATGGTCAACATTAAAAAAGTATGTCTGTTCTATTTCAGGATCTTAGTCAAAAACATACAGCTGAATTAGATTTACCTGAAGGTCTTTTAACGGTCTCTCTACTAAGGCACCAGGTTTCTAAATGCTTTTAATTACAAAGTTTTTCTCTTTGTATTTTTAGGGTGTGTTTATTCAAGGTTCCATGCTGTTTGGTTTTGTGTCAGAAAATTGCGTTGGCGTGGATGGTTAACAAGGAAAAGAGTAGTGTGGCTTGTTCTGGCGGAATTTTAGCGGATGACCAGGTTTACTAGCTTGTGAACTTTATGAGTGGGCAACTTATACATTAGATCATCGATTTACAATATTAAATTTATATCGCTAGTGGCAAGATGGCTGGGTTGGTTAATGCTCCAAAAAGGGTTATATAATGTTCGAGTTTGAAACTGTTCCTATTGGCTTGGGTTGGCCTAAAACAGTTTTTTTTCTTCAAATTCTATGCTTATTTATCAAACACCAGTGTGTCAAATATACTTTTACAAAAAATACGATATGTCAATAATAGTCTAATTTCCTACATCAAATGATTTTGGAGGTCTTATGCATTAAAAATATGTTTGTGCAGATGGCTTGACCCGTTTGACTTATTTTCTTATAAGCCCTTTTTGTTTTACCCATTTTACCCACTATAGATAAAACATTACCAGGATTAACCCATTCAAAAGTAAACTGGTTAGAGGTTGCCACATGCCCACATATATATGTATCTCTATTAAAATTTTAATTATTGCTGTATTTTCTTCAACAGGGTCTCGGTAAGACCATTTCAACACTTGCACTGATTATGCATCAGAAACATTTTTCAAAACCAAATTCAGATGATCCACAAAATTCAAAAGCTGAAGCTTTGAATTTAGATGATGATGATGATGATGATGATAATGTTGGCAAAGCCACAATAAATGTAGATGAAGACAAAGAGGATGGAGAAGATGATGACGTGAAGTTAGTCACTAAGGCCAGTAGCTCATCGAAACAGTTTAGTAACCGTAAACCTGCAGCAGGATCCCTGGTTGTGTGCCCCGCAAGTGTATTAAGACAATGGGACCGCGAGCTTGATGAGAAAGTTTCCGAAGATGCTAAGCTTGATGTTCTAGTCTATCACGGTGGAAATAGGACCAAAGATCCTGCTGAGCTGGCATGTTATGATGTCGTTCTTACAACATATTCCATTGTGGGAAAAGAAGTCCCAACGAAAGTTTTTGATGAGGAAGATGAAGGCGATCCAAGAAATGGTGACAGATATGGGTTGAGTTCGGCATTTGCTAATAAGAAAAAGAAGGGTGGAAAGAAAAAGAAGGGTAAAAGAGGTATTGATGGTACCATTGATTATAGTGGTACTCTTGCAAAGGTGAGTTGGTCGAGGGTGATATTAGATGAAGCTCAAACGATAAAAAATAGCAGAACACAGGTGTCCAAATCATGTTGTGGTCTTAGAGCGAAAAAAAGATGGTGTTTATCTGGGACGCCTATACAGAACTCGATTGATGAACTGTATAGCTATTTTCGATTTTTGAAATGTGATCCGTACGCCAATTATAAATCTTTTTGCAATCAAATAAAGTTCCCCATTTCAAGAAACTCGGAAGAGGGTTACAGGAAACTTCAAGTTGTGCTCAAGGCAATAATGCTTCGTCGAACAAAAGGTACAAATAGATGCTGATACAGTTCATCATTTATGTTTTTACATGTACACACACAATACATGTGCTTACACATATACACATATAAAGGTTCGAATAGTGTACACATGTTTATTTACATACACATATACAAAGAGACACATTTGTATCAAACATAGGCACATGTTTGTTTAGCCTTTTATAATTTTTTATTATTTTTGTTTTTGTTTAACTAGCCTTTAGTTGAACTGAAACATATAAAGGTTCTTTGTAATTAATTGTGTACTTTTAGTGTCTTAAGGGAGCAATGATCATAATTCCCATAATAAAATTTCTATGTTAATCTATTTTGCTTATACTAAAAGGGGTAAGTTGTGCCTTATGCATTTTTATATTCACACGACTTAATTAAACATTTACAAAAGTAGTTTTGTTGTATCTTTTATGGTAAGTAAGTTACTTTAATCGTTTATAGTTCCACCAATCAAGATGAAGGGGTTCAGGGGACTATTCGTTAGTTAAGAAAGTTTCTTTAAAACTGCATAACATAAAATAAACTTAAAGTTAAATTTGTTCCTCTGTCTTCCTTAAGTTATTAATTGGAGGTGTAAACAAGTAAAATGCTTAAAGCACACAACTCTTCAATGATTAAATGGGGTATTCAATAACTGAAAGTAGTTTATTAGGTATAAGTAGATGTTTCTATAAGTGTCTCTCATGCTACGTCATATCGTGCATGTAGGCAACAACTTAACATCTGTATCATTTAACCTCATTAAATATCAGCTTTTGTTTTTCTGGACAGGCACCCTCATTGATGGCAAACCTATTATTATCTTACCTCCAAAAACAATAAACTTGACATCAGTTGACTTTTCAACTGAAGAACGAGCTTTCTATGTCAAGCTTGAAGCTGAATCACGTTCACGGTTCAAGGTAATAAAGTCCCACTTTGTATCTCAAACTAACTTTTTTCTGTGACTAATATACTTTACTGGGGTAACCCTTTACCCAAAAAAACTGTAATCAAACTAACTTAATACAAGTGCTAATAACAAAATTTAAAAAATACATATTTAATCAATGCTTAATTAACAAGGCATTAGATGCAATTATATGACATTTTAATTATATGAAGGTCCTCCTGAAATTTGATTAATTTAAAGTATACTGAATCGTAAATTCTCTTTTAAGGCATATGCAGCTGCAGGTACTGTAAGTCAAAATTACGCAAATATCCTTTTGATGCTTTTGCGTCTTCGCCAAGCTTGCGACCACCCGTTGCTTGTTAAGGGATTTAGCTCAGAATCTGTCAATAGAGTTTCTACACGAATGGCAAAGAATCTTCCAAAAGATATGCAAGAAAATTTGTTGGATCTTTTGGAAAGTTTCAACATATGTTGCATGTGTAACGTGAGTTTCCTTAGTCTCCAACGTTATCATTTTTCTTATAAGTGAGAACATTTTCTTAATGGCCCCATAAAAGCTACCCTGCCCTGACCCCTAACTCGGCCTAAAATTGAATGGTGTTATAGGGGTGTTTGGTTGTGTGTCTTGAAACTGATTATGTGGTCATGAATAATCAAAATCAGATAAGCAGCTGTATAAACTTGCTGCAAAAAATATTGTTTGGATCTGCTTATATAGTTTACACTTGTGATAATCAGATAAGCTTTTGTTCAAGTGTTTGTTAAATAAATTTTGTTTTACTAGTGATATAATGACTAAAGCTGGCATGTTTACCTACTGTTAATGGATGTACTCAAAAGTATATCAGATTTTTTTTTTTTTTTTTAATTAATTAATTAATTTATTTTTCTCTACTATTACAGTATATCTATACATTTTTATTATACTTTTCATACATAAATCAAATAGTATCTTTTTAGTTATAGCATTTTTGATAAGTAAAGTAGTTAAAAGAATGTTAAAAAAAAAAGCACCAAGTAATCCTAGTTTTTCCTTAATTCATCTCTGTTATTTGTTGTTGTTGCTATGAAGCTCTGACTATAAAAACACTAAAAATAATCAGAATCACCAAGTCGCAATAAGTATTCAATCAGTCGTGTATCACACATCCAAACACCTCCATGTTTCTTATAGACTGAGGTTTAAAATTGATATGTGGATGCCTTTACAGGATCCCCCAGAAGATGCAGTTGTGACACTTTGTGGACATGTATTCTGCTATCAGTGTGTATCTGAATACTTAACTGGGGATGACAGTCAATGTCCAAAACTAGAATGCAAAAGCCTAATTGGTCCTGATGTTATATTTAACAAAGCCACCTTACAAAGTTCTCTATCTGATGATGGTAGCTCTAGCTCATCCAGAATTGACGAGAAATCAATAGTTCTTCGGCAAGATTATAGTTCTGCTAAAATCAAAGCTGTCATTGAGATTATTCGGGAACATTGCAGACCAGGAAGTTCATATGCAGATTATAGATGCAATGGTGGTTCAGAAAATGCTTCTTCTAGTTCTGGTCATGCTGAAGGACCAATAAAAGCAATTGTATTCTCTCAGTGGACAAGAATGTTGGACCTTGTTGAAATGTCACTCAATCAGTATTGTTTAGAATATAGAAGGCTTGATGGTTCGATGTCTCTGGCTTCTAGGGATCGAGCTGTCAAAGAATTTAACAATGATCCTGAGGTTGACTCTCTATGTTAATTTTTTCGAATCTAAAAGTAGTTATCTTGATGCTAGAGTACATCAAATTTTTTCGTTTTTGGCGAAATAAATAGATGGTACTTTTTTGGCATGGGCCAAAATATGACTGGGTCGGCTCAGGTCGAGGCTAAAACTCTTTTCGTCCATTTTTGAAGGTTTTGTTCTGAATAAACTGATTTTGGAGGTTTTATGTATAAAAAATACACTTAAGAAAATTTCGACCCATCTGAGCAGTCTCCTTTCAAGTTTTATCTGTTATATTAGATCTGACCAATTAGAGATAAAACATATCACGACTTGACCCATTCAAATGGTGGTTGGTAACAGGTAAAAATGGTACTTATTTTCTTGAATGGGTTGAATGAAGTCGGCCGATTCTACCTAGAATCTATTGTGTTAAATATGTTAAATAAAATGTTTATTATGCACGAAAGATGCAGTTGGGCAACTATCTACTCATTTGAACAGTTCTCTTACAAGCTATTGTTTTTAAATGATCTATTAGGCAACAGTTCTCTTACAAGCTTAGTAGTTGATTTGCAAAGTCATTAAAAGACAAAACTAAGTGTTTCTTATTTTGATCAAGTAATGATATATGTTGCAGGTGATTGTTATGCTAATGTCGCTGAAAGCTGGCAATCTTGGTCTGAACATGGTTGCAGCGTCTCACGTTATTCTTTTAGATCTTTGGTGGAATCCAGCTACTGAAGATCAAGCTATTGACCGAGCCCATCGAATAGGGCAGACTCGTCCTGTTACAGTGTCGCGACTCACTATTAAGGACACAGTTGAGGACAGAATTCTTGCTCTCCAGGTTTCACTTTTATGTCCTCTTCACGGGTTAAACTGTAATTTTGGTATTTTGCCACGTCAACAGCTTAAAACTTGGGAAATTTGTCGAAATAGCCATATTTTAACTTGTGTGTGTGTGTCCCCCCCCCCCCCCCCCCCCCCCCCCCCCCCCCCAATCAAAAAGGTCATAAACTTTTGTGTTTTTTAACCAACAACAACAATACCCAATCCGCCGGAGCGGGGTATGGGGGAGGTATGATGTAGATAGTCTCACCCCTACCCAAGGGTAAAGGGACTGCTTCCAGAAAGACCTCCGGGCAATAATATGGTCTTGCAAACACAGAAACATGTAACATATGAGCATACAAACATATAAAGATCACGAATCTACGAGCATACAAATTATGATAGAAAAAATAGTGGTGAAGGCATATGAGGCTAAACATATAAAAGCATGTACAAAACATACACATAGAAGCATACGAGCATACAGACATATAGGGTTTATAGTGTTTATGGGGTTAAAGGGTATATGGACTTGACAATACAAAAGCATAAAAGCATATAGACATGAAAGCATATATTGTTTTTTAACCAAAATAGCCACAAATATCGCAAATAAATAGAAGTACCGATGATTTGTGTGTGTGTGTTGTAAGCTTTTTAGGAACTTGTTTTTGTGAAGTTCGAAACTTACGCAGAGTTGCCTTTCTCTATGGAATTATTTTTCTGAATTCTATTTTTTTGTTATTGTGGACTGCGGAGGGGAATGAGTTCCGTAAAAAAAGAGTAGTTCCAATAAATATCTTGTAGAACGATGGCTATTGTGGTATAAATAAATTTCATTCTCTGACATGTTAAAATAATTGTAAGATATCTCTTATTGAAATTGCCTTTAAAAGTTGATACCTTTCCCCTTGTATTGATAAATTTTGGTGAATACAGGAAGAAAAGAGGAAAATGGTTGCTTCAGCTTTTGGTGAAGATGGAAAAGGAACTGCAGCCATTCATCTAAATGCAGAAGATCTCAGATATTTGTTCATGGGGAGGAGTTAATAATTATATTTCTTAGGTGTCGGCATTGGGCATTTTTGTTTAGATCAAGTGCAAAGCCCTGTAAATAGTGTTAGCTTCTATTGCCCGAGTAAGTAGGATGATTTGGAGACATCTTTAACTCTTATCTTTTGGGTTTGTTAGTATTTGGCCATATTGTCTTAATAGTCTATTAGACTAATTAGGAACCCAACACAGTGGAGTTTATGGTTCTTTTGAACTTATATGTCTAATTATGTTATATGTCCAATCTTATTATGTGTATTAGGATATCTTTAGGTTGTTTCATAGACTTTCTAGTTACATGACACCACCCTGACAACTTGTCTTCCAGTATTTGCTATCTGGAACATGGATACTTAAATGACCATCATTTGAGGCAACCTTTGTTGGACATAATAAGGGACTCATGTTACTTTCTGGGCTCATATAAATATGTAATTAGGGACACTAAGAAGAAGTTGGTTATTTGTAATTGTAACCCTTGCTCTCATTAAAAAAAAGGGTAAACTGCAAATTTAGTCCCTGAACTATGGCGAAAGTGCAAAAAAAACCATCGAGACATAAAGGCGTGCAAAAAAGCCACCCACGTTATGGATAAGTGCAAAACGGTCACCGAGAGGTAACCATCGTTAGTTTCCTCGTTAGCAACGAAATGACAAAAATTTCTTTGCAAATTTAGTTCCTAAAGCAATAGTGCTATGACACCTGGACATTAGCAACAAAATGACTATAATACCCTTAGTGATGTGGCACTTAACAAGGAAACTAATGAGAGTTAGCTCTCGGTGGCCGTTTTGCACTTATCTGTAACGTGGGTGGCTTTTTTGCACGCCTTTATGTTTCGGTGGTTTTTTTGCACTTTCGCGATAGCTCAAGGACTAAATTTGCAGTTTACCCTTAATAATATGTAGATATTGCATATTGTTATGCTAAAGACCCGTTTGATACAAAACAGTCGATTCTTATGCTTTACCAAACGTTCCATATGCAATAAGGATCAACATTTTAGTGCTGCTTATATCTAGAGGTGGCAATTTGTGCCCAAAATCCAAAAAATGGGCTAAATGGGCAAAGTTTTAATAAATTTGGGTACATTTTGACCCCCTCCTTTTTTTGAAATGGGTATATATTGCCCATTTAGAAGTTAAATGGGCATAATGGGCACATGTTTTTCTCTCAATTAGAGAACATTAAATTGAAAAACTTATGAATATAGTATATTTAGTTACTTAAATTTAAATGGGGTATTACGTTTGAGGAATTTTTTTTGTTATTTTAGGTCGTTTCTAAATCGATTCGTATAACATGCGCCCGTTTGACCCGCGCCCGTTTGGCCCGTGCCCGTTTAGCCCATAGCCCGTTTAGCCCGTTGCCCGTTTAGCCCGTGCCCGCCCATTTTGCCACCTCTACTTATATCGAATCATCGCTCATATGTTTTTTTTTTTTTTTTTTTTTTTTTTTTTTTTTTTTTTTTTATTTTTTAGGCAACATTTATAGAAGGAACCAAAACAAATCATTTATTTCTTCGGATAATATTTATAAGTATTACTTAGGGTTTAGTGGGTTAGTTTTTACGATGTTTTTCAGGTCTCATCTTCCTTTAATTATCTATAGTCTATACTACTATATAATGCATTTGGGACAATTCTATAATTAGAAAGGCTTAAAATTCAGATTTTTACTTGCTTATTATGGAAAGTTTTTTCAAAATTAATTGGTTATGAAGCAAATTAGTTAGGAAGTTTGTTAAGAAGCAGGTTGGCCATTTCTACTTATAAAGCATAAAAACAACTAAATGTGTAATTAAATAACCGAATAACGCAAAATATATTCACATGTACCCGTCGCCGCATTGCGCGGGTACCGTTCTAGTCTTATTTAATGGAGGTATCTATATCTATATATATATATCTATACCACTATATAATGCATGGATAACCAACCCTAACTCCAAGCCTAACCTCTAACCAAAAATTAAAATAATTAGCTCCAATCATGAGATGACATGTGTCACTTCTCAATTAATTCCAAGCCTAACTCTTAACCAAAATTAAGATAATGAGCTCAAATCATGAAGTGACATGTGTCACTTCCCAACTTAAAATTCACCTTTATTTTCAAATTGAAATATTTTTTTATCTATTTATTTTTTTTATGATCTAATTTCACCATATTTTATAAAATTTTGTGTTTTTTTAATTAAACATCAAATTTGATGTATTTTGATGTTTATTTTAGTTTTTTGATTTTTTGTGTGTTTATTTTATTTTGATTTAAATTTTTACAACTTTAACTTTTATTTCAATTAACACAATCTTGATTCGTCAAAATCATATACTTTTGGGGGGAATGTTTAACGGGTAAGAGATTGTGAGGGTCTTTCTATATGCGGGAATAATGATGTCACAGGAAAGCTACATGAAATCAAGCAAACACATACAACTAATGCATATACATTTGGAGTGTTATGAAACAAATTCATTAAACGGGTAGAGAATTTTGAAGAAAAATTGGGCTAGCAATTCATTTACGTTTTTATAATATAACTATATTGATCGCTGCAGTTATGCGCGGGTATCCAACTAGTCTTATTTAATGGAGGTATATGTGGTGTATTCTATCTTAGTTTTATTTGAGGTCTTAAAAAATTACTAAAAAAAAAAATTAAAAATTGGATTAATTTCCGGAGGAGCAAGTGTTATAGAGTTCTTCTATCCAGGATAACATTTTACCTTCTTCATACAGGTTGGGATTTCTGGTTGTTGTATACTTATAAAGTTATAAGTAATCAATAATTGCCTTAAAAACAGAAGAATGAACAACACTTTCGACTAAAAACACAATTTCGTTACGTATAACATATTTATTAATTAATTAGTAATACTTTCTCTACGCCTTTCGTTACACCAAGACGTTAAAAACAATATATAAACCAAACCAAACCCCACACGTCACACTAACACAACACACACCTACCACGAACTACCCTTTCTAACGCCGTCTAATACTCCGTTACGCGTTTTCATCACTCCGTTAAACAGACCGTTAACTCCGTTAGTCAACTCATCTACTCCCTCACAATACCTAACCACTGTTCCCTCATATTCTTTCACCACCTTCTCTAACCTCACGCGCTGCTCTTCTTTACCGTTACTTATGACGTCATCGACGACGTCACACACGCTAACCGCTAATCTGTTAGTATCTTGAATATCTGTTAACAAACATTTTGCTTTGACCTGGTCAACTATTTGTTTCTGGACTGAGTTGACTGAGTTACCCCAGCTGAACTCGTTCGTAACTCGGTGTTCTTTCATTTCCGATTGACCGTACAGTACAGAAACTAGAACGTTACTTATCACAACAGTCAACGCGCCGAGCGCGTGTAACGTCCTTCTAACCACACCTGCTTCGTTACTCACCTCGCCTACCGGTAACTTACACGCGCCGGAAATCAACTCTCCGATCAAAACCTTGGCGCGTGAAGACTTCTCATGGTCACCACGCGCGCGCGTGCACTCCACGCACCTTCTCAAAACCTCCTTAGCTTTCTTAATCTTCTCCGACGAGCTGTCATCGGACTTGACCAAGCGTAAAGCTAGCTTCAACAACATCTTCCTCTCAGTCATCTCCTTCAAGGATGACGTCATCAAGTTACAAAGCTCAAGCACCTTCAAGCTGTAATCCATGTATGACGTCATCAAATCAGATTCAAAAAACTTATCAGATCTGAAACTATGTACTATCTGGTTATAGGCTGCTGTGTGTATGGTTGTGAGGAACGTAACGGCTCTCGACATCCATGATAAGGTAATTGAATTGGATGACAAAGTGAGGGTTTTGAGATGGGAGATGATGACGTCATCGAAGGATTGAGCTAGTAATTTATTAGGGGGGATGATTTGGGGGGGTTTTTTGGTGAGGGATTTGAAGTGATGGTTATTTTTGGTTTTTTCGACGAGAAACATGGCCGGAAAAGATAGATAGGCCGGATTATTTTGTTTATTTAACTAATTGTTGAATTGAAGCGGATATTTCGGGTTGATTATGAGTAAATGGTTTGAATTTAAAGTATAAAAGACGTGTGAGGGAATAAATATATGTGGTTTTGAGGGGTGATACGGAAAATGGTGGGGAGGAGCTAGTGGAATCCCTGATTTGCCCCTTGTTCACTGTTTTGGAAGTGTTGTGTTTGGTTTGCTCTTTACATACATAATCAAAGAATAAAATACCACAACCAAGTTCGTGATTATACTCATATTAGTCGTCACATTTTGTGTAATTATTATTTATCTAAGATCAAGGTCTTAGTTGAGTTTAGCCAAGGTTATGAAATACGAAATATACACTCGTTTTATCTAGCTTGATACCGCCACAACTAAGTGCACAGAGTCAGAAGGTCGCTCTCCTTTGCAGGGTCAAGAGTAAGGGTTTTTCCACCAAAAGACACAACTTTCACAATAGTTGTAATTATTCCTGCCAACCGCATATAACTAGCTTTCGGTTGTGTTAATAGAACATATTTGATCTCTTTCAAAAATAACTGACACAACAACTTTTTGTGTATTACTTTGTTCTCTTGTACCTTAGAAACAAAGTGTTATTCTCTAAATTATTCAATCGAGAATTTCATGATAACTAAGGCATATATGGTCAAAATACTTCAATTTAAAAGTGATCTTTACACGATAAATATAATATATTTAGGGCATGTTTGTTTAATTTTTTCATTAAGTCGTGTTAATTAACAGATGACTTAATGTAGACAACTTCAGTTTTATTACTTAATATTTTAAGTCATCTTTCTCTATTAAATCACAAACAAACAGTTTTTATATGACTTAATTAATTCAGTTTTTTTCATATTAATTCAATTACGTCGAAATCAAACACCCCGTTAGATTGTTTGATTAGTACCACTTACACATGTCAATTAGATATTATTGTTTTTTTAGTCTGCGTTTGGGTATGGATATGTGTGATTGTGGTGTTTTAGTGTGCCAATTTTTATTATGAATGCGGCTTTAATGTGGTTAAATGTTATTATCAGTGTCATGCTTATATGGAGCGGATGACACCAATTTTTAGTTGTCATCATATATGCTAGTGCTCTAAGGTATCTTGATAAACCTTTTCGGGTGGTTAGGAAAAAAGGTTAAAAAACAGGCACATAGGATACTCTAGTTAAGTTACGTATCTATCTATACTAATAAACCAGAATATTTTACAAGCCCTTTAAGCACAAAAATTAATAAATGCGCTGATGTGTCTTGGCTGTGATTGGTCCAATGTTTAATGCGTACAAGTTGGTAATGCAATTGCTTTTTCAACTCTTATCATTCAAAGCCTTTCATTCAAATAATCGGTTTCAATCTTCCTCTACACGCTCCCTTAATCACCGATTCAAACATAAACCCAGTAAATGATAGTATCAATTCGAATAATATTCCAAAAATACCTAGCATAATATCACCGATTCAAAAAAGTTATACACAAAAATTCTTTGATACTCATCACAATATTCTTTATATCAAAATTTGCTCCATTTTCTTTCATCCCTAATCTCTAAAAAGGTAAAAATGTCATCGATGAAACTCTATTCCAAGCGGCTGGATCTACTGCTCAATTACAGGTTTGTTTTTTTCATTTTCATTTCAAGGTTTGTATTTGTGTTTCAAGTTGGTCCATTTTGGTGCTTTTGATTTGTGAAATTAAACTTTCTGGTGTTATTTATTTTGGTTTACATATTGCAATTATTTGTTTTCGATTAAACTATAAGATATTTTTCATTGGTTGTGTTCAAATTTAAACGTGTTTTACCAGGTCCATAGAAAAGAATTGGAAATCACGTTCATGAATTACATTTTGTTTTCGTTTTAACTTTGTATGATTTACCTTCTAGGCTTTTTTGAAGATAGACACCATATTGTGATTTTGTTGTTTTAGTTTATGCGTACCAAATGTTTGTGAAAATGTCTGTGTGAATTAAAAGGTTAAACTGGTGTTAATGATTGTTTTGTGCTTTGGCTTTTAGTAAAAGATTTTAGGGATTTTGTGTTTGTTTGTATTAAGTCGATCAATATACTATTGCTTTTAAGAAAAATTGTAAGAAAAATCAACTCTCCGATCAAAACCTTGGCGCGTGAAGACTTCTCATGGTCACCACGCGCGCGCGTGCACTCCACGCACCTACTCAAAACCTCCTTTGCTTTCTTCATCTTCTTCGGTGCCACGTCACCGGACTTCGCCAACCGTAAAGCTAGCTTCATCAGCATCTTCCTCTCAGTCATCTCCTTGACGGATGACGTCATCAAGTTACAAAGCTCAAGCACCTTCAAGCTATAATCCATGTATGACGTCATCAAATCTGATTCAAAAAACTTATCAGATCTGAAACTATGTACTATCTGGTTATAGGCTGCTATATGTATGGTTGTGAGGAACGTAACGGCTCTCGACATCCATGATAAGGTAATTGAATTGGATGATAGAGTTAGGGTTTTGAGATGGGAGATGATGACGTCATCGAAGGATTGAGCTAGTAATTTATTAGGGGGGATGATTTGGGGGGGGGGGGGGGTTGGTTAGGGGATTTGAAGTGATGGTTATTTTTGGTTTTTTCGACGAGAAACATGGCCGGAAAAGATAGATAGGCCGGATTATTTTTTTTATTTATTTAACTAATTGTTGATTGAAGCGGGTATTTCGGGTTGATTATGAGTAGATGGTTTGAATTTAAAGTATAAAAGACGTGTGAGGGAATAAATATATGTGGTTTTAAGGGGTGATACGGAAAGTGGTGGGAGGAGCTAGTGGAATCCCTGATTTGCCCCTTGTTCAAGAGTAAGGGTTTTCCCACCAAAAGACACAACTTTCACAATAGTTGTAATTATTCCTGCCAACGGCATATAACTAGCTTTCGGTTGTGTTAATGGAACATATTTGATCTATTTCAAAAATAACTGACACAACAACTTTTTGTGTATTACTTTGTTCTCTTGTACCTTAGAAACAAAGTGTTATTCTCTAAATTATTCAATTGAGAATTTCATGATAACTGAGGCATATATGGTCAAAATACTTCAATTTAAAAGTGATCTTTACACGATAAATATAATATATTTAGATTGTTTGATTAGTACCACTTACACATGTCAGTTAGATATTATTGTTTTTTTAGTCTGCGTTTGGGTATGGATATGTGTGATTGTGGTGTTTTAGTGTGCCGATTTTTATTATGAATTGTAGAATACTAACTATGTAGGAAACATGTTTATCTTGTGATTGGTGAGGTGTTAGAAGTGACGAGGAGGAGAGGAAAGAAAGAAAGAAAGGAACCTTGAGAGAAAAAAAGAAAATATTATATTGAGATTAAGTGAAGGTCCAACCCTCTCCACATGTGGAGAGGGGTATTTATACTTACAATAAAACGCCCACTCCCGGGCTGTGGATCAGGCATACAGTGGGTGAAGACCCGTCCTTCTTCCACGGTGTTACTTAAACTAATACTAATTAACTAATAAACAAACTAACTACGAGCTAACTTAATGCTATTACAATCATTAGGTGACCGAGACTTTTACAGGAATATTTGTATTCCTAACAATCTCCCCCTAAGCGAGGTCACCTTTGAAATTAAGAACTTTGGTCTTTAAGCATTCTTTAGTCTTTGTAGCTCGTAGGATCTGATTCTTCACTTTTCAACACACTTCGTACTTAAACCAAGCGAACTTGTGATAAGAATTCCTTTGAGATATGTGATCTTTGAGCTTCTTTGAGATCATCAGCCAAAGTAAATCTCCAAGCTCATCCGTAGTTGTATTGCCTTCATGTGATGTAGTGACTAAGGACCATCATGCTCACACCCTTCTGGATCAGGAGACTTTACATTAGAGTTGTGGATCAGGAGACTTTTTCATCAGAGTTGCGGAAGCGTTGTTGGTAGTCTCTCAATATTTGTTGTAGCAAGTCTCTCATCTTCTTTGATAGTGTGGAGGATGTGTGAGCATGAGGTATGGATTGACCCGATTCAGCTGGAAACTGGAGTCATCAACGCCATCTTTATATGTGTCCCTGAAATAAAACAGTTAGCAATAAAGATAGAGAACGAACATGGCTTTGTCATTCGTTCTGCGAGGACAGACTACCCTCCGGTTTTGTGAAAACCGACCTGTGATCAGGTAGAGTCTCTTTTAAAGAGGACTCTCCTTGACAGGAATTTCCAGCTTGTAGTATAGAATTTTCCAAAGAATCCACTTTGGAATCTTCATACTCAGCATGTTCTCATACCGGAATGTCTCAAAGCAGACAGCACGATAGAGTGAATCGGTGAATGAATATTCACGGATTGATGAGAAATAGATTTATAGAAATCACTCGTGTGTCCTATGATCAACATTTTTGAGACACAACGAGAGTTTTATACTTTGAATCACATTTCCATCAAAAATACTTTTGTTTGAAAGATATTACACAATCAATGTGCTCGAAAGATTAGTTGGTGAGCACATTGAGAGGTTTTAGCAAAAGTATCCGTCAATCCATATCCTGGAACAAGTTTGATTCAATTATGAATCGCACCATTGTTGCTTTCCAGTTGTCACTTGATCATTGATCCAAGATGGATCTCATATGTCACCTACCAAGAGCTTGAGTGATGTTCGCTCTAAAAGGATTTCCATCGTCATTGTGAATATTTACATATCACTCGGATGTTCTGGCAATACCACAAGGATAATGCGTAGGACTCTAAATATTTTATCTTATTTTCCACATTGTGTGAAACAATAAGCATATTTGGAATGTGTGTCCTAACGAGATTTATGGATGATCTCATGGCTCTAGACTCAATAGTGCGTTTTGATCCGCTCCTGGAGACTGGGGAGGCGTCTCCTGTTTTAGGTATCAACATAGCTCGCAATGAGCGGTCGATACATTGCACAGGGTTCCCCGTGAGAATGAGACAAGTTCTTTTAAGAGAACATGAGTGGTTGGGAAGTTTAGTGCAGTGCGTCATTGGGTCCATGACATCTTGTCTTCAATACTAGTGTTACTTTAGTAACCACTAGTAGATTATGAATTGAACCCGGTTTCTGCCCTAAGGTTGAATATTTGGAGGGCTATTTCTTTTCACCCTTTCTCATTTCATTTCTTTTTCATTCTTCAACCCCTTCAGTGCTTACCGAGACTTCACCACTAGAACCTTGTTGGGTTTGTTCCAGTCTTAGCTCTATCTCAGTCCGCACTCTTCCCTTTCTCACTTTACTCATTTTTTCAATCATTCCTAAGGACTTCTAATCTATCTATGGATTGTCCCTGGGAAGATCCTTCCGGTTCTGGTGGATCATGGGAACGTATACCTAACCTTAACCAACCTTATAACTCCGTGCATTAAAGTAAATGGTCGGTCTTAGGTATTATTTCCACAAACGCCTTTCGCTCCCCCTCAATATGTGCATCGATATTCGAAAGTGTTTAGCACATATGTGGGAGCCTATTATTGAGTCGAAAAGATCACATTTGATATCAGATTGCATATTTAAATCACATTCTCTCTCCCCGATCAAAAATTTCAAATCTTTCGAGATTTTTGATCTCAATTGATTTAAATAATTTAGAAAGCGTTTTGAGAGAGAAATGCGGTCAATTTTAATATTTTCTGATAAAAAGGAACTTTTTCTTGCTCCCCCTCAAACTGTGAGGGAGGTTGTTATGTGTCAGATTTGAAGAGTTATCAAAATATTCGAAGTTTTAACGAAAACTCTTTGAAAGTTTACTCATTCTGACACATAACCATCACAAATCTTTTTGTTGCAAGGTTTTATTTACGAAGTGTGGGGAGTTTTGATGATACATAAAATTTTGAGAAATCACTCTCCCCCTCAATCAATGACGGATGTTAAAGCATAAATATTTTCATAAACTATTAATGTCATTGATTGAGTGAAAATTTTATCAAACTTTTGAGTTCAATTTGATTTTCATTCAAAATTTCCTGGTACCACCAAGTTTTGCACAAATACTTTCTGGAAAAATCATAGAAGGGAAAGTATTTGGCGATAAAAAGAAGATTTCTCTTCTTTATCAAGAAATAATGCACTGAAGCGTACATTAAATCGAGGAAACATGGATATAAAGTAATCCATGCCCAAGTGAACTTCACCCGGTAAAAGGAACAACCGTCTTTTTGGCGACGTGTTTTCCCCATTTTGAAAAGCGGATTGCTATCTAAAGTAATAGAAAACCATATTTTTGGAGACCGGGTTGTAGCCTGAAATGACTACAAGCCATAATTTTAAGAATGTTTTGAGATACGACATGTTTTTGAAAACAACTTTATTTGAACCGAAAAACTCTTGCTCAAGCATATGTAAGATTCCGTGTCATTATTGAATGACATTTCTAGAAACGTACATAATATCGATTATACAAGAGACATGTCGTGAGAAGAATATTTTTGGATTTTTCAGATTTTTTTTTTTTTTTTTTTTTTTTTTTTTTTAGATTTTATAATTTTTCTATATTGGATACTATACAAGGATATGTGAAGCAACAGGAGTACATATGCATATATATATATATATATATATATATATATATATATATATATATATATATATATATATATATATATATATATATATATATATACAGAAGTATGTACACTATGCGGGATAGAATATGCAAAAGGCAAGAGAAAAGTTTATAAGGATACACAAGGAGGGCCACAAACTAATGACAGTACAAAACAAACATCCCAACCAACACACATAATTATGACACTGAACCCCACTACTGATCACATTACTCAGTACGTTGGAGAAGACGGTAGTCCCCTTCACGAACTCTGCCACCAACGTAGCACTCCAGGCTTCGGAAGATTCTTCGTACCTTCAATCTCTTGCGGATACCAGCCAAGAACCTCTTGTTCCGGGTTAACTCATTTGCAGACCAGTGATTGGTATAACGTCTAGTTCCCTGGTCATAAACGTGGTATTCTTTCACTCTGAAGTCCAATGCCTCTTCGACCATTCGTAAGGTACCGTCGCTGAACTTGTGTATTTCATTGAAGCGCAAAACCATGGGAACATTGTATTTGTCACGAAATACCGTTGCCAGGGGAGATTCAATGACTGTAAAGTCGGCAACCCGTTCCAGACTATTGACATTCCATAGAGGTCGTGTGAGGTTGAGCTGTGATTGGTAGCTTTCGATGCCAAGCTGAAAGTCTTCGACCCGTTTCCTGATGACGATACCCCGGATCCAGTGAAGTACAGCAAACACAAGAGACTTCATTTCACGTGATGGTAGATGATGCAGCTTTCCTTGAAGATGGAGTAGATACAAATCTTCGAAATCATTAGGGTGTAGGTGTTTGAAGTCCCCTTCGGATATGGTGTAGTCCTTGAAGTCAGCTCGTCTGAGTGTAATGTTCTTGAGATAGTCATATCCATAGATGGGATGTAGTTAAACTTTAACCACACTAATGATTTGAAGAGGTGAGCGAACTGACTTTTGGTCACCTGGAGATTGAAACCGATCTATGTAGAACTGCTGCTTCTTCACCCACCAGTGAGAAATGCCCAGAGATGCCGAGATGTTGTAGTCGCATTCATGAGTACTCCACATACTGTCGGGGACTAGCTGTTCCAACCCGATATCAGAATAATGGGCAGCTTTCATCTTTGTAATGGACAAGGCTGACTTGCATTGTCTACTCCCAAGCTTAAGATATTCAAGGTCTTTGTTGAAGAAGAATTCAGCTTGGATAGTGACATTTCCAGGAGGACCACCCAAGGGAAGTGGAGTGTTGTAATTATACTTCATTATTCCTTCATCCACAATGTCATTGAACATCCTGTGGCACTCTTCCATCTGGTATTGTAGATGATTAACATCCTGATGAAAAGCTTTGACAATGTTGAAGGCAGGTCCTTTTGAGTGAGCCTTGAGAGACCACGTTTCTTGCAGAACCATGTGATGAATGTTCCCATATCACCAGTTTGGGAAAGTAGGGAATCTTCAGAAGGTGGAACAAAGCTGGTGGTGATTGCATTAATCCAGTTATTCTCATTGGTTGGCAAGTCAGAGGAAGGAATCGTCCAGTCAGGCTCAGGTGATTGTGGTATGTTGTCATCTGGTTTCCACCATGTCTCTTTGTCAACCTTGGTTAAGGGAACCTGCGGTGGATCATTTGTGTCAGTTCTGGTGAATGATTTCCACCACTGTCTCCCAGGGATGTGAGTTGTAGAAGCATCATCATCTTCGTCATCGGAAGAATCATCGTGTTGAGGAGTGACAGACGCTTCATTAAAGACAAGATCGTCATGGGCATGAGATGCAATGGAGGTTGCACCAGCGTCAAAAGTAGTCCAAGCAGCATACTAAACTTGTTTTGCTTGTTTAGACGGAGCTGACTTGGTTGACTTGTCCGTCTGATGTTTTTGAGATGGTGATGAGGTGGGTTGTGATGATCTGCTAGGAGCTTGCCCCACCAGGCAGTGAAGGAGTGCCTGATGGACCAGATGCCCCAGCAGGTGGTGGAGGTGGAGGTGGTTGAGGAGGTGATCCAGATGGTGGCTTGGGATGGCCCTGGCGTCGCTGTTTTCTCTTTCGTTCAATTTCCATATCCCGGGCGTGTTCCTCAGCATCATCTTGTTGAATTGAGGCCTCCAATGCCTTATACAGCTGTACGTGAGCATCGTGTCCAGTGTGTTGACCCTGTTGATACATACTGTGCTACAGAATGATCTTCATGTCATTGATAGGTAGGTCTTTGAATCTGGATCTGAGGGGGGCTTCAAGAGCAATACTGACAGCTTCAGCTACTTGTTCGTTGATAGCCTGAGATACTTGTCGTTCAAGATCAAGATGCTCCAACTTCTATAATCTGTCTATAATCTGCTGCCATGATTAGTAATCGTTTGTGGCAGATTGAGGTTTACTAGGGTTTGAAGTAAAAAGGCATGCTTGTCCAATTTCTCACGAATGACAAGGTTATCTTGAACAGCATCGGCAGTCAAAGCAGCTAAAGTGTCCAGATCCAACTTCTTCTCAGTGCTAGCAGGAGCGACAGATGCAGACGGTTTCTCTTGTGTGACGGCAGCTTGCGGGATGTCATCGTTGTTAGGACCAGCAGTAGACGTTGGTGCAGACTTGGTAGGAATGGTGGAGTTGTCTTGCTCAATAGGCACATCAACCATTGACACAACTTCTCCATGCTCATCACCAGACTTTTCACCTTCAGCATCATCCGGCTTATCCATGAGGAATTGATCGCCAAAAGTATCCAGATTCTTGTACGATGATAGCATACCAGTGGGGGTGTCAGGTACCACCTCGAGCTTAGGATCATCAGTTTTCAATTTGAGGTTACCTTGAATATCCGGATACGCAGTAGAAACAAACTCGTCATCGAGTGGATTGACAGGGGTACAGACTCAACAGGTTTATCCTGTACTGGTTGATGGCTGGTTACATCTTGTGTAGCGAGGTGGAGTTCATCACCTTTGGGAGCAGAACTGGTGTCAGTCTCAGAACTGCTTGATTTAGCGAGGTGGAGCTCATTTTCAGCACGTAATTTAGCAATTTTGCAATTAGTTTCATAAGCGTCGTGTTTCCATTTGGCGTCATTGCGTTGCTCATACATCTTGATCTGATTTTTAAGACAGTTGATAGTTAAGTCCTTGTCATGCAGCTGAGTTTTCAGATTGTTGATCATAAAATATTCATTAAGATCAGGCAATTCCGGATTTAGACACGGTTTGCAGTTTTGAAGACATTCTTCTTTACATTGTATTTCAATTTCAAGTTCAATGCAATGTTTTTGTAATTGTGAAAACCGTTTTTGGAGTTGATTAAATGCCTCTTTTTCAACCATGTTCTGGTCCATTGTCTTAGAAAACCCAGCTTTGAGACAGGGGTTTTCATCAAACAGATCATTTTTGAAGACATCATACAGATCATTTTCTCCCCCTTTATAACACATATTTGTTGAAGTAGATAAGGGTAATACACTGTCAGCCTGTCTCAACAGATTTGTATTATAACAGAGATTACTTTGATCTGTATGATGACATACATTTGATGGCGTATTGTATTGATCAATTGACGATACCTCATTGCTTGAGTCTGATTTGAGTATGTTCTCCATAGCCGGGGTCACCAATTTAGCTGAAGTAACACTCTTATCATTTTCTGAATCCATGAGTACAGTGTTGACCGACTTTGCATCCACTGTTAAACCCAAACCCAAACTATCACATGCATGTCCACCATGTGTCTCAGCCTTGTCATCATCTACAGGTTCAAGTATTGGCTGTCTCTCGATGTACTCTTTAACCTTATCCAAGTTTTGTCGTAGCATATCTCTATAGTGATCAACATCTATATTTGTGTGATCAGCGAAGCACTTCATAGTCATCTGACCGTCGTAATCATAGATCATGGAGGATTTGGAGTCAAATAAGTTATGCAGTTGTTTGCTGAGCACGCCTAGGGCAGCAGAGGATCCTTCATTAGATGTTTCTTTTCTGACCAATTGTTGTCGTAATTGATCCAAATTCAAGATCATAATGTCTGTGAATGTTTGAACATCTTGACCGAAAAGTGTTATGAATGCACGTTCAAAGCCCATTACGAATCCATTGCCCTCAAGCAACATATAGAGATGTGACTGAAGTGTTTGAAAGCATTCAATGTGACATTCTCTTGCCAATTCAAGCAATATGCATGACTGAGGAGTCGCATTCTCTTGAGAGTCCGAGCATGATTGTCCACTAGAGTCAACATACGATACAGGTCCTTTCATTTGAAGATGGAGCATACCACTCATATGAGAACCAAGCAAACCTTAGATGATAAGGTCGCAAGGAGGAAATCACTAGTGAGGAGATAACCGCAAGATATGCTAACCACAAGACCTAACCGCAGAGTACTTAATCGCAAGAGCTAACCACAATAGCAGAAATCTAACCGCAATGAGTTAACCGCAATCCACTTAACCGCAGAGAGCTATCCTCAGTGAACTAAACGCAAAGCATTTAACCGCAGAACCTAAACGCAATAAGCTAGCTGCAGATGACTTAACCACAGGATCTAATCGCAGAGACAAAAATCCAAAACTGTCACTTTCCTTGCGTTTTGTTTGTATTCCCAAAATGGTAATCGCAGCAAGCTAACCGCAGATAACAGAACTTAAACGCAACCAAGCAATAAAACAGTGGACTTAACCGCAACAAGGAAAATCCGCCCAAAATCAACTCCACACTTCAAATAGATTACAGAAATGGTAACACAAACTAACTACAATGTTCAACAAACACTAATGAACATAAAAGTACATCTCTAACATGTATGACAACACTAGAAAGATAAAACCAAGATGTTTTCCAAGAAAATGACTTCACACTCACAAAACCACTCAAAACATCATCAAATTTGATTCTACAAGGCCCTAAGATGAAACCTTGGCTCTGATACCAATTGTAGAATAGTAACTATGTAGGAAACATGTTTATCTTGTGATTGGTGAGGCGTTAGAAGTGAGGAGGAGGAGAGGAAAGAAAGAAAGAAAGGAACCTTGAGAGAAAAAAAGAAAATATTAGATTGAGATTAAGTGAAGGTCCAACCCTCTCCACATGTGGAGAGGGGTATTTATACTTACAATAAAACGCCCACTCCCGGGCTGTGGATCAGGCATACAGTGGGTGAAGACCCGTCCTTCTTCCACGGTGTTACTTAAACTAATACTAATTAACTAATAAACAAACTAACTACGAGCTAACTTAATGCTATTATAATCATTAGGTGACCGAGACTTTTACAGGAATATTTGTATTCCTAACAATGCGGCTTTAATGTGGTTAAATGTTATTATTAGTGTCATGCATATATGGATCGGATGACACCAATTTTTAGTTGTCATCATATATGTTAGTGCTCTAAGGTATCTTGATAAACCTTCTCGGGTGGTTAGGAAAAAAAGTTCAAAAACAGTCACATAGGATACTATAGTTAAGTTGCGTATATTTAAATAAAAGACTTGCTTTCCAAATAACCAACAAAATGATCAATAAAAATGTATACTTGTTAATGGTATAATTATTGTTATTGTCCTGTCTAGAAAATGTAAGCAAATGATCAATTAAAAGGTATACTTGTTAATGATATAATTATTGTTATTGTCTGTCTAAGAAATGTATGTTTACGTTAGTATCATTTTCAGTGATGTTGAATTGTTGATACTCGACTTAATGCTATAATTATTGTTCATTATTTTCAGTGATGTTGAAGGAAAGCAATCCATGATTGAGACAATATCGTAATTCAACTGATAAAACAAGTCGAAGAGCGAGGGCGGATTAAGTTTGACCAAAAATTAATAAAGAATATAGTTAATTGCATAAATCGTCCTTGAACTTTGGCCAAATTGCATGTTTAGTCACAACCATTTTGAAAGTGCAAAAATCATCCCTGTGGGAAACCTTTGAGTAAATTTTCGTCCTTGATTGAGACGAAACATGCAATTTGGCACTTTTGAAACATGCAATTTTCATCCAAACTAGGGACGGAAATTTGCTCAAATGTTTTCTACAGAGACGATTACTGCACTTTCGTAATGATTTAGACGAAACATGCAATTTGGTCAAAGTTCAGGGACGATTTATGCAATTTACTCTAAAGAATATGACCAAAATGCAATATCGATTATGAAATGATGACCATCTTTGAAAGTTGAAGGATCGAATACATAGAGTATGTGGTTAGTCGATCCAAATGTGTGACTTTACAAATGAGAAGATATCAATCATTTTGTTAAGATCCCGATCATAATCTTAGCATTATATGATTTTACAATACTACAAAGCAAAACTGATCCCGATCCTACGTAGGATCTTTAGTAGATAGGATCTTAATAGGATCTCGATCTTAATCATATGATCTTAAGATCTCGGTCGATCCAATCTTACTTTTCTCGAATCACAAGCTAAAAAACTACAATTTTATTTATTAAGTTTTGTAGAATATGAAAAACAAGAAGCTAATTGTACTGAATACTTCATAATCATAACTTTGACATATATTTTCATGATATATGATATATAATAATATAATAGTATGTAGATTTGCATAATTTTATAACGTCTATTAAGAAAATGACATTATGATAAGATTTTAGGATCTCGATTCGATCTTACGATTATAAACTTACAAAAACGAAAACAATCTGATATCAACTTATTCCTTCAATGCTATTTAAAATACTTTAATTTCCCACAATATTATGACGTACAAGAAATGATACTCAAGTAATTGATTCACACAATGTTAAGGGTGTGTTTGGTTCGCAGTATGTTTTGAAAGGAATTGTAATCTGTCAAAAGAATTGTAATTTGAATAAATTGTAATTCAAAGAGTTGAAATGTGTTGTAATTGTAATGTGTTGGAATTGTAATTGATGTATTCTGTCACTTTGTTTTGTTGGATCTCAACGTAATTGTAATTCCAAAAAAATAAAAAAAAAATAAAAACTTAATAATAATAATAATAATAATAATAATAATAATAATAATAATAAATAATTAAATAATAATAATAATAATAATAATAATAATAATAATAAATATTAACAATAAATAATAATAATAATAATAATAATAATATTATTATTATTATTATTATTATTATTATTATTATTATTATTAACATAATAAAAAATAATAATAATAATAATAAATATTATTATAATTATTATATAAATATAATAAATATAATTATTTTATAAATATTATTATTTTAATATTTATATTAAATATTTATTTATTTATTTTTTTTATTTTATTTTTTTTGTATATATATAAATATCACTTTTATTAGAAACACATAGGGTTTACAAGAAATTAGTGGGAAGCCGAGAAACAATCTGAGCTCCCACTCCTCTAGCTATAGCGTAGCTAACCCTACTAAAAATATGAGCAGCAGCCCGTGCTCCAATATCTTGAGTCACCGAAAATCTTCGAATACGTTTTAGTAAGGCTTCCGCATCCTTCTCAAGCTCTCCAAAAGAAGAGAATGAAAAGGGGAGAAAACCATATCCCATGTCCGAGCATTTGGCCTCGTACTTGACGCGTTTATGTTGGGCGGCTTCAATCACCGCACGACCCGGCACAAAATCAACCATGTTAGTTTGCGTCAAGGGCGAAGACCCTGTCAAATCAACACATACATCAAGTCCGCCATCCCATGAATAAAGTAACATATCAGCTGGACGTAGAGGTTTATCCCTATCCCCAATAAGCCCAATATCAACCTCCTTACGTGCCGAAATACCGGACCGAGAACATATGTCAACAAGAACATCGCGCACAACATTATGCCGATGTTTAATACCAACAATCCCCGCACATGATACAGCATGATCCCCAAAAATATCTCCAGGAAACACTTTAGAACAAGCAGAACACGGCATCTGGACAGTAAAAAGAGGAACACCCAACCGATAACACAACACACATCGGTAAGTCCTGGCATTCATAGTTTGTCCCAAACCAGATATCGGTGCTACCCGAAGCCAATCTGACGCATAATCCTCTTTCAAAGAGCCCCACAACGCAATCTGTCTAGGGGATAAATGGAAGGTTGATTCAACAGTTTGGGTAACACGTGTGAAATATATATCTGCCAATTTCTTCATAAGTTTGGGGGCAGCGATCTCACTAGGATTACTCAAAAGGTCAACATCCATATTCACGTTAAAAGTATGCAAAGCATCATCAAATGAGGGACCAGTAGTCACAATACCAGAACTACGGAGAAGCTTAGTTTGTAAGCTGGCGGATTGAAGTCTAGAAGCAATGAAGGCATAGTTCAAGACATCACCTGCAGAATACATCCCAAGTCCCCCAAAGGCAAAAGGTAGGGTAGCTAGTCTCCATTGCTAATCACCAAATCCGGGTCCAGAAGCAGTGACAATACGTTCTAAAGAAGAACGAAGCGCTGCATCAAAAGAAACCTGAGCACCCTCAAAGACCCGAGGAGAACATGTGCGCATAGAAAAATACAACTTGGAAATACCAGCACATGCACGCAGTAGCAACAACTCACACTGAGGATCATTAAGCTTAGCAACAGCATCCATAAGCTCAATAGTTTTAGCAACCCTTTTCATAACAAGCTTACTACTAAACTCAAAGTCCACACTGGCAGGGCCACCTAATAATTTAACACCATGTGAAGGTCGAGAAATATTAGGGGGAAACACACCAACATACCTGCTCCTGGGATCTTCCTTTGGCCAAAAAACCTCAGTTTTATCAACGTTGAGGTGTAATCCACAACTAGGTCCATCCATCATAATCAACTCTAAAACCTTCCCCACAATCAAAGTATCCCCAATAATAGTACCATCATCCAGATACCAAGCTTGAAGAGAAAGAGTAAAGGAGTCTCTAATTTTACATACCAAGGGATGTAACACTAAAGCGAAAAGAAGAGGCCCAAGCGGATCACCTTGTTGTACCCCTTGGTGCGACCATAAAGTATGCTCACCATAATACAATCTGGCAGGACTGGAGTAACAAAATTCCACCCAACGTGAAATAGCCGGAACACGAAGGCGAACTTCCCGTAACATAACCGCACGATCTACCATATTGAAGGCGTTTTTAAAGTCCACCAACAACATTGATAGACCAACATCACCCCCACGGTCTTCAATCAACCGATTCACAGCATGAAGAATTGCCTCCCCACCTCCCGAAACCCCAACACCAAATTGCAAACCATCAAAATAACCATCCAAAGAATGTCCAATCATAGAAGCACAAACCTTGGAGACTAGTCGCCTCCAAATAGTCCCAATAGCAATAGGACGGATCCCCCCTCCTGGTTTTACCAAAGGCGTGAGAGGAGCACTAGCAATATACTCGCCCAACGCCCTTGGGCATTTACCCTCAAGAAAAAGGTTCACAACCTGGGTCATAGAAGCAACTAACTCATCAGAAATAGCAACAGCAGCACCATTTAAACAATCCAAAAGGTGTTGGGCACGTAAACCATCCCGTCCACAAGAAGTACCACGAGGGAAACTCTTAATCATATCAAGAACCGTAGCAGGAGATGCCAAAAGGTGATGATGATCAATAGGTATATCTGGCAAAAGAGGAGCAGATTGAAAAGGGTGCTTAGCTTTTAAATCCTCAAGAGTAGTATCATCATAAGTCGCAATACCCGAAGAAGAAAGAACTCTGACAGCAGCAGTGTAATGGCCATCACAAATCTTCCTCTTACACTGTTTGATATTACGGTCACCCAAGTCCAAGTCTTCCTCATCAATACTAGACCATAAAGGGGGGGGGGGGGTTTCGGCTAAAACCTCACGCACAATTTGTAAACTACCACCAGGTGTGCCCCATGCTGAAATAGCGTTAACAATATACTCTTCCTGTCGTTGACGCTTAGTAGCCGACCTACACTCTTGATTACTCCTAGGGCAAAATGTTTTAAGCAAGCAAAGAGGCAAGACTAACAAACCAACCCAGCAAGAAATGTCATCAGGCGAACAAACCACCTTATCAAGAGCTCCTTTCAAAACCCGAGAGAACCCCAAACGACATTTAGGAGGAATGGATTTGACAGTACGCAACCCCTTAGAAAGAAGAGTATCAAGGAGATGTAAATCAAAACCACTAAACTCATCAGAAACCAAATCCTCAATAAGAGCAACATGAGGAGGAGCCTGTGGCTTGATGAGATCATGCAACACAAACTGAACAATACCATCACCACAATCAGGAGGTGACACGAAATCAGACCCCCCACCATGCCGACACCTAGCCCGGAAAGTATGCGTTTTGAAACAACCACCACATAACCACAATCCCAAACGTTTAAGAGTAACCTCAGCCCTTTCAAAAGTAACCAAATCTGACGCGAGGTAATGTCTAGTGATATCTTGCGCTTCCCCACTAAGGTGTTGATCACGCATATGTGTGATCAAATAAGTTTTAGTAAGTCCATTACCACCTCCATCACGACACCCACTAAGACCCGCGAAGGGGCAATGAAATCTCATAATAGGCATAAGGAAATAGAAACAAACACCAACTGAAAAACTAAAACCAAAAAGCACAACCAAGAAGCCAAAAGTTACTGTAGCAGAACACAAGTACCAAAGTAACAGTACTGTAGCAGAAACCAAGCCCTAAACCAACAGCTACTGTAGCAAAACAGTACTGTAGCACCAGACCCAGAAAACCGTATGTACCAAATCACTGAAAACAGACCCTGATGAAGAACCCAAATACACTACTGTAGCAGAAACCCCAACAACCATATACCAGATGAAGAAGGCGCCAAACTAACAGCAGAATCCCTAAAGAAAAAAAAACTATCGCTCCACAAAGGAAACCCTAAAACTAAAAAGAAGAACAAGGCAACAGAAAAACCTTACAAACAACCAGCCCAAACCACGAAAACGAACAAGGGATTTCAACTGAAGATGTTGAATAAAACCCTAAACCAACATGAGATCAAGTCGATCCCTCAGCATGGAGAAACAACCGCCCTGTTATGGAGATCAAAGACAATCATCCCTGTATGGAGAAGATAATCAAGACCGTTTGGAGAATGTTGAATCAAAGGAATCATACGTGATCAAGATGATCATGAAGAGGAGACCAAGAGAGCGGCATAATCGCCCACACAGATGGAGAGAAACGGTTATTATTATTATTATTATTATTATTATTATTATTATTATTATTATTATTATTATTATTATTATTATTATTATTATTATTATTATTATTATTATTATATTTTACAATGTGTTGTAATTGGAATGTGTTGGAATTGTAATTGATGTATTCTGTCCCTCGCCAATTTCGGTCTGTGTTATGCTACAGGCTCGCGGTTCCTATGTTCTCTGAAGGCAGCCTATGCCCGAGTTGCAATGTACACCGCATGGACCAATGGGGGGATCACGCGGTCCACTATTCTAGTGAAGTGGGGGTTAAGTTCAGGCATAATCTGGTACGTGATATCCTTGTTGATATATGTTCCAGAGCCGGGATTATGGTGCGTAAAGAGGCTCCATTGGGATTTCTGTCAGAGGAAGGGAGAGAATTACGTCCTGCAGATGTGCTATTATTCAACCGGTTCAAAGGTAAGGACGCATGTCTGGATGTGACTGGGGTCTCTCCGTTTGTTGGGACTGGGGCGACGTCATGGGCCCCTGGGGTTGCTTTGAATAATGCTGTGGAAAAGAAAAGAAAGAAATATGCGTCCAAGTGTGAAGACAATGGATACAAGTTCGTCCCTTTCGCCTTTTCTACATTTGGGGAACTCGATGTGGATGCTTTGAATACACTTTCGCGTGTCAAGACTATTGCCAGCAGCCACTCTAATAATGTTAAGAGTGGTGCTTTTATTTTTCAACGAGTTAGTTTCTGTATTCAAAAAGGAGTGAGAGCTCAGATTGTGTCTAGACTCCCCTCCAATTTCATTTAATTTCCATGTTTTCAAATGAAATTATTATTAGTAAAAAATAATAATAATAATAATAATAATAATAATAATAATAATAATAATAATTCTGAATTACAACGTAATTCAAAACTTTCCATCAAACATCTTATGTAATCTGAATTCTCTCCTGTGATGTAAGTGTAATGGCTGAATTACAATTACAACGCAAACCAAACAGCCTATGTAATGTAATTCGAATTACAATTCCATCTATTCTGCGAAACAAACAACCTACGTAATATAATCAAATTACAATTACATCCAATTACGTCAAATTGCGGCGAACCAAACGCCCCCTTTTAGAGTATCTTGGTTCACGTTTCATCTATTGGACATAGAGCTAACATAAGAAACTACTAGAGTTTATAGAACAACTAATACTACTTTAATCGATTATTTAACTGAAAAGCAATCATTTGACCGTTGTGGCTTGGGTGATGACTGATGAGAGCACATAATAAAAAAGGCATCTTCTTTTTAAGCCCAATAAAATCTTAAGAAAATTCTTTAATTCCCCCAAGAGTACACATGTGCTCACCTTGTATACCCCAAAATTTTTCACTTTCCTTAAATACCCCATAGGCGACTCTCTCCCAATAATTTTTGGGCAACTCTTACAGAATTGTAACACGTGTCACTTTTGATGTCCCCACTATATACTTGCATAGTACTAGTTACCTCATTATTTATATAAAGCGAAAATACCAAAATACCCCCCTCTTATTTATATAAAACCTTATTTTTATCTCTCACCACACATTCACACCTTCATCTCTTTCACCACCTTCCCCTTCCTCCTTTCACCACACAATCACCACCTTCCACCGCCGTCACCACTACCACCAGCAGATCGACACCATAACCACCAATATATTTTTTACCCGAAACCACAAAAACAAAAACTTAGCAGTGATACCAGAAAGTGAACCAATCTGACCAAAAGTCAAATTACCATAAACCATCACCCTCACCAGCTTGTTGCTCGACCCAACATATCCGACACCATCACCATCACCTCCCCGTTGCTGAGATCTCCTCATCACATATCACCACCACACGCACCACAACAAAGCCCCACCGCTGCCTCTTGTTCACCACGCGCGATAAATCACCATCACCACCACTCCTAATCACCTCCATCTTGTAGATCGAGAAGAAAAGGTAAGGTACACCAAGTCACGCTCGTGCGTGACCCGTGACCCGGTGTGAGTAACTCAGTTTCAAATAAAGACTAAGAAAGTAAAAGAGTTTTTGGTGAAATCACAAACTTACTTTATATTTTCAATAATGTATTTACGTATTACACGGTTGCATTTGGTATCTAGTTGGATGTGCTCTTTGTTTTGATTTGTTTGTAAAACAAGGTATATGATCATAGTGGTGTTGTAATGACTTAGATTTTTGTGAAAAGAAACTTTGGGTTCATTTACTTTTGTTGTAACTTGCTTTCGTTGATGTTTAAATTGCTTTTGAGTAATGAAAGAAAACAAAAAGAAACATATGCTAGTTAGAACAACAAAAAATTGAACATTAAAGGGATGCAATAAATGTTTACTCACTGAGATGTTAGATACAATAAATGTCTTTCTTTAAAAAAAAAAGTTGGCCGGAATAAATTGGTGTCGCCAGAATATATGGGTGGTGGTGGTGGTCGGAGTTGTTGGTGGTGGCCAGAGTAAGTGGTGGTTGGAGTGGGTACAATAATGTACAAGGTTTAAAGCTATAAGTACAAAATAAAGTGTGAGGTTATACATGTAATTTACACTAATATAAAAAATGTGAGATCTAGTCGCTCAAGAATATAGAAGAGTGGGACCCAGTCACTCAAGAAATGTGTACTATTAAATAATATAAAAATACTACTTTTTAACTATAAGACAAAAAATTTAAGTCGCCCAAGAAAGTAGGTCTCAGTTGCCCAATAAATTAGTGGGGTTAGTTGTACTTTGCAAGTACAACGTGGGGACAACCAAAGGGACACTTGTCAAAATTCTGGGAGGGTTGCCCAAGTTTTCTTGTGAGAGAGTCGCCCTTGGGATATTTGGGGAAGTTGAAAAATTTTGGAGTATATAAGGTACACACATGTGTACTTTTGGGGTATTTAAAGAATTTTCTCTAAAATCTTCATAACAACTTTACAGCTACTAAAATATATTGTGTTGATGCGTTGATAACCGAAAGTAGTATGGAAATACTTGTTGATATATCATGTGCTTTGATGGTGTAGCAATCTTTTGGATGCTAATAAAACCCAAATGATTACAAGCATTACTTGAAAAAGTAATTGTGTGTTACGATAATCAATCAAATATGTCATGCACATAGATATTTTTGTTGTACTAACAACTTGTATACGGTCCGTATCGTTTGTTGGATTCGATACGTTATTCTCTTTTTCAGTTTTGTTGATGGGTCAATGTCAAACATGATGCTTCACGCTGCCTTCATTCTCCTTTTTTATGACGTTCTATTCATCTACAAAAGAAATCATTATAAATCAGTTTTTTCTTTTCATACACATTTTATTTAGGAAATTGAATTTGCAAACACAAGTATTTGATTGGAACACTATATTTTATTTAGGGCAAATGACAAAAAAATGCATCGAACTTGACACTTTTTATGATTGTGTGTAGTCAACTATTTTTTTTTCTTATTGTATGTACTTAAGTTTCAAATTTCGATCATTGCGTGCATTTTGTGACCATTTTGCTCTTAATTTTTTCAAAATTTGAAGGGTAAAATGATAATTTTACATGGCAGAATAGTCACAAAATACATGCAATGATCGAAATTTGAAAGTTCAGTACACACAATAAGAAAAAAAATAGTTGGCTACACACAATCACATAAAGTGTCAAGTTCGATGCATTTTATTATCATTTGCCCTTCCATTTATTACATGATTATACAATGTGTTCCATCTACTTATACATTTGAGTGTTCAAATCAAGATAAAAAGCGTGCAAATCACTTCCCTTTTATTTAAAAACTAGCAGGGTCACCGCGCGATGCAGCTGCGAGCACCCTGTAATTTAATTTTTTCGGCTAATAATTTATTTTGTTTGTACATTTTTTATCAATAGCTTTGCTGATTAGTTTTTTATTGCAAAAGTTTGATGAAATTTTGTTTAGTTTGTATTATTTTATTTATTATTTTTGTTTAGTAGTTTACTTGGTTTGTACAATATGTGAACATATTTTAGTTTATTATGTTCTTTTTGACAATAAATTTATGGATATCAAAAATTTCGTTTAGCTCGTGTCCGTTCGGGCTTTAGCCCGTTTGACCCGTGCCCGTTCGGGCTCGAGCCCATTTGGCCCATTGCCCGTTCGGGCTTGAATATTTGTATAATATGCTTTATTATTTGTATTAGTGACATTTAATGCAGGAATTGTATTTAAGTTGGTTGTACAATATACTTGATAATTTGTATTTCTTATGTAAGGGGTGTTTTAATAAGTGTATTAATTGTATTTATTGACAAGTTAATTACTTGTATTTAATGTACATAATGATTTATTTAGTGTATTTAATGTTAGTATTAATTGTATGTTAGAATTAAATATGAGGAAAATTTCTATAAGTAGCATTTATTGTTGTACTTATAGCTTTAGAAGTTGTAAGGCTTAATTTTAAGTATTTATAATATAGTATGATATTTTTCTTCTGTCCTAAGAGCACAAGGTGCCCGTGAACCATAAGGCTCGCGTTATAGCAAAAAATGTTGCAACATCAATACTTTTCTCCTATAACCCATAACTTATAACTGAACCAAAAAACTATCTCTAAGACATCCCTGGATCCCACAGTTTTTAAACTTTTTTTCATGAGTAAACTACACCGTTCGTCCTTGTGGTTTGCGTTGACCGCAGCCTGTGGTCCTTTGACCAAAAAAATTGCACCGTTCATCCTTAACTCAGAAACGTTATGCACCATTAGTCCTTCCCTCTAACGGGGTGGACTAACGCTCGTTAACTTGTTTGCTTATGAGGGTATAATCGTCATTTTGCACTATAAGGACGAACGGTGCAAGGACGAACGGTGCAATTTTTCGCTTTTGGTCCCTTTTTAATGTTTTCTTCTGGTTTTTTACGTTTTCACCCGTTTTTGTCCGTTTTTTTTACGTTTTCGCCCATTTTCTTCCCTTTTTTCCGTTTTCGTCCGTTTTTTTTACGATTTCGCCCGTTTTCGTCTGTTTTTATCCGTTTTTTTTACATTTTCATCCCCTTTTTTTACGTTTCCATCAATTTTTTTTACGTTTTCGCCTGTTTATTTTACGTTTTCGTCCGGTTTATACGTTTTCATCTGTTTTTTTTACGTTTTTGCCGATTTATTTTACGTTTTCACCCGTTTTTGTCCCATTTTTTTACGTTTTCGCCCATTTTCGCCCCTTTTTTCCATTTTCGTCCGTTTTTTTTTACGTTTTCGCCCGTTTTCGTTTGTTTTTATCCGTTTTTTTATGTTTTCATCCCGTTTTTTACGTTTTCATCAATTTTTTTACGTTTTCGCCTGTTTATTTTACGTTTTCGTCCGGTTTTTACGTTTTCGCCGATTTATTTTACGTTTTCACCCGTTTTTTTTTCCGTTTTTGTCCGTTTTTTTTTATGTTTTCGCCCGTTTTCGTCTGTTTTTATCCATTTTTTTACGTTTTCATCCCGTTTTTTACGTTTCCATCAATTTTTTTACGTTTTCACCTGTTTATTTTACGTTTTTGTATGTTTATTTTACGTTTTCGTATGTTTATTTTACGTTTTCGCCATTTTTTTACGTTTTCGTTCAGTTTTTACGTTTTCGTCAGTATTTTTACGTTTTCGTCTGTTTATTTTACGTTTTCGTCTGTTTATTTTACGTTTTCGTCTGGACTTAGAGTGAATTATAATAAAAGTAAATTATATGGTGTTGGAGTTAGTGAAGAGGAGTTGAGTGACATGGCGAGATGGATGAAATGTGGTATTGGTGAGTTCCCATTTACGTATTTGGGAATACCAATTGGTCAGGATACGAGGAAGAATAAAAATGGATGAAAACGGATAAGTATGGATAAAAATGTAAGAAAAACGGACAAAAACGTAAAAAAAAACTGGGCGAAAACGTGTAAAATTGACGAAAACGTAAAAACATGGACGAAAACGTTAAAAAATGGACGAAAACGTAAAAACTGAACGAAAACGTAAAAAAATGGCGAAAACATAAAATAAACATACAAAAACGTAAAAAAATGTAAAAAAACATACGAAAACGTAAAAATACGCACGAAAGTGTAAAAAAAACAGACGAAGATGTAAAAAAACATACGAAAACGTAAAAATACAGACGAAAACGTAAAAACTGAACGAAAACGTAAAAAAAATGGCGAAAACGTAAAATAAACATACGAAAACGTAAAAAAAGGAAGAAAACGTAAAATAAATCGGCGAAAACATAAAAAAACAGATGAAAACGTAAAAACCGGACGAAAACTTAAAATAAACAGGCGAAAACATTAAAAAAATTGATGGAAACGTAAAAAACGGGATGAAAAAGTAAAAAAACAGATAAAAATAGACGAAAACGGGCGAAAACGTAAAAAAATGGACGAAAACGGAAAAAAACGGGCGAAAACGTAAAAAAAATGAACAAAAACGGGTGAGAACGTAAAAAAATAGATGAAAACGTATAAACAAGACGAAAACGTAAAATAAACAGGCGAAAACGTAAAAAAATTGATGGAAACGTAAAAAAATGGATGAAAACGTAAAAAAACGGATAAAAACAGACGAAAACGGGCGAAAACATAAAAAAACGGACGAAAACGGAAAAAAACGGGCGAAAATGGGCGAAAACGTAAAACAAACGGTCAAAAACGGGTGAAAACGTAAAATAAATCGGCGAAAATGTAAAAAAAAACAGATGAAAACGTAAAAACCGGACGAAAACGTAAACTAAACAGGCGAAAACGTAAAAAAATTGATGGAAACGTAAAAAACGGGATGAAAACGTAAAAAAATGGATAAAAACAGACGAAAACGGGCGAAAACGTAAAAATAACGGACGAAAACGGAAAAAAAACGGGCGAAAATGGGCGAAAACGTAAAAAAAAACGGACAAAAACGGGTGAAAACGTAAAATAAATCGGCGAAAACGTAAAAAAAAACAGATGAAAACGTATAAACCGGACGAAAACGTAAAATAAATAGGCGAAAACGTAAAAAAATTGATGGAAACGTAAGAAAACGGATAAAACAGACGAAAACGGGCGAAAACGTAAAAAAAAACGGACGAAAACGGAAAAAAAACGGAAGAAAATGGGCGAAAACGTAAAAAAAGAGACAAAAACGGGTGAAAACGTAAAAAACCGGAAGAAAGCATTAAAAAGGGACCAAAAGCGAAAAATTGCACCGTTCGGCCTTGCACCGTTCGTCCTTATAGTGCAAAATGACGATTATACCCTCATAAGCAAACAAGTTAACGAGCGTTAGTCCACCCCGTTAGAGGGAAGGACTAATGGTGCATAACGTTTCTGAGTTAAGGATGAACGGTGCAATTTTTTTGGTCAAAGGACCACAGGCTGCGGTCAACGCAAACCACAAGGACGAACGGTGTAGTTTACTCTTTTTTCATTTATTTAAATAAAAAAACAAATTTCATTAAATTAAAAATAACAGTGCATTAGAAATAACGATACATCGAAAAGAATATAAGAAAATAACTTAGGGACTAACATTGCGAACATAATATGGACTAACTGTGTAAACATAACATGGACTAATGGTGTAAGAAAACAATCAAAGGGACTAACAATGTAAACATGCATAACAAGGTATAAAATGAAAAAGTTTAAAAAACCATTTTCTTCTACATTTGATTGGCACCAAACCTGCTGGAAGAAAAAAAGAAAGAAATAAAAACACCCGAGATTTTATTCATGTACAAAAACGCAAACACAGAAACGAACACAAAAATTAATGCAAACAAAACGGTATAACTTGGCTGGTGGGTACAACGCGAGGCCGTATGGCGCCATCTCTTGTGTTGACTCACGTTATAGAACAGTGTTATATGGCACCAGCCAACCTTATAATGCCCGATACCGTGTACTGTTCATCTTAAGATTTAAAAATGCTTAAAACAATAGTTCAGTACTAAAAATAGCAAGTAACATTGTTTAAGTTAATCATATTACCAGCAACCAAAATTACTATTTACAAAACAAAATTAAAGCATTAGTTAATTGTTAAATGGGAAAACTATTGTCTTGTGTCATTTGTAAGATCAAAGTAATGAATTGGGTTAATTTCACATATAGGTAACGAACTTTCAAAAATTTTCAATGTTAGGTAAATAACTTTCTAAAATGCTATGTTAGATAATCAAACTTATTGCATTTATTCAATGTTAGACTATATGAGCTATTTTTGCAACTTTTAACAAGCGGTTACCATTGTACGACTTCTTTTTTTGTCATTATATAAGCCTAAAATAGTTACCCACTATCTACTTTTTATCTTTCTTTCTTCCATTAACATTTCAAATCACCACCTACCCATCAACTCTCTTCTTCCTCTTTTCATCTACCATCATCACCCTCCACCAGTTCTTTAAATATTAACCATCAGTATCATCTATTTCTCGAAAGTTCTAGTACAAGCGTATTAACTTTGTGTCTAATGGTAACAGATAAAAAGGTTTGTCTCAAATTTGGGAGTTAGGATTAGTTGCAACTGAAGCACTTCGATTAAGCACTTTAAGATATTATGAAATGATTTCAATATATAATATTCGTATGTAGCTAAAACACAAGAGTTAAAATACATATATTGTAAGTTTAGTGTCTGTGGACTGGATGTACTAATAATAGCAGCCAAAGATAACTTTCAGTGGGAATGATCCTGAAAAAGAAAAGCTGCAAATACCTGGTAACAAAGGTCAAGACGATCTGATGTAGCACAAAGCATAGATGGACTTGAAGCCTTGACATTTTCATCTTGATGACCAAGAACTAGAAACTGGCAACCGATGTCCCAGCCTCCACAATCGCATTCTCCACCAGATCTCCATCTGTTAATAATTGGAGAAGGTAGTACACTGTTTGGCCAGCTATGAACGCCCTCGGGGAGAATAACAACTGTGCTTATCGAGCTCCCTATATCACCACAAGTTTTGTCACTTGGATTCTTGACAATTATAGCAGCCAGCTCCCCATCCAGCGTGCATATCAACTGTTTTCTGATCTGCCTGCACGGCATATCCACATAAAGGTCTTTCTCGGGACCACTAAACTCAGCATGGTATGAGCTTGAAATTTTCATCTGTCCAACAATATTATACCCAAAGCCTAAACTTTTTTCTTTTGAGCCTTGGTATATCCAACCTCCACTCTTCTTCTTGGTTTCATGTACGGAGTAGAATGAGTAAATCAAGTTTGAATCATCCTTACCAGATGGTAACTTTTTAACAGCAGCAGCTAGAATGTCACTGCTGCTCTCAACAATAAGCTTGAAGAAAGGGATTCAATAATCTTCTGAATTAGCGAAACGGGAATTGACTTGATTGAAGAGAATTTGATTCTTCAATTTATACATGGGTGATGGTGGTGGCCGGAAATGTGGTGGTGGTGGTGGCCGGAGTGGTGGTGGTGGTGGCCGGTTAAAAGAGAGACATTTGAAAAGACCAAAATACCCATTTAAGTAATTAACTCTTATAACTGGACACAAGTGGGCCCAACAAGCTGACATGGCACCCAAAACGGTCATACAGCCTAACATTGAACAAATGCAATAAGTTTGATTATCTAACATAGTATTTTAGAAAGTTCGTTACCTAACATTGAAAATTTTTGAAAGTTCGTTACCTATATTTGGAATTAACCCTAATGAATTTGATACATAACTTGATAGGAAGTTCAATACATATATTTTACTTTTAAACCCTTCGAGTTATCGACTTATAAGAGATCATGTATGTTAACCAGACTCTAGAGTTTGATCGTCAATGTGAAATGGGGCCTTTACACAAAGGTGTTAGCTAGCAATGGGTGACAATGAGTAAAAGGTTGCGGTTCACAATTGTACACCACCAAAATCATGTCATGGTTGAATATGAAAATTGTGATCATGGATTCTGCATAGATAGAGATCAACCGGAGGCGATTGTTGCTACTAGAAGTAGCAAATAGGTTTGCTATAACCACTGATGCCTAATTTTGACATCAAATAGCAATAAATTAACAACCGTAACCTCATTATAAACCATAAACAGTTGCACAATCTCCAAAGAATTTAAAAGAATACTAAGCTCTGCTACTATACCAGTCATGACTCAGGAGTCACAAAACACACTACATAACTAAATACAGGAAGCGGGGATAGCGCCAAACACACAAGTCAGTAACTAGAATTAGGATGCAGATGATGCCAAATTTAAGACATGGACAAGCAGCAGCATAAACTATCAGATATTAGCAGACAGAGTAGCCCTCAGAATTATCCATGCCAATTAGCACAGCAGAGACTCTCAATAAGCATACTGCTATTAGCATTTTTTATAGTATTAGAAATGATGACTGTGTGAAGATCAACAAACTCATTTTCAGCAATCCATCCCTCTCATCCCTCTTGGCTCTCCCCACTGAATTAATGAACCATACACTATAATCACCGACATATTCCTATTAGTTATCCCTGTGGAGTTGATTACAAATCTAACATGGATAGAATGACCTTTACATTTCAAGAGTACAAATATGTACTAGTTAAAGGCTCATTTTATGAAGTAACTGTCCATGATATTTATGATGAAATTGAAAAGGATTAAAATTGTTTTATTACAGATCTAAATACAAATATGTGATTTTGTTTAAAACTACCTAAACAGGATCTTTTTTCCGGCATCCCTAGCCCACACACCAACAAGCTTACATGAGAACAATCACTTATGCAAATTCTAGACATGCTATATCTAAATTAACTCCACCACCTTTAGTGCATCTTGATGCAATAACCTAGAGCTCTTAAGGAGGAAGACATCAAATATTGTTGAACCTTATATCCCCATTTAGACATTACCATTTCTTTAAACACTATAAGTATATATTTAGAGTTAATCCGTCATGACAGCAGACTGAGCATGTGTGTAACTTACAACAACAAAATGAGAAGAGACCTAATAGTGCGAAGTTGACATGGTAACTACATTAGCAATAGAACAATGTAAATTAATCAAACTATCAAAGCAATGATTAATTACCAATATAAAGATACCAAATTGGTCAAAACAAAAGCCAACAAATCATAAGAATTAACAATTTATAATCAAAGTAAACTGACGCGTATAGTTCGGTAATATCGCACCACATTTGATCTAGTTAACTTATTAGTTCAGAAGCACTGCCAAAGCTTCTTACAATATTTTTGCTTTATAACGCTTGAACTCAAAGCTTATGATTACAGGCTCCTGCAATGGCAAACTAAAACTTAACATTGTCACCCTAACAGACCAAGTTACAATCTATGATAATGCTCATATAAGCAGAGCCAAAATTGATTGGAAAAGGCATAAAAGAACTGACTATAGAATCAGACTATAACCAGTATGAAACATTGCATTTAACAAGTACAGTAAAAACTAAACAAGTCTTCACTCTTCAGCATACCTTTTGCTTTCAATCATACATTATGAAATCTGTTTTCTATTACCTGAAAACTATCAAGTTCAGTTATATAGAAAGAGTAGCTTCAATCTTTTCCCATGATTCTATAGCAGGCCCCCGGAGCCGCTTCTTGAAACTTTCAACCACTTCTCTAGCTGCATCCGACTTAGAATTTTTCACCAATCCACTGACAAGAAGCTTTGTGGCTTCAAACGGAGGAACCCACTTCATCCGTATAATATCTTTGCATAATCTCAATGCACCATCAAATTCGTCCACCTCAACCATATGTTTATATATCGTATAATAACCAAAACACGCCAACTTTTCAAAACCATTATCCACCATTTGTTTAAGAACGACTTGTGCATTTACCAAATCACCAACCTTACAGAACCCGAAAATAACAGCATGATAGCTAGACGGATCAGGCTTCACACTTCTCAAATAAAACATATCATGCAACATATCCCTAGCCACAACATATTCCTTTTTCTCACAATGCCTCAAAATCCTATACTTATAACTAGTCCGATCACCCTTTATCCTCATCTCATCAATCCGTTTCAGCAACGCATCAAACTCGCTCTTCTTCCCACTACTAAAATACTCCACCAACAAATCATTATACGAACCAATATCCGGCTTCACTGCAAGCTCACCACTCTTAATCTTCCTAACCAACTCCTCCGCATCAACCAACCTCCCCCCTTTCATATACCCTTTCACCAACAAATTATACGCCTTGACACCCGGTTTCACACCCGTCTTCTTCACATACTCCTCAAACACCTTATCCAACCTCTCACCAAAAATCCCATTACGCACCAAAACCGAAAGAAGCCCACAAAGCGATTTCTCCCCGAAATCCCATGGTTTTCGTTCAAGCATTTCATCAAACACCTTAAGTGCATTATCAACCATACCAGCTTGAGAATACAACATGGCAATCCTGACCCACATTCCTTCAAACCCCAATAAAGGGTCCTTAGATTCCATAACAGTTTTGGTTAAAATGCGATCAATCAAGTCAAACCTTTTGGAATCAGTTAACTTCTGAACAGATAATGTGAATAAGGGTCTGTAGCGTATGAAAGTGGGGATTGAGAGTGATGATTCTAATAAAGATGCGAGCTTTACTGGGTCTTGTTCGGATTTGAGACGGTTTTTGAGTTCTCGAAATGAGGGTTTGGGTTTGGGTTTGGATAGGGTGATTGTACGGATTTGGGAATGGGTTTGGGTTATTATGGGGTTGGTGAGTTTTTTGAGTCTCGAAATGTGGGATGAGAGTGACATTTTTCTTGGTGATGGTGTGAGGTTGAAGATGATGGTGAAGAAGGGTTTTGAGATGTTGAAGAACCCTAGATGTGTTCGTTTGGGGTAACAAAGTTTAACTATTAAATTACTAATAAGGCGGAATTGCATATATACCCACTAAAACATGAATATTTGCATATTTCCCCAAAACACAAGTTTTTAATGCACAATGTACAATAATGTTTAAGCATATTTTGGGTATATATGCAAATATGCAAGTTTTAGTGGGTATATATGTAATTGCCCCTACTAATAATACTACACGATTTTTTTATTTTTTGTTTTTTTTAATGGTTTTTGGCGAATATTGTTTTAAGGGCAAATGGCACAAAAAGGTACCAAACTCAGGGTTCATTTTCAATCAAGGTACTCTTATTTTTTTCTTGCATAAAAAGGTACCCAACAAATTTTTTTGGCGGATTTGGGTTTTTTACTAACATTCGTTAACTCACTTCGTTAGTAAATTACATTTTTGGTCCTTGAGTTTGTATACACATTTCATGCACCATCCACCAACCAACCACCGCCACTATCACCAACTGCCACCACCACCACCACTGACGCCACAAACACCACCCTTCCCCACCACCCATCTCCACCACCACCAATAGCAACTACCACCACCGCCACCAAGCACAAAAAGGAAAGGAATAAAATGAAAATAATATTGTTAGACAAAATCCCAACTCACATCACTCGTTTAACATATACAGACCAATGATCATGTGGGTGTTATTGATTTATACAGTACACACAACACACTTTACATTTAGTGGAAAAAACAGAGGAAAGAGTGGTAGAATTGGTAATGGTGAAAATGATGTGTGTAATGTGTTTGATGGAATGTTAGTGAACAAGATTCTTAGAAATGAGGGTACCGTTCAAAAGTAAACTTATAATGTCTTTCACCATTAACAATGGATTTCATTTAGAATTCTTCATCAAGTTTTACAATTAAATGGCGCAAGTGAAGATGGTGCACATAGGGGATGGGATGGCTATGGTGAGGTTCTGTTTTTTCTTAGTTCAACACAAATGCTTCCTTTACCTTCATTTTATGAATTAACTTTATGTAGTGCTTACATTACACGTCTTCTAGCAAGTTCTTGCTAAATAAAGGCATACACTAGTAACACCTGCAGGAATTGTTGCATTCAAGATAGAGTATGAACGATGGGTCGAAGGACAAAATCAAAAAACAAATGCTTTGAAGACGACATTGAAGTCTTCTATGTCTGAGGATGATCTTAGTAATCTTGTTACTTACACCTTTAACCACTATGCCAGTTTCTTCACAATCAAAGAGAATGCAGCGAAGACTGATGTCTGCTATCTCATATTAGGCGTCTGGAAAACATCAACTGAACGCCTTTTTGTGGATTGGAGGCTTTCGACTATAGATGCACATTTCGGTTAACCGGTTCGGTTTTACCCGGACCGGTTTGTGTGACCGGTTTGAGTCAACGCGGTCAAGAACCAGTCGGGGCGGTTAACCGGTTCGGTTCCAAACCGACCTCAAGAGGAAAAAACCCAAACCGATCCGAACCGGTTTGGTTTCGGTTATATGCGGTTTGGTCGCGGTTAACCGGTTTGGACCGGTTTGTATTTGTATTTTTTTTTTTTCGTTTTTGGGCCTATAAATACTAGCATACTTACTACCCATTGTCCCATTCACATAATTATCAGTTCTCACTTCTCAACATTCAAAATTCGATGTCTCGCAAAGATTTCTCGCAACAATTCCCAAGTCCTCACAAAGATTTCTCACAACAATTCCCAAGTCCTCCAAACGAACCGGCGGTGATTGTGAACACTCCACCACCTGCAGAAAATGAAAATGAACAACAAAACACTCTAGTTGAGAATGAACCGGTAAACAATCCACCGGTGGAACAACGAGCATTGACTGATGAAGAACTCTTTGAGCAAGATATGCAAGTCATGAGAGAGGCTATAGAAGCTGAAGAACGTGAGGCAGCTGCTCGTACGGCTCGGGAAAATGCTCGTAGGGAGCGGTTAAACAGAGAAGCACCACACCGATGGGCCTTGGGGTTAGGCCATCAGCCATCAGAGTCTTCTTCGAGTGAGGAGGATGGCTAGGTCTCCGATGATTCATTTTATTAATTCGTAGTTTTATTTTAATTACCGTGTCGTAGTTTCTATTAATCGTACTTTGTATTTCATGTTTTAACTTTAGCGTTTAATGTAATCCGTGTTTTAACTTTAACGTTTAATGTGATTCGTGTTTTAAATGTTATGACTTATGTTAGTTATTTTAGTTTAGGTGGAAATTACAAAGTAAACTGAATAAAATTCAACTTTTATTTAATACAACGAAAATACACTTAAAGAAAATACAAGATCAAACATTGAGCCTTTCTCGTGCTGAGCAATACTTGAACAAATGAGCCCTTAATGCACATTTGGAAACGGGATTCATTAAAAAAGAGCAATGCTTACATTGAGCCTTTCTCGTGCCATCCGACATTCGGACGTAGTTCAAGTTATTCGTAATAGTTGGATCATTACGGTTCCATTGTAAAATCTCAACAATCACCGGTGGTGATGGCGGTGCAATTGGTTCAATTGGCTCCTGTCCTTGATTTGCCATTTGTGATTTACTTTCGGTTTGCAAATTTACAAATTTACACAACATAGTTATTTATAGTATATTAGGACATGCAATCATACAACCTTTTTGAAACTTATTAGCACAACCTTTTTGAAACTAACATATTCAGAAGCAATCAATGCAAAAAATTATTAGCACAACCTTTTCGAAACTTTTTGAATGGGCGGTTTGACCGGTTTGAACCGGTTTGAAACCGGTTAACCTCTATATATTTTTTTTCCCGCCTAGCAAAATTTGAATTTTTTGGACCGGTTTGGCCGGTTTGGGACCGGTTTTATACCGGTTAACCTTTATTATTATTATTATTATTATTATTATTATTATTATTATTATTATTATTATTATTATTATTATTATTATTATTATTATTTTGTCCGTTTTACGTCATTTACACAAAGTAACTTCTATTTAATACATAAAAAAAATCACATATATTTCACAAACACTTTTATTTAATAATTCGAACGGGAATACATCACAAATAATACATAAACTTAGAACGTGATACATCGAAATACAACACCCTTACACACCTAATACTGAAAGGAAATACAATGAAAGAAAATACACCACACATGGAAATGAAACACACATAATACATAAACATAATAAAGGAAAAGCTACTCGTAAATCTCTTCCTCGGATTCGGAATCGACGGCCCTCCTAGCCTCGGCAGCAGCTTCATCTTCTCTTATTTCTTCATCAGAAAGCAACTCGCAGGTACCCTCTTGCACCTCTACCTCGTAGACCCCTCCTTCCATTTCTAAGGGGTCTTCAAGACTTGTTTTGTGTTGTCTTTGCTTGATTGCGTCCAAATGATCTTTCAAACACATACACATTTCCAAAGAAGTCGGTGTGAGCTTTGTTCTTCTGTTTGAGAGCACCCTTCCACTTGTTGAAAAAGCGGATTCAGAAGCTACCGAAGTAGCTTGTATACTAAAAAGATCCCGAGCCATTTTGGATAGAACGGGAAACATTGTTTCCTTTGATTTCCAAAACGCCAAAACATCAAAGTCCACTTGTTGCTCAGCCGGAATACATGAGATAAAATCGGTTCCGGTATACCTTGTATATTCATTGTTTTGGAGACGATCACTCCTTACCCGTTTGTTGGGATTTTCTCTTAACTTTTGTAACAAGCCTTGAATCGGATTCCCTCTATGCGACGACCTCGATGATGAAGACCCATCATCCATAGAAGGAGCCGGGTTCCCATATTTTTCAAAATAATAATTCCACAAACTTTTAAAAGAATTGTTAAACTCATTTTGTGCATCTTCAACAAAGTTCACTTTATCCGCGGTTAACCCCAAATCATTTGAAATCGATTCAATAAGTAACTCTACCCCGCATAAATTATAACATGGATTTAATGCGGCCGCACAAGTAATTACCGGTGGCAAAGATTCAAAATACTTAATGAGCTTTTCTTTCATTGGTATAACCATGTTTGAAAATACACCACCACTTAATCAAATGATGACAAACTTGAACACATGTAGTAAAGTTGCTCGAGTACCAAATGGGATGTTGGATAATAAACTCCCGATAATTTTTTTGTGGCGTTGTAAAAAACTTCGAGTAATCGGGTTAATCTTTCAATAGTATCCCAATGTTCGACATTAAATGGAACAACATAACCCTTTTGTGACAATTGGTCATGAAAATATTGTAAAGTCACCTTTTGTCTTATAGCACTTAAGAACATGATATAAGTGGAATTCCACCTTGTATCACAATCTAAATTGGGTGACAACCAATGTTTTTTCGCCTTCGAACACATCCTAACATAAGCATTAAATCTTTTAGAGCCCTTTTTGAAATTTTCATGCAACATTTGTTTAAAACAATCTTTCAGTTGATGCATTACGGGATGGTTTAATCCCGCTTGCACAACCAAGTTTATGATGTGTGCAACACATCGAGAATGATAAAAATCGCCATTCAAAGGTGGCTCAAATTCCATTTTCAATCTACTCATTGAATTGGTGTTGTTACTAGCATTATCCAACGTAATTAAAAAGATTTTTTGTTGCAAATGATATTTAGTAAAAACTTTTCTCAACATTTTGAATAACGCAACACCCGTGTGAGGAACCGGAAACTCTTCAAATGATATGACCCGCTTCATGATTAGCCAACTTTCGGGTTCAACCCAATGTGCGGTAACACAAAGGTACGAATATGGCGAACCATGAGAAGCGGACCAAACATCCGTTGTCATGCTAACACAAGTATCTAAATTTTGAAAAAAAAAATTAATTCTTGTTTGGCCGCTTTCCACATGCTCATTGCATCACGTTTTAGAGTCATACGGCTTACATGAGTGTACATTGGTTGGACATGAGTCTGCATCACCTCCGTCGTATCCTCGTCGTCCCAATGGTTGAACGGCAAACCTCTTTTGATCACCAAACCGGCAAATGCTTGACGGACTGCTTCATGATCGTATGCAAAAATACTCCCGTCACGAGCCATAGAAGATTGACCCGCTTCCAGAGTATTTTTTAGTGCCTTGCAATACTTCTGGTTGATATGAGCCCTCAACGTCGAGTTGGAACCCGCCGACATTATACTAAAGCAATGCTTACATTGAGCCTTTTTCTTGCCGTCCGACATTAGGACGTAGTTGAAGTGATCCCAAGGATCGTTGACACGATTACATGGTAAAATTTCGACAACCGTTGGTACATTTGATGAACCAGCAGCGGTGGTGTGGGTGGTGGTGTTTGAAGTTGAACTATCCATTAGTAATTTTGAGAGTGTTTTTTGCTTTATGAATGTGATGAAAACTAATAAACAATACATCAATTTATACTAAATAAAAATGGTAAAATGGTAATTTTAGGACTAATAAAGTAAAAGCATGTCCCTCCCACGTTACTACTTACTATTGTTTCAGATTAAAAGATGTCAGGTTTGAATTCAAATTTCAAAAATTCCAAAAAAATCCGGCCCCTACACATAAACCGGTTCCTAACCGGTTAACCCAAACCGGTTTCTCTATCCGGTTTTTTTTTTCTAAAATCCCTAACCGGTTCTAAACCGGCGGTTTGGGGAAAAACCGGACCGGTTTGGGTCAAAACCGGGTTTGAGCGGTTTGGTTTTTCGGTTCGCTAGCGGTCGCGGTTCGGTTAACCGGTTCGAATGTACACCTATACTTTCGACCGTCAGACCTTCTCAAGGTAATGTCAGGTTCAGTTTTATTAGTCTAGTAAATTAAGCTACAACTTTCTATTGTTTCCAAGGAATATAATAATAGTATGTTTTGCAGAGAAATGTCTTTTTTTTCAAAAAGTTATTTCCCACTTCCATTGAGCAACTAACTGTTGCAGCACAGTTGTCAATTAACTATATATAACATTTCTCGGTGGCACATAATCCGAGGCATGTAAAATAATATTATTTCCAAACACATTCAAAATCATATTATATTCGCATGGGTCCAATGATTATAAAACTAATAAAAAAGAAAAGAATTTACAAAATTGACCCACAAATATGTAGTAACTTGCCAAAATTATCCTATACTTTTAATTATTTACAACTTTTTCATATAACAAACTTTATTTATCGAATATCTAATAGATATTTCCCGATTTCATTAACAAAAAAATTCCGATAGAAGGATCTTTCGATAACGAACAAAACGAGCCCAATATTGATATACTTTTGACATACGCACGATTATATAAAAAAATGTGAAGTTTGATATATATAAAATAAAATAACTTTTATAATGCACCCTTAGTATGTCAAATAACTTTAAAAAGTAAACACTTTATTTGCGAAATATCTATACAGATGTGTACCGGTTTCTTGAATAAAAAAAATGCTGGCAGAAAAGGGTCAAAATTAGCTTCGCTGCAACACACTAGAGCCCGACACAATATTCATTTCAAAAAAGACATCGTACGACAACTACAAATATAGCTTTATAATATTGTTACTGAGGCATACAAGCCTTTTGCTTATTAGGCTGCCTGTAACTTTGGGATCCATATGTGTAGGTTGGGACCAAGCAATCCACAACTGATGATCATAGACAAAAATATTGGTAATGTAAAAGAATGAAACTGGACTTTACCGTTGCTATTCTAGAGAATGGATACAAAAGTATAGAACTATAAAAAATGAAAAAAAAAAAAAAAAAAAAACAAAACAAAAAAAAAACAAAAAACAAAACGAAACTGCGATAATGCTTACAATGTCATAGATTAACTAATATACATTCTGTAAGTTTACATGTTCATAAATAAAATGAACACCGTGTTAAAAAAACAGTCGTTACCCCCGCCGCATTGCGGCGGGTACATCCAACTCGTTTGATCACATTTCAACTCTATCTATCATGAGTGCTAGTCTATTAGACAATAGAAAAGAAAAATAAACTCTATTACTTATTGTTGCTTTTGTTAATTCTGTTTATTTTTGTATATTTTATTGTAACCGTATCTCTACCAACTACCCGTAATAGGAAAAAGTTACTAGTGGCGACGGTGGTGGTGGTGGCAGTTGGTGATGGTGGCGGTGGTTGGTGGTGGTGGTGGATGGTGCATGAAATGTGTATACAAACTCGAGGACCAAACATGTAATTTACTAACGAAGTGAGTTAACGAATGTTAGTAAAAAACCCAAATCCGTCAAAAAAATTTCTTGGGTACCTTTTTATGCAAGAAAAAAAGAAGAGTACCTTGATTGAAAATGGACCCTAAGTTTGGTACCTTTTTGTGTCATTTGCCCTTGTTTTAACTGTTTTCTGATCCTTCTGTCTCAAAATTTAAATCGAACTTTTACCTTAAATATTTTTTGTTTATATTATATAATATTTGATGCAATATATATAAATAGATTGTATTTTAAATATATTTTCATTTGATATAATTTTTATAAAATGTTATATAATATAAACAAAAATATTTAAGGTCAATATTCGATTTAAAAAGTCAAATTGGACTTGTATTTTTGGACGGAGGAGTATAATATTTAGAAATTCTATATTTGTGTTGTAAGTAGGGTTGTAAAACATTTTATAAATCGTTCAGTAAAAAGTTCATTTATGTTCGTTTATTTATTAAATGAACGAACATGAACAATATTTTACGTTCGTTTAGTTAAATGAAAAAAGTAAAAACAAAAGTCACGTTCGTTCATTTATGTTCGTGAACGTCAGATTATGCGTTCATTTATGCTCATTTATTTATTTATGTTATTGTATTTAACTTTTAATTATATAATTTTAAAATTTGTTTGTATAAACAAAACAACACTTATAAAACAATATATTGTGCATAAATTTATAAAGTTTATGTTTGTTTGTCTATATTCATTTTTGTTCAATCGTTTATGTTCGTTTAGCGTTTGTTAGTGTCTCAATGGACGAACATGAAGAATTCATTTTCTTAATAAATGAACATGAACAAGAAAATTCGTCCATTTAAGGGTTTATGTCCGTTTATCTTCCAGTTAAAGTTAAACGAATGATCACAAACAAGGCTCCGTTCGTGCTCATTCGAGTTCGTTTAGAGCCTTAGTTGTAAGATTATGAAGAATTAATATGTTACATTATTATATGCAAATTTAAAAAGTTAATTTTAACTATAAACATATTAAATTTATTTTAGAGTAAACTGCAAAAATCAGCCCTGTGGTTTGTGTAATTTTGAAAAAATCATCCCTATCTCAAACGTTCAACATTAAACATCTCCAAGTCCACAAACGTTCAGCAATAATCATCCATGAGGGCTAACGAAGTTACTTTTCCCCATTATCTCCCCAACGTGCAATAACACGTGAGGGTATTTTTGTCCTTCTTGATTTATTTCCCCCTTTTATTTCTTTTATTTGGATAAAAACCAAAAAACCACTTCACCAACTCTTTGTATTCTCAAAATGACCGCAAATCAAACATAAACCCTAAAACAAACGCACAATCCTTAAGTAAAACTATAATCGTTAAGATACATTAACAATGGTGGGTTCTAAGTGGCATATGCGTACGGAAAAACAAGAAATTGATGAAGAACAGGCGTATAGTAAGTTATAACCCAATTCCCAATTTTGTGTTGTGTTTTTTGTGTATAATGTTATGGTCTAACCCTATATTTGATTTGTGTTTTGTTTTTTTTACAATTAATGATCCAAACATGTTCTCAATCAAGATTTACCATGGTGGATATTTCACTGACCCACCGAATAGAAAATACAAGTCAGGTAGTTTCAACTACTTTGATATGGTAGATGGTAATTTGTTTTCAATTATTGAATTTAATGAAATGATTGTTCAGTTAGGTTATGATAGGAAAGATATCATGTATTATCATTTCAAAATACCAAACAATAATTTAGATTATGGTTTACAAGCATTAGGAAGTGATTTAGATGTTTTGGCCATGACAAAATATATAGGTAAGTGTAAAAGATTTGAGGTTTATGTTGAACATGGGTTTACATGTGTTGAAACTTACTTAAAGTCACCCCAAAAGGTAATGATAGAGCAACTCTCAGATGAAGTGAACCCTAAGATTGTTAATAAGAAAGAGACCAGAAAAAGGAATACATTAGCAATTGAGTGGCCTATTGGAGAAGGGAGTAACTAGGTAAGGGAGGTGTTACTGGGCAGGGTAGTGATATTGTGCAGAGGATTGATGTTGGTCAGGGTATCCAAGAGGCATTGAATGATGATTTTGATCCTTTTTTGGTGAACCCCCTAGTATATCAGTAAGTGATACTGCGATAGTGACCATGATGGTGATAGTAACCATAATGGAGACAGTGACCAAGATGGTGATAGTGACCATGATGGAAATAGTGATAGACAAGAGGAAACTAGTGACAGTAATGAAGAGGACAGTGAAGAGGAAGACAATGACTATGTTGATAAGGATCACTTGATGAATGAAATTGAAGTTGATAAGAAGGAATTTCATGAAAACACTGACAAAGGGGTTAAATGGATTGGTTGTGATACTCAAAATGTTTCTGACAAAGAAGGTGAGCAGGATTTTGCAGTTCAAATGAATCTAGATGATTTTGAAAGTAACAGTGATTCAAAAAAGGAGGGAAAAAGAAATAAAGCATTGAAAAAACTTAGGAGAGAGCATGAAAAGAATAAAAGTGTTGATACCACTTCATCTACCCCATTTTTATTGGAAAAGAGTTTGGTGATAAAAAAAAACCATTAAAGAATCAGTGTATGCATTGTCTGTGGCCACTAGAAGACAACTATATATATGGAAAAATGACAAGTATAGAATAAGGGTTGTGTGTAGAGGTAAAACACTAGTGTTCACTTATCTAACTACTAAAGGGCCAAATGTTTCTAGCCCAACTGTCAATGTTACAAAAAACGGCCTACAAGGCCTTGTAATCACCGATTCCAAGCTACAAGGCCCTGGAACTTGGAGACATTTACAAGGAAGTCGGCCGATTAATCGGCGATTACAAGGTTTTGGGCCGATTAATCGGCTAAAAAATGCAACTCGGCCCTCGACCGCCTCAGGACCGATTCACAATTTTTGCAACATTGCTGGCAACTGTTAAAGGGCCAAATGTGTCAAGTCTAATCAAGTTGAAGAATATTGGGGATAAATGGGTAAAGGAAAAAAATGCAAGTGTTGTTAATAAGGTTTTTGGACAAGTAATAAAAGTAGGTGGGAAGAAAGGGGCATATGAATATGAAGAAATAACTTTTCCATGGGCTTGTTACATATCCAAATCCAAAAACAGTGAAGATGAAACATGGACAGTAAAAACCTTTGAAGATGTACACAACTGTCTTCAAAACAGGAAAGTAAATATGCTTACTAATACCTTTCTCTCAAAAGAAATTGAAGAAACACTTGTTACTAATCCTGAAGTTCCAATCATATCTCTTAAAGATCAACTGCAAAAAAAGTATAATTTGGTTGTTTCTGAACACAAGATCTATAGGGCAAAGGAAAAAGCAAGCTTGAAGGTAAAAGGAGATTACAGAGAGCAATACGCACGTTTAAGAGATTATGCTTTAGAGTTACAAAGTGCAAACCCTGACACCACAATCAAAATTAAAGTTGAAAGGTGTACTGATCCAGCTTCATTAGAAAGGCAATTTAAAAGGATTTATGTCTGCATATGAGCTCTTAAGCAAGGGTTTAAAGCTGGATTAAAAGACTTATTAGGACTTGATGGCTGTTTTATGAAAGGGCCTTACCCTGGTCAGTTACTAACTACTGTTTGTGTAGATCCAAATCATGGCACATATCCATTTGCTTATGCATTGGTTGAGGCTGAAACAAAAAGTTCATGGACATGGTTTCTTGCATCCTTAGGAGATGATCTGGATTTGGGCAAGAACTCCAATTTCACCTTTATGAGTGATAGACAAAAGGTATTGTTATAACCTTCTTGTTTCTTCTTTGCAATTGTAAATACACTTATTTTAGTATACTTATTTCTTCTTTTAACTATTATACACATAGGGTATCATACCTGCCATTGCAAAGCTATTCCCTTGTGTAGAACATAGGTTCTGCTTAAAGCGTATACATGAAAATATGAAATTGCAATGGAGGGGTAAATTGTTTAAGGACCTTTTGTGGAGGGCTGCAACTGCTAGCACTGTCCCATATTTTGATAAAGCCATGAATGAACTTAAGAAGGTGAATGATAAGGCTTATGAATACTTGAAAAAGATCCCACCAAAACACTGGTCAAGATCTCATTTTAGCAGTAAGCTTTACTAACATAGGGTAGTCCTGTTTAGATAACATAACGTGTTTAATTAATATTCTATGTCTTTTCTAAATTTTGCAGGCAGGTCTCACTGTGATGTATTGCTTAACAATATGTGTGAAGTATTTAACAGATAACTGTTAAATGGAAGGGATGTGCCAATTATCACATGCTTGGAGTTTGTAATGGAGTACTTAATGAAAAGAATTGTTAATGTCCAAAAAGTTATTCAGAAATCCAATGGACCTCTTACACCAGCTGCAACTGCTTTGTTCAAGAAAATAGAAATTAAAGCCAAAACATACAGGGTAAAGTATTTTCTTATTTTCTTATTTTCTTTATTACTTGTTTTATCAATGAATATTGTGTTAAAGGGGTTTATTATGTCAATCAAATTTGAAGGTAACATGGAATGGTGGACACAAGTATGGTGTTAAGGGACTATGGGATGATCAAGTTGTTGTTGATGTGCAAGAGAGGACTTGTAGTTGCAGAAAGTGGGAACTTATAAGGATGCTTTTGCAAGCATGCCTTAGCAACTATATGGGAGATGGCTGCAAATAACATGGAAGTTGGGACACCTGAAAGCCGGGTGCATCATGCTTATTGGCTGGTCACTTGGCAAAAGGTTTACAGCTACAAAATAAATCCTGTCATTGGGCCAAAATTATGGAGAAAACGTCCATCACCAAACATTATCACTCCACCAAAGCACCACCCACAGATTGGGAGGCCACCCAAAGCAAGGAAAAAATCAGCTAATGAACTGTCAAGCAAAAGTATGGTGGATGGTTCCAAACTGTCTAGAAAAGGAAAGACTGTTACCTGTTGCAAGTGTAAGCAGACTGGACATAATAAAAGGACTTGTACAGGAAGACCACTAGCTTCACCAAGTGCAGGGGCAAAGAGAACAATAGGAGGACAAGGTACTGCAAGTGGAGGGGCAAAGAGAACAAAAACAACTGCATCAACAACAAAGGACAAAGGGAAGAAACTAATGGTCCCTTAACAACTCAAGAATTGCAACTATGATTAGTTTGAAGTGGTTATTTTGAACACTTTTTATTTGCAAAAAAACTTGTGGTATTTGGTATTTGCAAAAACTTGTGTTTATTTTGTACTAGGTTGCAACTCAGTAATGGCAACTATTGCTACTTTAAGTGGATATTTTGTTACTGTCAAGCAATCTTGTAATGAACTTATTATTTGGTAATTGCAGTATGGGTATTTTGTATTTGCAAGCATGATGTATAGTTTATGGTTCACTTTGGTTCAATTTTGTAGTTTATGGTTCACTCTGGTTCACTCTTATTATTTACAGGCATGATCTAATGGTATTTTGACCACTTTGCATCAATTTCATGACAAAAGATACATAGAACAATACATATGCATAACTAACTTTTTCATTCATAAGATAACATTACAACCATGATTGGGACTTTTTTAACCCAGTTAACAAAACATTACCAAAATTAGTCAACCAATTGACTTTTCCAATCATGGCATTACAACCTACATAGACACATGAAACTAGCTGATTTTTTCATTCATGACCAATATTAGTCAACCCATAATGACAACATACAAAAAAAAAAAAAAAAAAAAAGAAAAAAAGAAAAACCCAACTTAAACACAATAAAATCATCATCCTTCTAGCTTGACGGGCATTCAACCTAGATGTTTCTTTAGGATTGTTGATCCTCCTCAATAACCCAGGTATGATAGCCACAGATCTTCGACACATTGGAGGATCCAACCAATCATCAAAGGCACATTTAGGGCACATAAAGAAACGTCACCATGGATTAATTGGTGCCCATGATGTGGTAACTGTTGTTGGTGCCCCACAGCGATGACAAAGTTTTGGGTTATTCATAACTAGGATTAGAAAGAATTAGGGTTTCAATTAATTAGGGTTTAAGGGGAGAAGCAGGTTTGGGGAAAAGTGTGTGCGTTTAAGAGGGATTATGTAGGTGGAGAAATGGGCGGGAAAAGGGTGTAAAAAACATGTTGCAAAAATCATCCCTGCTACTAATTGACAAAAATACCTGATGAGTGTCTAAATACTCATCATTTTATACCAATCTGAACTGCCAAAACATCCAAAAACACTCAAATATGCATCATAATACTTAAAATATCTTAGAAGTGTGTTTTATATGTTTCAAATACAAAATATGCAAAAACAGATGAAAAACGTACAAAGTTTGCATAATTGGCAGTTTCAGTCCCTCAAGTTTCATAAATTGTCAAAACTAGTCCCTGGTTATTCTAAAAACTTGAAAAAGTCATCAAAGGTCCTTTTTAATCATAAAGTTACATATTTAGTCCTTTGGTGCAAAGTTTCATAAAATTACAAGTTTAGTCCCTGTACTTTGCAAATTGACAGAAATGGTCCTTGGGATGTAAAAACTTTGAGAAAAGCAATTTTGGTCCTTATACTAATAATCTTTTGCAGGAATGGTCCTTGGTGTTAAGTTTGGTGAATTTACATGATTGGTCCCTGAAATTTCACAGTTTGGCAAAACAGGTCCCTCAAAGTTTCAAACTTGACAGTTTTAGTCCCTGGGTGTTCAAAATGGGAAAATTATCATTAACGGTCCTAGGGAATTCATAATTTTCACTATTAGTCCCTGGATTAAAAGTTTGGAGAAATTACATGTTAAGTCCCTGGAGTTTCAGTTTTGGCAAAAATAGTCCCCGGGTAATTAAAAAATGTAATTTATCAAAAATACCCGTGTGTTATTCAATATTGGCAAGTTTGGTCCTTGTGATAAAATTGGAAAAATGCCACAAACAGCCCCTCAACTTTACCTAAATTACAAAATTGGTCCTTGTAATTTCAATAAAACCAAACGGACCTTATTATTTTTATAAACCAAACCCAACACCAAAAACTAGCCCACTTCCTTTTTATTCTGCCAAGCCCAAGTTTAATAAGCCCAGTCCACTTTTAATAATAAAATGGGGTCGTTGACCCGTTTGACCACCAAAACCACCCCGTACCCCTTTTCCCTCCCAAAACCAAAACCACCACACACCACCTCTGCAACCAATACCACCCTACACCTGGCCTGCCACCTCTCACCCACTATCCCACCACCTCACCACAACCCTCCAAACCCATTTAAACCCTTAAAACCCACTACACGTAATCTACAGTGCCCCTTTGACCCTTTGGCGCCAAGAAACATTTTAAACGGTGGAGATGAGTTAGACTAGATCAATGGTTCTAAATTGGTGGGATATGTCTCTGAGGGTCCCACAAGCTCAGAAAATGGCTACAAAATGGAAAGGAAGCAGAAGAACCAGAGTATTAGTGTAGACTTAGTTTAATTTAGTCGTAGGTAGTATAATTTTATTTTAAAGTTGTAATTTCAATTAAATTAAGCTTGTATCAGTTAATCTTGTGTGTTTGAATCTTTAATTCAAGTCAATTTCAAGTTCCAGTTTAATATCTCACTTTATGCATTTTCAAGTTTGATCAAAAATATCAAAATCTCAACTGTTGTTGTTAGTTGTAGTTAAGTAAGTTCATAAGCTTTAAAAAGCTCTGACAAAGCTCATACAAGTTTTAGAACACCTTAATTATCTGTTTAACCATAAAATAGAAAATACCAAAAATAATTAAGAAAATCTAGAAAAATTCAAAAATAGTGGGAAGAAGAAGAAGAGGCTGAAGCAGGGTGTTAGATTGGATGGAAATGGTTCCATTGGTGTAGTGACAAGCCATAGGGATTGATTTGGTCCTTGGTTCTCTTTGTTTCTGCCTTGATCAATAATTGTAAGCAATTCCATTTTTTCTTGCATAGTTACTGTAGCTAACTAGTTAATGCTTATCTGCATTCCTCAGTGTTTATTTAAAGTATTGTAATGATTTTATGGTGTTAGATTGTATGCTTGTTCACTAGATTTCATTAGGCTCAATTTTTCTCTTTTAACTGCCAAGGTAGCTTAATGGTAATTCATAGGTAATTATGGTTAATATTGATGTTTCTGTGATTCAGTCATCTTATAATATCATTATAAGTTCTTAAGATTCAGTCTCATGGTTTAGAACATGCATTTGTTTTGAAAATTATAATTTCAGTTTCATAAGGGAGTGTTTGGCTTAAGCTTATTCAATGAGCCTTGGCTTGTTTTAGTTGATGCAGTTAGTTGAAACATGTCCACTTAGGTTTGTTACAGTCATTTAGTTCATAAAATCTTAGGCTCAAACATTCAAAAGTCAAAATCATAGAATAATTACCCTCACAGTCAACTGTGAGGGATTTAGGTCTTAAAATTAATCACAACAGCTCATAAGTGACTCATATAGCTTATTCTAGTCTTAAAGTAGCTTATTATAACTTAATCAGTAAGTTAGATAGCTTAGAATCTCATATAAGTCAAACTAGTTCAAGTTTCTTAAAAAGTCAAATTACACTTCTCAGATTTTTACAAAACTTTAAAGATTTGTTTAGAATTTAGGATTTGGTACTAAGACTTGAAATTTGTTGTGATCATACTCTACCAGCTCAGTTTTGATTTCCCACAATTGTTATATTTTTAGCAATTTTGTACTGGGCCCCACACAACCTCAAACTTGCTTGCAGGGAAGACTTCTTCCCCTGCACCAGCAGCTCAGGCCAACACCACCACTTTGGTGGTGTTTTGTGACCACCTCAGTGGGTCCCACACCCTCTAGTTAAGTTCCCTCAACCCCCTTCCTACCAGACTCTCTAGATTGACCTCTTGTTTGACTTGAATCACTGTGGACCCCACCTAGAAATACCCATAAACCTTGTCCCCATTTCTGTGTTAAAATCAAGTTTTGGAATAGCTTATTTGGCTTATCAGCTTATCTACAGAGCTTATTTGCCCAAATTAAGTTTTGACAAGTCCAACTAACTTATTAGGACCAGAATATACCAAGGTGGGTCCCACATAAGCTCTTGTGAGCTTATTTTCCATCTCAGTCAACAAAAGTCAACTGTGGAAGCAATAAGCTTCCACAGTGCTTATTAATAAGCTAGAAATTAGTTGTTTTTACAAAAGTTGCTTATTTTTATATATAATATAGTTTTATAAAATAAAAATCCAGAAAAATCAACATAAAAATAAGTGATAGTTTCTATTTAATTTAATTTAATTTTAATTTCCATTTTTACATTTTTATTAAGTAAGTTGTGTTTTTATATTTTTATTAATTTCATTTTAGGTTAAAGTAATTATAATAATTTTCTCAGATTTTAATTTTGTCTTTTAGTATTAATTAGAATTAAAAATAGTTTTATTAGTAATTAATCAATAAATAAGTTATAAATAGCATAATTAGTTTTTATATAGTAACACCTATATTTTATATTTTTCCTAGCTTCTATAAGTCATAATATAATTTTAGAAATTTTCTTGTGATTTATACTGTTCATTTAATAGTTTTTATAAATTAAATAGTTTAAATAATAATTAAATAATAAATAGAATAATAATTAGTAAACTAGTTTATAAATATATAAAATAAAGTTTTTATAATTTTTTAGGATTCCTGTGATGGTTAATTAGATTTATAAATTTTTTCATAATTTTCTAAGTTGATTTAGTATTATTTGTAATTTAAAATAGTTTAATTAGTATAAATAATATAAATAGTTTTTAATTAATAAGTAATTCATAAAAAGACAAAAAGATTTATTTTTATTTTTTATACTTTCTTCAAGTTCATTTTAAGTTTTAGAAAATATTTTTATAAGTTTTTAGTTTAATTTGTAGTGTTTATAATTTTTAGTTTAATTTAAATTAGTTTTAAATAAATAGTTAAATAAGTTTTTAATTAAATAATTAATAATAAATAATAAAATAATCAAAAATATAGTTTTCTTTTCAATTTAATTTTATTTTAAGTTTAAGTTTATAGAATTTTCATTTTTAACCCCTGTAGTTTATTTTTCTTAAAACTCACATTTTTCTCAGTACGCAATCGCGTCTGATTTTAATTTGGTGTACGTTTTAAACGTTTTAGATATCTAGGTTTTACGTAATCATTAATATAGTTTAATTAAGTCATTTTATTTTATAAAACCCTAGTTTAAATCACACACACACACTTTTATACCTTTCCTGTTCACATTCACTAATCACAGATTCGTTTTTAATACCATCACAACCTCGTTGGGACATTACGACCCGGGAAAACACTGTATTTCACGAAAGCATTTGCCTCGGCTGTTTGACTATTACAGTTGGCCATTCACAAGTGGCTGATCAATAATTATCTGACCGTTTGAGGCGAATCAAAATTTGGCGCCGCTGCCGGGGAGGTTGTGCGCATATTTTAAACGATTTTGCGTATTAGTAAATCTGGATATACATCCATTGTATATTTACCATCTTTTATCTAAATTTTTATAAAACAAAACACAAAAATATTCACCTTTACACCCCTACCTATTTGATTCTTCATTTCTCATCCCCAAAACCCTTTGATTCTACTTTCTTCCACTTGTCCCATAATTAATTCTAATGGCATCTCTCGATGACGATTTCTTTAAACAAAGGGCCTGTAAAAGCGAAGTTGAAAAACTTATGGCCTTGTCAAAAATGTCGAGATGTTATGTTGATTATGATGGACCTTCGATTCCTATTCCCTCTCCGGTGAGGGAAAGAGATCATGAAACCAAGGTGACAAAGGACCTTGTACTTTCCTCTGACGATGGAGGTGCTAAATACGTCCAAACCACGGTTGTCCAAAAACCTGAGCTCACAAATGCTCCTAAACCTTCAAGAATCAATCCTGATCTTTCACGGTTTACGGTTAAAAGTTTGTCAAGCAAACGTACAGAGCTTAGGGTAGTGACTGAAAAGAACGATTTACCCAACCTTCACAATTATCAAAAACAAAAACCCGAGACCATAACGGAAGTGGTGGAAATTGCTAGCTCTCAGAGCACACCACTTGTCCCACCTCCAGATTTTGTTCCTTGTGACGGTTGTGGTGAGCCGCTTTTCGGTTTTCCATGTCGTTGGTGTACATGTGAACAATGTGGTAATGATATTCAAAACGGGAGTTGTTTGTTTTGTGGATCGAGTAATTCATTTGCTTATGATCCTAATCAAAACTCATTCAACAACTCCTCAAATTTTTTAAACTACCCATCACATTCATACGAGCAAGAATCATATTATCCAAATATCAATGATGCTTTGTATCAAAATACACCAAGCCAGACTCAACAGTTTTACTGTTGTGCGTACTGTGGAGGTCCACATTTTAGCTCTGATTGTCAAACAAGGAATTCATTTCCTTGTAACAATTACGACTATTCGTTTCAAGACCCACCTCCACAGTACCAAATGAACCAAGCAACTCCTCATATCCAGCAAGACCCTTATATAGAGGTTCGTGAGAAACTCAAAGATTTTAAGGAGGAGTTAGCTAATATGTTGCTTCGCCATGATCCAAGTTCTTCTTGTGTATATTGTGGGGGTCCTCATAATGATGATCAATGTCAACCTTCCGGTTTTGACACATCCACACCTCCACAATTTCCACTCATTCCATATTCTCGTGATAAATCTATCGCAGAATTACTTGCTGAAGAACGAGATTCTGGGAAAAGCATGGAAGATTTAATTGCTGAGCAAAGAGTAGCCAAAATACGTGCCAATATTCACTATGCTGCTTTTTGTGAGTACGATGATGACAGTGATGATGATGACAACATTGTTATCATTCAAAAAGATTCATCATGTTCTTCAGTTGAGACTCCTTCCATGCATATACAGGGAGAAAAGAATATAACTGAATCACCAGCAGTAGAAATAATGGAACTTGTAGACTCCATTACTGCTAGTCCTTCTCATCTCCCTGAGTATGATGTTATCACACCCGAGGTTCCCACTCACTCTCTGAACATGGGGGACGAGCATCTTGACACTGTTCCTGCAAAGGAATCGGACGAATTCATAAAGTCTAGTGTTGAGAACCTTGTCCCAATCCCAAGTGAGTCACAGGGAATTCTTGATCATGTGTGTGATATACCTCCCCCTCTTGTCTTTCCAAATGATCATATTGAGATGTTCTCTGATTCTGATGAGAACTATTCTTTATCTTGTGGAGACATAAGTTATGTGGGGGAATTACCTTCTGAGCTTGTCAACTCAGAAGAAGAGAATGAGGAAGAAATACACCAAGACGAATCTCTTCATCTTACATTATTAAATGCTAATCTTCTCATTTCTAGAATCGAGGCTTTTAATGAAGAGCCTATTTTATCTCCTATCCCCGTCAAGGATAGTGAGATTTTGATCAATGATTCTATTCCTGAATTGCAAACGTTCCATTTTGATCTTTCGGGAGAGAAGATAAGTGGTATCACCACTTCTCATTCTTATAATTCTCTTTCCGTTTATGAATCATTTACTATTGAGGAGTTCCCCAATGAACTCACTCAAATCAATCCCGAATACGAATCATTCACCTTTGAGGAGTTCTCCTATGAACTCACTCATATCATATCTCTACCGGAGTATGATAACTTCTATTTTGATCTAGACATACCCATAATATGTCCTGATCAACCGAGCTTAAATGAGGAGATTCATGAAACAATGAATTCTCCTATTGAAGATGAGGAGTTAGTTATGATTTTCATCATGACTTTCTTTCTTTTCTTCATATATCCCGTGGCTTCTCCTGTTCTTCACTCTTTCGGGAGTGAGGACATTATCTTTGACCCCGGCATTCTCATTTATAAATTATGAGCTAGGGTCTCTCTGTATATCTCATCGGTGTGGAACTTTCACGTGCTTCAAATGTTTATCCAAATATTTTGAATGAAAGTCCGATAAGATTGTCTCTTCCACTTGCTTCCCCATGGACAAATAAATTCGGGGTCGAGTCAAGTTAGCGACTCGGTAATCAAAAATAGTAACATGTACATAGGTTTTTACCCATGTTTCACCCTAGTGTGGGGGAGATACCCCACATGTTGTGTATATATATATATATATTTAAAAAAAAAATGTACATATAGTGATAGCTTCTATTTAAGAAGTTTTATCTAAAAAAAATAATTGTATGTATATACATCTTAAATAAAGGCTAAGGAATATTTTTCTTCTTACGTTCTAAGTTCGGTTTAACACCCGGTACTTTGAATATTGAGGACAATATTCAGTTCTAAGTGTGGGGGGAGATTCGTTATTCTAACGAATTTAAACACATGTTCCATCAAGAACCCCCATTTTAGCCAAAATTTTAAAATTTTTTCTCACTTAGAACGCAATAAATGGTATCAATCCTCCATGTCTAACCCACAACAGGATTGGCTAATCCAGGAGCAAACGGTTCTTGGTAAAGATAACTCAACCCCGTTTATGGCTTGCAATTTGCCAAAAATTGTATGGTTCCTCAACTCCCCATTATCCTCAAAAGCTAATGAGTTGGCTAGCCCGCAAGATTATGGCTTGTGGTAAAGGCTGTGGAAAATCCATAATTGGTAATCAGCTCACCAAGATGTTGACTATTCCATCAAGAGTTGGCTAGTCCAGAAGCAAACGGCTTTTGGTAAAGACTAATCAAATCCGTTGACAGCTGGTGATTTGCTCAAAATCACACGGTTATCAGGTGTGCCACAGTTTTTACACCTGGCTACTCCAGAAGTGATGGCTTTTGGTAAAGAGTTTTTCAAATCCATTAAGTTTTTCTCAATAGATTGTTAGGGACTAGCAATAGTTTAGTGTGGGGGATTGATGAGTGTCTAAATACTCATCATTTTATACCAATCTGAACTGCCAAAACATCCAAAAACACTCAAATATGCATCATAATACTTAAAATATCTTAGAAGTGTGTTTTATATGTTTCAAATACAAAATATGCAAAAACAGATGAAAAACGTACAAAGTTTGCATAATTGGCAGTTTCAGTCCCTCAAGTTTCATAAATTGTCAAAACTAGTCCCTGGTTATTCTAAAAACTTGAAAAAGTCATCAAAGGTCCTTTTTAATCATAAAGTTACATATTTAGTCCTTTGGTGCAAAGTTTCATAAAATTACAAGTTTAGTCCCTGTACTTTGCAAATTGACAGAAATGGTCCTTGGGATGTAAAAACTTTGAGAAAAGCAATTTTGGTCCTTATACTAATAATCTTTTGCAGGAATGGTCCTTGGTGTTAAGTTTGGTGAATTTACATGATTGGTCCCTGAAATTTCACAGTTTGGCAAAACAGGTCCCTCAAAGTTTCAAACTTGACAGTTTTAGTCCCTGGGTGTTCAAAATGGGAAAATTATCATTAAGGGTCCTAGGGAATTCATAATTTTCACTATTAGTCCCTGGATTAAAAGTTTGGAGAAATTACATGTTAAGTCCCTGGAGTTTCAGTTTTGGCAAAAATAGTCCCCGGGTAATTAAAAAATGTAATTTATCAAAAATACCCGTGTGTTATTCAATATTGGCAAGTTTGGTCCTTGTGATAAAATTGGAAAAATGCCACAAACAGCCCCTCAACTTTACCTAAATTACAAAATTGGTACTTGTAATTTCAATAAAACCAAACGGACCTTATTATTTTTATAAACCAAACCCAACACCAAAAACTAGCCCACTTCCTTTTTATTCTGCCAAGCCCAAGTTTAATAAGCCCAGTCCACTTTTAATAATAAAATGGGGTCGTTGACCCGTTTGACCACCAAAACCACCCCGTACCCCTTTTCCCTCCCAAAACCAAAACCACCACACACCACCTCTGCAACCAATACCACCCTACACCTGGCCTGCCACCTCTCACCCACTATCCCACCACCTCACCACAACCCTCCAAACCCATTTAAACCCTTAAAACCCGCTACACGTAATCTACAGTGCCCCTTTGACCCTTTGGCGCCAAGAAACATTTTAAACGGTGGAGATGAGTTAGACTAGATCAATGGTTCTAAATTGGTGGGATATGTCTCTGAGGGTCCCACAAGCTCAGAAAATGGCTACAAAATGGAAAGGAAGCAGAAGAACCAGAGTATTAGTGTAGACTTAGTTTAATTTAGTCGTAGGTAGTATAATTTTATTTTAAAGTTGTAATTTCAATTAAATTAAGCTTGTATCAGTTAATCTTGTGTGTTTGAATCTTTAATTCAAGTCAATTTCAAGTTCCAGTTTAATATCTCACTTTATGCATTTTCAAGTTTGATCAAAAATATCAAAATCTCAACTGTTGTTGTTAGTTGTAGTTAAGTAAGTTCATAAGCTTTAAAAAGCTCTGACAAAGCTCATACAAGTTTTAGAACACCTTAATTATCTGTTTAACCATAAAATAGAAAATACCAAAAATAATTAAGAAAATCTAGAAAAATTCAAAAATAGTGGGAAGAAGAAGAAGAGGCTGAAGCAGGGTGTTAGATTGGATGGAAATGGTTCCATTGGTGTAGTGACAAGCCATAGGGATTGATTTGGTCCTTGGTTCTCTTTGTTTCTGCCTTGATCAATAATTGTAAGCAATTCCATTTTTTCTTGCATAGTTACTGTAGCTAACTAGTTAATGCTTATCTGCATTCCTCAGTGTTTATTTAAAGTATTGTAATGATTTTATGGTGTTAGATTGTATGCTTGTTCACTAGATTTCATTAGGCTCAATTTTTCTCTTTTAACTGCCAAGGTAGCTTAATGGTAATTCATAGGTAATTGTGGTTAATATTGATGTTTCTGTGATTCAGTCATCTTATAATATCATTATAAGTTCTTAAGATTCAGTCTCATGGTTTAGAACATGCATTTGTTTTGAAAATTATAATTTCAGTTTCATAAGGGAGTGTTTGGCTTAAGCTTATTCAATGAGCCTTGGCTTGTTTTAGTTGATGCAGTTAGTTGAAACATGTCCACTTAGGTTTGTTACAGTCATTTAGTTCATAAAATCTTAGGCTCAAACATTCAAAAGTCAAAATCATAGAATAATTACCCTCACAGTCAACTGTGAGGGATTTAGGTCTTAAAATTAATCACAACAGCTCATAAGTGACTCATATAGCTTATTCTAGTCTTAAAGTAGCTTATTATAACTTAATCAGTAAGTTAGATAGCTTAGAATCTCATATAAGTCAAACTAGTTCAAGTTTCTTAAAAAGTCAAATTACACTTCTCAGATTTTTACAAAACTTTAAAGATTTGTTTAGAATTTAGGATTTGGTACTAAGACTTGAAATTTGTTGTGATCATACTCTACCAGCTCAGTTTTGATTTCCCACAATTGTTATATTTTTAGCAATTTTGTACTGGGCCCCACACAACCTCAAACTTGCTTGCAGGGAAGACTTCTTCCCCTGCACCAGCAGCTCAGGCCAACACCACCACTTTGGTGGTGTTTTGTGACCACCTCAGTGGGTCTCACACCCTCTAGTTAAGTTCCCTCAACCCCCTTCCTACCAGACTCTCTAGATTGACCTCTTGTTTGACTTGAATCACTGTGGACCCCACCTAGAAATACCCATAAACCTTGTCCCCATTTCTGTGTTAAAATCAAGTTTTGGAATAGCTTATTTGGCTTATCAGCTTATCTACAGAGCTTATTTGCCCAAATTAAGTTTTGACAAGTCCAACTAACTTATTAGGACCAGAATATACCAAGGTGGGTCCCACATAAGCTCTTGTGAGCTTATTTTCCATCCCAGTCAACAAAAGTCAACTGTGGAAGCAATAAGCTTCCACAGTGCTTATTAATAAGCTAGAAATTAGTTGTTTTTACAAAAGTTGCTTATTTTTATATATAATATAGTTTTATAAAATAAAAATCCAGAAAAATCAACATAAAAATAAGTGATAGTTTCTATTTAATTTAATTTAATTTTAATTTCCATTTTTACATTTTTATTAAGTAAGTTGTGTTTTTATATTTTTATTAATTTCATTTTAGGTTAAAGTAATTATAATAATTTTCTCAGATTTTAATTTTGTCTTTTAGTATTAATTAGAATTAAAAATAGTTTTATTAGTAATTAATCAATAAATAAGTTATAAATAGCATAATTAGTTTTTATATAGTAACACCTATATTTTATATTTTTCCTAGCTTCTATAAGTCATAAGATAATTTTAGAAATTTTCTTGTGATTTATACTATTCATTTAATAGTTTTTATAAATTAAATAGTTTAAATAATAATTAAATAATAAATAGAATAATAATTAGTAAACTAGTTTATAAATATATAAAATAAAGTTTTTATAATTTTTTAGGATTCCTGTGATGGTTAATTAGATTTATAAATTTTTTCATAATTTTCTAAGTTGATTTAGTATTATTTGTAATTTAAAATAGTTTAATTAGTATAAATAATATAAATAGTTTTTAATTAATAAGAAATGTATAAAAAGACAAAAAGATTTATTTTTATTTTTTATACTTTCTTCAAGTTCATTTTAAGTTTTAGAAAATATTTTTATAAGTTTTTAGTTTAATTTGTAGTGTTTATAATTTTTAGTTTAATTTAAATTAGTTTTAAATAAATAGTTAAATAAGTTTTTAATTAAATAATTAATAATAAATAATAAAATAATCAAAAATATAGTTTTCTTTTCAATTTAATTTTATTTTAAGTTTAAGTTTATAGAATTTTCATTTTTAACCCCTGTAGTTTATTTTTCTTAAAACTCACCTTTTTCTCAGTACGCAATCGCGTCTGATTTTAATTTGGTGTACGTTTTAAACGTTTTAGATATCTAGGTTTTACGTAATCATTAATATAGTTTAATTAAGTCATTTTATTTTATAAAACCCTAGTTTAAATCACACACACACACTTTTATACCTTTCCTGTTCACATTCACTAATCACAGATTCGTTTTTAATACCATCACAACCTCGTTGGGACATTACGACCCGGGAAAACACTGTATTTCACGGAAGCATTTGCCTCGGCTGTTTGACTATTACAGTTGGCCATTCACAAGTGGCTGATCAATAATTATCTGACCATTTGAGGCGAATCAATACCCTCACGTGTTTTTGCACGTGGGGGAGATAACGGGCAAAAGTAACTTCGTTAGCCCTCAGGGATGATTATTGTTGAACGTTTGTGGACTTGGGGATGTTTAATGCTGAATGTTTGAAATAGGAATGATTCTTGCAAAATTACACAAACCACAGGGATGATTTTTGCATTTTACTCTTTATTTTATTATTGTAACATCCAAAATGTGCCATTAGTGTATATTTTATTTTAGTAATTACTGATAGTGTATAAATATTAGTGACCCAAGCTCATTAAATATATGCACGAATCAAGCCTATTACCAAAACTCATCAATAAACACTTGCTAGCAGCTCGACTAGAATCTTATACGACACTTGGCCTTACGGAACTCATTATGTTATGATGAACGTATAGGACTACTGCTCCTCAACTGTCACTAACGGTTAAGATATACAATTTGACACAGGACAACGGGAACACACGACAAATGAGGAGAGACCATCTGTCCTCCTTGTCTGCTCATCAGCTTATCAACGCGTGGCCTCCCCACAACCATTGATCATCCCTTAATGGTTTGTCTCTAAACCATACTTTCCTCTTTATAAATAGAAGGCTTCACACACAAACTTCACAAGTTCATACATGTTAGGTCACCATGTTTGACATACACAAGCTTATTTCTAGTAAGAGAAATTTATAGAGAGAGAGATGGAAGGAACTATGTAATATGAAACAAGAAAACTTTGTTAACAATAGAACCAACACCTTCTTCCATCAAGGGATGAGGTATTTATAGTCTTTACATGTTCATTGGGTGTTGCCCTAATACTATAAGCACGACCCATTAGCTTACTACATGGGACGACAAACTAAAACAAACAATTATAAACCATTCTAAATAACGACCTATAACAATGAGTAATGGCCGACACTTAATAATAATATGATCCTAACAATTTCTCCCTAAGGGCTGGTCATCATATGTTGTTTGACGTCTTTAACTTCTTTTGCTTGACGCCTCTTGTATCTTAAATATTTGTTATTTATTTATTTATTTATTTATTTGGTCAACAGTGTTTCCTTTATTCTTACAAAATTTTCTACCTAACCTTATAAGTTATATGGTTTTTAAATGGTTTTTTGAGCTCAATACATAGCTTACACAATTGGCCCAACAAATAACTTTGTGAGCTTTCATTAAAACTTACTCAAAATTACACATAATGTAAATTTTTGTAACATATAAATAAGTGTATAACTAAAAATAATAGAAAGACAAATAAATGTAATAAAAAATGTAAATTATGCATAATTTATATCAAATAAATGTTAACTTTTTAGTTTTTTGTGGTTATTGACTTAATTTGTTAGGGTATTACTAATATTTATTTATTTATTTTTAAATAAATTCATTTATAATTTATACTACCTCCGTCCCAAATTTATTGTCCCCTATTGACTTTTTCGGTCTTTACTTTTCAACTTTGACCTTAAATATTTTTGTTTATATTACATAATACTTGATACAAAATATATGAACGGATTGAGTTTAAAATGTATTTTCATTTGGTATAAATTTTATCAAAAATTGTATAACACAAACAAAAATATTTATAGTCAAAGTTGAGAAAGAAAGACCGAAAAAGTCAATAGGGGACAATAAATTTGGGACGGAGGGAGTACTACCCATCGAGAAAACGATATATCGGCGCCAAGACCGATAAGGCGCTTGAAGGGGGTCGACCGCCACGGTACTGCCGACCGATTTTTACAATCTTGCCCCTGCCATCCCATCGGATAATTTCTCCATTCCCAATGCATACAATCAATGCTACCAATCATTCCCGGTAAACCATGAAAATGCTCATGTCTTGCATAAAGATTTTTAATGTTGTTATAGTTTGGTTTCTTAAAAACTCTGACATGAACAAATCAATAACGCACTTATTAAAATTATCTAGGCAATCACATGTGGTATACTCACCCATTTGCAAACATTCATCAAATGAATCGGGTGAGGTGCCATATGCCATTTGGCGTATGGCGGATGTGCATTTAATAATAACACTCATACTCATTCGACTCGTACAATCAGGTGCGATACTAAAGAAATTAAAATGATTTGGAAGAGGATTGGCAGTATAAGATTGAATACCTTCGACTATTTATTGAAATAGTTTCCGGCTTATACGATATCTTCTTCGAAAATGGGGTAACGGATACTTACAACTTTCATTAAAATAGTCGGCCATCAAACGTAGTTCGGCAACCTCACATTCACAGTAGATAAGGTTACGGGTCAATCGAGGTCGAGCTTCTTCTAGTTGTAACATTTGGTGATACTCGTACGCGACCATCATAAAGTAAACGTCGGTTTCGTCATCGACGTCAGACCAGTTGTTTCATTCTTCGTCACTTTGATTCGGATCCATTGTGAAACAACAATTTTTTATTTTTATTTTTTTTGTAGAGAGGGTTTGAATTATTTGTGTAAAAAATGGTTAGATAGTGGTATAATATATATAGGTGGGTATTTGAAAAAAAAATTAAGGCCAAATGACACCGTAATATATCATACTTGCCATTTATATCTTTTATATGTATCTGATGCGTGATTTTGCAACCTTGCAAAAGGTTTTACTTCTCAAGGGATATTGAGAAGCTTGCAATTCCCACCAGGCAATGTACCTGACCATTGTAGTATAGTGAGTGACAAGTACAGGAGGATTGATCATTCTCTAGGGGAATAGTGTCGTTAGGATTAAAAACTACTTAAACTAGGTCTAGGGGTGATGGATGATTCTTTTTGTATTTTTGTATTTTTATGCAAGCAAGTAAAAATCTTGGTTTTTGGAAGAGTGGGCAGAATTAGTTGCTAATCAACTAACCCAAAATTAGTACAAATGCAAAATAAAATAAAAATAACAAGAAAATTAATTTGGTGAACTTCTTATAATGGGAAAAACTGTATTTACTTAGATTTCACTACTCCCTAGTTATCTTTTACTGATTAATTGATTTGTTTTAGTTGTTTGGATGAAGGGTTGTATTCCTTAATACCGGTCATGGGGCTGTGTACGTCCTTCCCCAATCTATAAGCTTCTATCTCTTCCTATCCAGGGCGCGTAAACAGTTACTTATGCATTAAATACAACCAATAACATCATAGTACACATCTGATTATGTTTCTTAAGACGTTCAAGCCTATTACCATGTAAGAGTATGGCCAGTTTTCTTAAGCCTAACGCAAAAATCAATCAACCAAATCAACTAATAACAAACCAACAACTAGGTTTCATTAGATCTAAGTAAACACAAAGAGGATTAAGCTAACATGTTAAAAGAAAGACAAGATAAATAATCAATCAAATAACACATAGACATATTGAATGATTAAAAAGAGAACTTATCTTCAATTGACCATGAAGGAAAAAAGGGCTTGGAAACCCTAAAGTTACAGTAAATTTCGTATCGGGTTTTTTCTCCCAAAAGTTACACACCTAATGAATGAAAAATCCAAAACTATATATAATTATATAGATTTACAGGGGTGACGGCGTCAGGTTTTAGATCCTGACGCCGTCAAGGCGCCGTCATTAGGGTTTCGTGACGCGCAATAAACCTTCCTTGACGTCGTCACTTGATACAATCTTCATTCCGTCTCTCTTTGTGAACATACGTGACAACCTACTCTTGGTATAACGTGATGCCGTCACGTGTTAATCTCCAAATTCCGTTCTGGCGTGTCAAGTGTAAATGATCATCCTCCTTTTGATTCATCATCTGACGGCGTCACTTAGTGACTCCTAACGCCGTCAGGTACTATTTCCAGCATGGTTTCTTGACTTTGTCGTTTTCTTCACTTTTGACTCCAAAAACGTCTAAAAAGCACCATTTTTCAGAATTCTCGTCCAAAGTACCTAAAATGACAAAAGTAATGATTTGAGGTAGTATTTGATCATAAAAACACGATTTAGGGCTTAAATGACTCCTTAAAAGTGTAACAAATATTTCCTTATCAGTATCCAACAATAAAAACTGCATCTATGTGCCTTAAAGTTTCCTTTTTAACATTTTTTGTGTACTCATGAAATTTTGGTGACATTTTTACCTTGTAGGCTGAATTACATGAATGGTCCATGGATTGACAAATATTGCATCAATCGTTCCAAAATTTTAAAGTTCCATTAATCGTATTTATTTTTGTAAAAAATAACAATTATAGTCCTTTTTATAAATTGCCGTCTATTTTATCGCATGTTTGATACGTTTTTATTTTTTTTTTGATTGTTTTTTACATTTCCGTCCGTTTCATCAGTTTTTATACGTTTTCGTCCATTTTATACGTTTTCATCCGTTTTATATATGTTTGTCCGTTTTATACATTTTCGTCCGTTTTGTACGTTTTCACCCATTTTTATGCGGTTTTCTTACGTTTGTATGTGTTATAAAAAACGGACAAAAGTGTAAAAATAGATGAAAATGGACGAAAACGTATAGAAACGGATAAAAGCGGATAAAAACATATGAAAACGTAAGACAAACGAATGAAAACGCATAAAAATTGGTGAAAACGTATAAAAACAGACAAAAACGTAAGAAAAACGGACGAAAACGTAAAAAACCTATCTAATGGGCGATAAAATAGACGGCAGGTTATAAAAAAGAATATAAGTGTTATTTTTTGCAAAAATAAGGATGATTAGTAGAACTTTAAAATTTCTGGGACAGTTGATGCAATATTTACCAATCCAGGGACCATGGTAATTCAACCTAAAGGATAAAAACATCACCAAATTTCATGAGCACAAGAAAAATGTTAAAAAAGAGACTTTAAAGTACATAGACGCAAATTTTTTTGTTGGATACATATAAAGTGCAAATATCAAGTATGATATATTACAGTGCCATTTGCCCTAAAAGTAAAAATTATAAATGTTTGACTATAACCGTTCAAATAGTTTTTTTTTTCATTTCAACTAGCGTTTGTGTAGTAACTTGAGTTATAACGCCGGGTCCAATGTCGGAAAGGTGGTATCATAACCGTGTAATGCCGGTCCATGTCAGCATTTCGCCCAGGCCTACCTCACCGACACCTTAACTTTCACATTTCGCATTCACACATCAAAATACCCTTTTACTAATAACTCTAGCCATTTCAGATTCACCGTACCCAAAACATAAACTAAACAACAAAACCCAATTAAAAAGAAAATAATAAAAAAACAAAAAGTTGAAATAGTGTTGCGCCAGTATAGTCACTTGGCAAATGACACGAAGAGAGGAGCGATGTGGGAACATGCGAAATGACAAAATAAGAAATGGTTATCAATTTACAACATAAATTTATAGGTTTGGTGAAACCGCAGTCCCCCCTTTCTCCGGCTACCAACCACCACTCAATCACCACAGCCGCACTTCATGATCCTCCTAAACCCTAAACCTTAAACCCCTATGTGGTCCCCACTAACCAAACTAACTCCATACCGTTATCTAACAACCACCCACAACTTAACCAACAAATTCAAACACATCTCATCACTTGCACACTTAACAACATACTCAGATACATCATCAGATGAAAATAATAGTACCCTTTTGACCATTAGTCCTGTTAACCAACCCAACAAATTTACAGTCATTGAAACCTTACATAAGTTAGCTAAAAAACCCAATTTAGCTTTATCTTATATGACCCATTTAAAAGATTGCACCTTCAAACATGATGTTGTAACTTATATGGCAGTTGTTAGGTTGTTGTGTAAATGGGGTATGGATATTAAGTTGTATTATGTGTTTCTTGATGTTGTAAATGATAAAGATGGGAGCTTTTTTAAATTTAGTGTTGAAGATTTAGTCGAGGTTTTGTTAGAGGAAATTAAGGTTTCAGAGGGTTCAGGGAATTTGGTTAAGGGTGTGGATGTGTTGGTTAAGGTTTACGCGAGTTTAGGAAGGTTTGAGGAGGCGGTGGATGTGTTGTTTAAGGTTAGGAGAGGTGGGGTTGTGTTGAGTACGCGTACGTGTAATTATTTGATGAATCAGTTGATTATGTGGGGGAAGTTTGATATGGTTGAGTCGGTTTATAAGCAGTTGAAGAGGAAAGGGTTGGTTCCGGATGTGTATACTTACGGGATTTTGGTTAAAGGGTTTTGTAGGAAAGGTTGTTTGGATGAAGCGGAGGGTGTTTTTAAGGAAATGAAGGAGGTTGGAGTGGAGCCTAATGAGTTTACATTTGGTACTTATATTGACGGGCTTTGTTCAAATGGTAGAGTTGAGTCTGGTTTGAAGTTAGTACAGAGTTTGCGTGAGTCAAATGTGGAAGTTAATCTTTATGCTTATAGTTCTATTATTAGGCGTTTTGTTAAGGAGTTGAAGTTGCAAGAAGCGGAAAGTGTTTTGATTGATATGAAGAATGCTGATATTGTCCCTGATGCAGTTTGTTATTGTGCATTGATTCAAGGGTATTGTAAAAGAAGGGATATTATCAAAGCGTTAGCACTTCATGATGAAATGATTTCAATGGGTATAAAAACCGATTGTGTGATTGTCAGCGCAATCATGCAATGTTTGTGTCATTTAGGTATGTTGGCTGAAGCTGCATACCGGTTTATGGATTTTATGGAATCTGGGGTTTTTCTTGATGAAGTGTCTTTTAATATTGCGATTGACGCTTTGTGTAAATTAGGGAAAATAAACGAGGCTATGGCACTGTTACGAGAGATGAAAAGTAGGAAAATGGAACCAGATGTTATGCATTATACCACTTTAATCAACGGGTATTGTCTTTTAGGAGAACCTTGGAGTGCGTTTAATATTTTTGAGGAAATGAAAGAAAATGGGTTAGAACCCGATGTAATCACTTTTGATGTGCTTGTCAGCGGTTTTTCAAAAAGCGGTCTTTTTGATGAGACAATTGGTATCTTAGATGATATGCAAGCTCATGGTTTAGAACCCACGAGTGTTACACATAGTCTGGTTATTGAGGGATTATGTAAAGGCGGAAAAGTAAAAGAAGCCGAACTGTTTTTCAGTACTTTTGAATATAAAAGCTTGGATCTTTATGCTGCAATGGTGAATGGGTATTGTGAAGCTAACAATGCTTCAAAAGCTTATAAACTTTGGCTTAGTCAACACGAGCTTGTTGTGAAAAGGGGTTCTTGTTTGAAACTTCTAAGATGTCTTTGTGCAGAAGGTGAAACCGAAAAAGCTCTCACACTATTTCAAGCACTCGAATCATCAGAAAACAGCTCTTGTAACATATTGTATAGTGAAATCATATCTATGTATTCCCGTCTTGAAGATATGAGGATGGCGAGGTGGGTTTTTGATAGAATGATTAAAAAAGGATTGATACCAGATGCTGTAACCTACACAATGATGTTAAACAGTTATTGTAGGGTTAATTGTCTAAAGGAAGCTTATTATCTTTTTAATGATATGCGAAATAGGGGTATAAAACCTGACATTATTACATATACGGTTTTGCTTAATGGAAGTCGTAGAAGTGATGATTTGTCAAAAATTTCTAGTGAAATTGAAAAAATTGGTTTAAGTCCTGATGTTGTTTGCTATACGGTTATGATTGATAGGCATTGCAAATCAGATAATTTACGGGAGGCTGTTTGTTTATTTGATGAAATGATAGATAAAGGTCTTCAACCGAATACAGTGACATACACTGCTCTTGTATGTGGCTATTGTTCTCATGGGTATATGAATAAGGCTGAAACACTTGTCGATGAGATGATATCGAAGGGTATACAGCCCAATGAGCGGACAATGTTAGCTTTAACAACTGTGAAAGCCAAGAAGATGCAGTTCAGGCCTTAACACAAGAAGTTAGAAGTTATGGCAATAAGTATACCTGCTTTATGAAACTTCGTGCCGTTTTATTTGTCACGAAGCACCTATGATTACTGGAGGTTGGTTCACCTTGCTTGTGAGCATTTATGCACAATCATGGTATGCCTGATTTCTCATAGAAATAGTTTTGATATTTCTTAGTACATGTTTTTCTCATATTAGTTAAATGAAATTTTGCAGAGGAAAAGGGCAATCGACATGAAATGTTATTGCTTGGATAGCGTTGGGATTGTGAGAATGTGACCAAATATTTACTAGGAAAGTAACTATTGAAAGGTAAATACCACTTCTATACGTCTTCTTATTTTAAGTTCCTAAGTTTGTTGCATGATTATAAGTTCCAAACAAGCTCCCTTGATTACCAAGAACAAGTGCATGGATTATCACTTAATTTTTGGAGGTGTTTAGCAAATTAGCACCAAGTTTCATCACCTAATGACTAACTGCTGGTTAACATGTTTTTAGAACACGCATAAAGATAGTTGCATGTGGGCCTATTCAGGCTCTATGAAATTGTGGGTATGCTTGCCTTTTTTCCTTTAGAGCTTATTAAATCACAAATGTCTATTTGGCCGGTTTAGATTATCTGTTCTCCCCCTCTCCCCTCCTTTCTGACTTTTGTCTAAATAATCGCCTTGTGTTTTCCCTTTTCTATATCTCTCAAACAAATCAAAAGTTTGATATGTTAAATTCTGAATAATAGCATAGCTGATTTTCAGATCGCATGCGACTGTACAGAGATTTTTGGACAACCCTAGTGTAACCAATTGATCATTTGGTAGTTAATTAAAAACCAGAATAAAAAGACCAATTTGCTTAGATCCGAATACTGAAAATCCGATGCGCCTTTAAACCGATCACAAATGGTTTCTCAGAACGTGAAGCTTCCTAGTTGTTCTGGGTGAGGTTTTAGCCATAACTAAAGCGAAGAGAGCTACACTCACCACTAATGTTCGACCCTGGTATTTCATTCGTGGATTTGCAATATTACATTATTTTGTTTGTAGCTTTTAGTATACAGTAATTGGTTCCCTTTTCTTAAGCATCATGTTTAATATTACATTATTTTGTTTGTAGCTTTCTTTGTGGTTCCCTTTTCTTGTATCCTCTTTGGCTCCCCCGGGAGCTTGTGTTAATATATATCTTCTTAGCCTTTCAAAAAAAAAAAAAAAAAAAGTATACAGTAATTGGTTTAACTGCTTAGAGTGATACATTTTTTAAGCATCATGTTTGACTAAAGTGAATCTTATAAAAAATGAATAACAATCTAGCATCTATATGTACTTTTCCGCTGTAATAGATACAGTACTAGGAAAAGGAGCTTTGAGCATAAGCTTCATTCTGGAAGCTAGTTTTTTTCGCGCTTCTTCTAATAGTGGATAATGGGACGTTGTAAGTAGCTAAACAAATCACTTTTTACCAATACATAGAAAAGCGACATTGATCTATCATATATGTGACGTAAATAACTAGGGTCCCATTTTTAGGGGTGAGTCTTAGACTCTTAGGTTCGGTTCTGTTTTGGCTTAAAGCCACAAATAGACCTTGGTAGTTAGCATTAGGCTCCAAGGAACAGTTTGGGGTTGATCTTTAGGCTCTTTCAGTTTTCTGATCTTGGTGAATTGGTCCTCAGGTTCTGGTTTCTGATTAGCAACCATATGATCTTTTGTTTAGACTAGGGAAGTCCAAAAGTACTCACACCCTCTTTACCCAAAAAAGTACTCACACCCGAACATCTGATCTGAAGTGTTGGTTATCCTGATTTCAAAGTCAAAGTAGTTAATTTTATTAATATTAATGCTCTGATAAAATTTGCTTATCATCGTATGGGATTTGCTGTCTTACTCTTGATAGATCAACCCCACAATCAATTCTTGAACTGCTCTTACTGAATGTTTCTAGTTCGTTAGAAGGACTTTATGATTTCATCAACTTAAAATTTCCCTTTTGACTTTTAGGTCCAATATGTTTTCTACTTGCAGTGTGTAGCTGCACTCCAGAAAACCAGACTCATGTTCTTGAATGATGAGTTTCTGAGATGGTCGAGAGTTTGATGGAAGGTTGGTTGTGATTATGAAGCTCTGGTTCAAGATGCTAAGGAACTTGTTGCTTCTATAAAGAAATGCCGTTTTATCATGTTGATCCTCCACTTGTGCTTTTGCTGTAAATGTTCTTTTTGCGAATACTTTGTTTTGGAGGTTCTTTGTGGCTGGCTTTTGAGCTTTTATGCCCAGTTTCCATATTCCATATTCCATATTCCATATCCAAGTTTTGAAATTGGATCTACTGTAATTTTATATATATTTATTCAGAGGTGAATTGTGGATGTAAATCGAGGACATACATTTTACTGTACCTGCAATATGAGGGTTATATGCATTATATACTAGACTTGACTTATTTGACCTCATAAGTCTATTGTTTGTAAATGAATACATATTAACTCCTGTTTGACTTCAAAAGTCAACCTTCATCTTGTGTTTTCGTTACAGGCCGAATGTTTCTTCAGTTATTACACACTCAGGGATAACTTGACAATTTATACAATTAATTAATTTTACCAGCCTCGTGCTGTTACAATTACGTGTTACTATTGGTATCAGTATTTGTTGTAAGCTATTCCTTTAATTTCAGTAATCTCTCAGGCCCGTCATCAGCTAAGTAACAGAATGAGCCCCATGAATAGTTAGTATCATAACAGATAACACACAACGTGTATGAAGACTTCACACAAGCAGGTTGCTCGACCACTAACGAAATCTTGGTGTTTGCATTAATTCTTTTGTCTTGTGGTCACTAATGAAAAAGGAATCACAATCCTGCAAACACCTATGTGTTTCACCTCCTTCATACTATATCAAGTATTATAACAATGGATACTGTTTTTTGGATTCCCACATTTTGTAACCACCTTATCTTAGATATTTTTCCAGCATTTTGTATCTCCCGCAGAAGTATGGCCTGTCATAGCGAAGCACAACTTTTTGTATATATTTTTTGGGTTTTGCTAATGACAGCTTTAGGATTGTCGTTAAGAGGATTAGTTTTATTACAAAGTCATTTATAAATCATCATGATCGGAGATACAATCCCTAAGAAAAACATGGATACAATCCCTAAAAATCTGGATGCAGAACAAACATTTAATTATTTGATTCTGATTGGATGATTTCATTTCTTACATTAAATTGTAATAAAAAAATTCATCTTAACCTCAGCTTTAAGGCGGCCATTAGCAAAATCCACATTTTTATTTAGATTTCTTGGGAATAAAAAATTAAAGAGTTTGGTATACTAAACTCGCATTTAACTTCCAATTTTATGTTTAACCGCGGCAGGGATGTAATCAAGCCAAGCCGAGCTCAAGCTTGACAGGAGTTGAGCTCAGCTTGAAAATCACAAGGTAGGCTTGAGCTCGGCTCGATAGCTCGACGAGCTTTAATCATTCAAGCGTGAGCTCGACTCGAGTAATTTTCGAATAAGACTCGAACTCGGCTAGAAAAGCTCGAATTTATACATAAATATTGTATTGATAGCCATCTAATCAATAAAGTCAAGAAAATACGCGATGAACCGGAAAACAAAGAACTTATACAAAAGATTGGAGCATTAGGGTTTAAAAAGTCCCTCTACAATAAATATTTAATTATTATACCAATATTCATATTAGCATTTATGTTGTTTATATAAATATGCATAATAAAAATATTCATGTACATGAAAGCTCGAAAAAAGCTTGAACTCGAGCTATTGAAAGCTCGAGCTCGACTTGTTATGTGTTTCGAGCAAGTTTATTGCGCTCGGGCTTGAGCTCGATAAAACCTCAACTCGATCGAGTCAAGTTCAAGCTCGAGTTGCTTGATAAAAGCGTGACTTGTTTCCAACCCCAATCGGCGGGGCTTAGATTCTCTAGTGGAAGTCCCATCGACGGCAACTTTGTGGCCAGTCTTCGAATGCCTATCCTTTAGTACAAATGTCTTTGTGAAGTTAGAGCAGCCGGTGCAGCCTCCCCGTTGAAGCTCGCCGTCCGACGTGGAATGCCCAACGGCGAGCCGAAGCTCGCTGCTACACCATGGGTGCCTCGCCGTTCCTCTTCATTGGGGTTTTGTTCGTGGCCACGGCGAGCAAGGTTTCTGACAAAAAGTTTATTAGGACGTTGGATTAGCAAAAATATAAACGGATATATGACCGTTTAGGTTTGCAGAAATTACAAACGGTTGTGTTTGTTTGTTTTTTTGTTTTTTTTTTCTCCCTTCACTCTTTTACATAAAATCTATAAATACTAAACCCATTTTCACTTCTCTTCACTACATTTCAACAAACTAAACTAAAAATTTCTATACCTCTTCTCCAAATTAAAACAAAAATGTCTCAAAACCCGAACGAAGGGGGCTATTTCACGAACCTCCTAACGTCAAACCAATATCAATACGGGGGAGCCTCAAACTCTTCTACTCCCTCGTCTCAAAGTCCAAACCCTTCACCGCCATACGGTTCGCAACCATTCAATCTGAATGAAATTTACCGTAACCAACAATATGCGTTTCAACAAGAATTCGCAAATCAACAACAATTCAATCCGTCACCACAATTTTATAACCCGAATCAACCACCCACTTTTCCTCCATCACAACCATCTCAACAAACGTTTATAGTAGTACCTAAGGCACGATCACCGGCCAAAGGTAGAGGAAAAAAACCAAAGCCCAAAGAGGAAAAAGCGTCGTAAATTTGGACGCGGACGATGACGATGACTTGGAAGAAGCTGGTCATACGCGTGCTCGAAATTTGTGGTCCAAAGAAGAAGAAAAGATTCTTGCGGAAGCGTGGATAGAAATTTCCCAAGACCAAGAGATGGGAAATGACAAAGAGAATGACTTCTTTTGGAACGAAATTCATGCAATTTTCAACGAGCGGACTACTGAAGACCCTCGAACAAAAAACATGCTATCCGGTAAATGGTCGAGGCTCAATGGCGACTGCCAAAAATTCCACGCTATTTATAGACATTTAGAGCGTCGCAATGGTGAAAATGAGCATGATCATATCAAGAATGCCAAAACGAGCTTCGCAGAACGCTTTGGACAGAGGGGTTTCACTTTGGTTCACGTTTGGGAGATCCTGAAACGCTACCCGCAATGGGATGCTGAAGAACCTCTAGACATTACATGTCTTGAGGATATATTCGGTCCGGACAAACGACCTCGTCCCGAAAGAAAAAACAAACGAGCCGGAAAGAAACAAAAGTCGACGGAAACGTCGAGTGCGGCGAGCTCCGGTGGGAGCCAAACGAGTACTTTTTCGGGACAATTATCCGAAAAGTATACGCAAGCAAAAGACGCTCAAACGGCTTGTTACGAGGCGCGGAGGAAGAGGGAGGAAAAGGCGTTCGAGAAAAAAGATGCGGCGTTGGAGTGGCAGGATATGCAGATGCTAATGCTCGATCCAAACGCGGTTACTGACCCGGTTAGAGCCGAAATAATTCGCAAGAGACAAGCAAGAATAACTTCGAAATACCAAAGTCTCGACTGCGAGGAAGAGGGAGGAAAAGGCGTTCGAGAAAGAAGCTGCGGCGTTTGAGTGGCAGGATATGCAGATGCTAATGCTCGATCCAAATGCGGTTACTAGAGCCGAAATAATTCGCAAGAGACAAGCAAGAATAACTCAGAAATACCAAAGTCTCGACCGCGAAGATGACGCATAAAATGTTTAATTTTCATATTAGTATCGTTTTTTTTTTTTTTTTTTTTTTTTTTTTTTTTTTTTTTTTTCGTATTGTATTCTTCCTGGTATCATATATATATATATATATATATATATATATATATATATATATATATATATATAGGGAAGGGATCGGGTGCATTTTTCCTTTTTAGTGCGGATGGTACGGATGAATGTGGACCATACGATCATCCGTCCATCTCAGATTCTGATAAAAAAAACGCGGTGGCAATATCGTAAATATCCCGTCTTTTTTCAAAAACGTTACTATCGTATTAGCTTTTTTTCTGAAAAAAATTCAAAAAAATCTGAAAAAATTAAAAAAATAAATAGGACAACAAATAATTAAGAATCGCTGAAAAAAAATTTTAAAAAAAAATCGTTTTCATCGTTAAAGGTATTGTGAGATTAGCGTATGATTTTGACTTTTTTACAAAAGTCAAGATCAGATCTTGACTTTTGTAAAAAAGTCAAAATCAGATTCTGAAACTTTTTTTTTTAATAAAAATTTTAATATCACAATAACTTTTTTAATATCATAAAAACTTTTTCTTAATAAAAATTGTTAATATCTCCGTAACTATCATGCTTTCTTAATATCATTCTAATATTCATACATTTTTTTTCAGTTTTTTTAATATCACCGTAAGTTTTTTTAATATCGTAATAAAAAAAACAATTATATTAAGCTTTTCACTAATATCACGGTTCATTTTTACATGTAAAAAAATTTAATATCACGTTGGTTTTACAATATCACCGTAGCTATCATGGGTTTTTAATATCACGGCTCATAATATTGTTAATATCACGGTAGAACTCATAATATGGTTAATATCACTGTAGCACTCATAATCAAAAAAACAAAAAGTTCTCAGAAAAATATGAAAAAATAAAAAAATGAAAGAAGATAACAATATTAAGGATCGCTCAAAAGGAAAAAAATTAAAAAAATCGTTTGAATGGTGATTTGGTACTGTGATAGTTGCGTAGATCTTGACTTTTTTACAAAAAGTCAAGATCAGATCTGGATTGGACGGCCTAGATCTATCCGCACGTCCGCACTAAAACAAAACATCCGCACGTGATCCGCACTATATATATATATATATATATATATATATATATATATATAGGGGGACTTTCTTATGAGAACCATTTTATCTGCGAGAACTGAGAGAACCACCAAAAACATGCATGCACGCCTTTTAAAATAAAATAAAAATACACGCAAATCATCAATAATCGTAAGTATGCACCTATGTTCTTCAATATCATTATGAACTCATCATCTTTTTTCACAAAAACCTTACCTACGGTCGCAATATTGTCGTCGCACGTCTTATAAGAACATACATGCACACCTTCAAAGAAAAATTTTGTATTTTCAATTTCTTATCAAATTCTTTAGAACAACTATGTTTTTTTTAAAACATATGTGCAAAAATACAATTATTGAAGGCGTGCATGTATGTTTTTTGTGGTTCTCTCAGTTCTCGCAGTTAAAATGGTTCTCGTTTGAAAGTTACACTATATATATATATATATATATATATATATATATATATATATATATATATATATATATATATATATATATATATATATATATATATATATTTTTTTTTTTTTTCTTCGTATTGTAACTTTTTGATTTAATGAAATAAAATTAGTATGTTGTGTTATTTTTAAGTAATTGTGGAATGAATTTAATTAACTTAATGAAATGAATAAAAAAATAAAAGTGTAAGATGTGGGGCCTTAATGAATAAGTTGAGGTTTGTTGTTTAATGAAGAAGAGGTTTGTTGTGAGGAGATGTTGGGTGATGTGACACACGTGAGACCCGAATAAGAAGATAGAGCTTGTTGTTTACACCTTGTTCTCTTAGTAAAAAAGAGAACTTTGAAAGAAACAGGTAATGGTTTTAATCTCAAAACATCTCAAATTCTCAATGCTGTTTGGTGCCGGGCCTTTGGGAAAAGTGACACTCTAAGGTGTAATAAGTTGAGTTTTTTTTTTTTTTTTTTTTTTTTTTTTTTTTTTTTTTTTTTTGAAAAATAATAACTCACGCTGCTAAATCATGTCCATCCCATTTTTGAGAGTGACCGTCTTTGTCTTTATCTATGAATTTAACTTAGATATTGAACTTACATCTATCATTATCAAAGGTACAAATTAACCTTATTTGAAATTTATTTTCTTAAATTTTGATCATGACACAGTCTTTTTGACTTTTTGTCACCTTTGATATACATTTAAATGGATTTTGGCCTCTTATTTACTACGTAAGAGGGTGGCAACCTTGCTTCAAGTTGCCTCAAGATTTTGTAAAAACCACAAATAATATTATGCCAACACAATTTATGCCTAATCATGCCTCAACTTGAATTTTTAGTGACAATCTTGGTATACTCAAACATTAAATTTTATTTAATTAAATAATTTAATAAAAAAAACATAAACAATTAATAAAATTGCAACTGCAGATCCATTTTTACTAACCTATTCCCATTTGGTAAAAATAGATTAGATCTCATTTTCATATTAAGCCACTATTTCCATTTCACTCTTCAATCACACGGAAATCTTATCTCATCATCATTAAACAAAACCGATCAATCACATTTTCACATCATCATCATCATTCCAAACACAACCGAAGCATGAACCCATGAAGAACACATGGTTTTGACTTCAAGATCCTTTCCAAAAAGGGTCTCAGGTAGGTTCATTATGTTGTTCCTTCTTGTTTTTGTTTATGTTTTTCTATTGCAACCAGCAAATCTGAGATCTTTGGTGTATATACGAGGTGTTTGTGAGCAAATGGGAATAGGTTAGTAAAAATGGGAATAAAAGAGATGAAGAATTAATGGCCAACGTTTAAATTTTCCTTGATTTCCTTCACACCGATTCGGTGAAAACTACCGCTGGAGGTGCCGATCGGGGCTTGCCGTGAGACCGGCAGCCGAGCTTGCCGCTCGGCAAGGCTTGCCGATGTGAATTCGCCGCAAGGTTGCCACCCCCTAATAACCTATAGACCTAGTAAATTTCATTTATAGTGTTTCATGGTAATAAGAGATAATGAAATTCAGGGACATCTCAATTTTTTATTTTATTTATTTATTTATTTAATTTTTTTTCAAATTTGTGTTACATCATATTATCTGTTAAACAAATGTTTATTTTCATTATGATTTGCAATACCATGATTCACCATATGGGTATAAGTCGTATAAAATCAGGGGCGAAACCAAAAGTTATAATTTTGAGGCAAACTTTGATAATTTTAAAAATTACACTACAAATCGGTTTTTTAAAAAGACACATTACAAAAATAGTCAAATATTTTAAAAAACTTACACTACAACTTATTTCGCTAGTAAGACACGTGGCAAAATGTGTTGCACATTGGTTTGGTCATGTGCCTGATCCTCATACATCAACTCAGCCTTGTGCATTACGTAACCCATATCTTTGCCACGCTTGTGTTTCATGAGTCTTTAACTAAATGATTGCAGGTTTAAGTCTTGTTTAAAACATGTGAAACAGATTTGTAATGTAATTGTTGTGAGATAGTTAATTTTTTTTTTAAATACACTTATACAATCAATCACTTTAAAAAAATGGATGCATTTTGGACTTTTGGTTTTAGGAAAAAAAAATGAGAAAAAAAAAAAAAAAAAAAAAAAAAAAGAAAAAAAAAAAGTCAACTAGTCGCCGCTAGCAAATTCAACAAGACTACAAAAAGTAGCCGGAATATTCACCAAAAAGTATCAACGGGTCAAACAACACGCGTCGGTTCCTCCCACGTGAATCTTATGCACCATCTCCTATTCTCCTTATTTCCTCATCATTCTTTTTTCCTATATATTTCAACTTATTATTGTATTTGTATCCGCTAGTGGACCGACCTTCCTTATAACTAACATCTTTTTCCAACTTTATCGGCTATTTATTTATTAATCCCATCAAACTTGCAACTCTGTTCCTTAATCATTATCCAGGTTACGTTTTCTTCATCTTTTTGCAATACCAACATTAAAAAGATTGTGTTTTGTTAATCTTTTTGCAATACCCATATTAAAATCCTGAATCTTGATCCATTTTTTTTTTTTTGCTCCAAACATTATAAAGTTTGTTCTCAGTTTTTGGATTATTTACCCAAAAAGGGTTATGTTTTTGTTAACTTTATCCAATACCCATATCAAATTCTTAAGATTTGATAGGTTTAAGAAATTGTTGCTCTTATCTAGGGTTCACAAATTGGTTTGCCCTATTTGATTTTGCGCGTTTGTTAAGTTCCAAATTTGGTTAAAATGATCCCCCAATCTTTGTCCATTTGCCCGTGTCAGAATACAATCCCATTTAGTACTATTACAGGGAAAAGAGTTAACTCTTTTGGTAGTAGTAGTAGTAAAAAAGTGTCTAGAAGAAGGAAAAGGGGTGTGATTTCGGGTTGTCTTGCGCCTATTGATGGTAGGAGCCAAAGTTTGAGCTTAGAGGTTGCGAAATCCGTGAACAAGGGGTTGCAAAACGTAACCAAAAGCCGAGCTTCAAATGAAATAGATGAAGTTAGTGATGATAAATCTGTTGAAATAGGTTATACAAATTCTAATGATTTTAGTGGATTTAATGATGACCCCATTGTTGGTAAACTTAGAACTCACCTTGGGGTGATACATCCAATTCCTTTGCCTCCGATTAATCGGAACATTGGTGGAATGTTTGTGTTATTTTTCTTTATTGGGGTTGTATTTGATAAGCTTTGGACATCAAGAAAGAAAAATAACAACGACGATGTAGAGAAATTAGGAATATGGCCACAAGTTCCTACGAGCTTTTCGTTGTTTCTTGAGAAGGATTTACAGAGGAAAGAGTCGGTTGAATGGGTGAATATGGTGTTGGGAAAGCTATGGAAGGTTTATAGAGGTGGGCTCGAGAATTGGGTTATTGGTTTGCTTCAACCGGTTATTGATGATTTGAAGAAACCTGATTATGTTGAACGAGTTGAAATCAAGCAATTTTCTCTTGGGGATGAGCCGTTTGTTGTTAGAAATGTCGAAAGAAAAACTTCACGCAGCCCCAATGATTTACAGTGAGTCTCGTCACAACTCTCATAAGCTAATCTATATGTTTCAAAAATTTATCCTTTGTCTTAAGTTCTTTGTTATAATACTTGTTAAAGGTACCAAATAGGTCTCCGTTACACCGGTGGCGCTCGAATGCTTCTCATGCTGACACTAAAATTCGGGATTATTCCAATTAAGGTGCCAGTTGGTGTTCGTGATTTTGATATTGATGGAGAGCTATGGGTTAAACTACGGTTGATTCCAGCTGCTCCTTGGGTGGGAGGTGTTTCATGGGCTTTTGTCTCGCTTCCTAAAATAAAGTTTGAGTTGTCTCCATTTCGGCTGTTCAATTTAATGGGTATGCCTTTTCTTTAATCTTGATTATCATCATCATTTTGTTACATTTATAATCGTAAATGTCATATGCTCATTATTTTCTTCTTTCTTGCATGTATTGATGTCTTACCAGCCATCCCTGTACTCTCGATGTAAGTGTTTCTTCATACAATCATCGGTTAATATCATGAATTTATTCTATTATAGTCTCGATTCGACTTAATTTTGGTTGGGCTTTCAGGTTCTTGAGAAAGCTTTTGACTGAGGATTTGCCTCGATTATTTGTGCGTCCTAAGAAGATTGTCTTAGACTTCCAAAAGGGGAAAGCGGTTGGTCCACTACCAAATGATTTCAAGTCGGGAGAAATGCAAGAAGGAAACAAGGAGTTTGCTGGCGAACTTTCAGTCACTCTTGTTGATGCTCGGAAGCTGTCTTACATCTTTTATGGTGAGTAGTAGGGGAATTTTGTATTTACTAGTATATATATCTAGAACCGTTAATGCTTCCTTGTCTCTTTAGAGCATCTCATGTGGATGCAACATCTTGGTGCATCTATTACGCGTTGGCACCATTTTGGTGTAGACCAAGTTAATTTCAATTGTGTATGTATTATGTACCAAATACTACACCAATTTTTTTTGCACTAGGCTGTTTATGTTTTCCACATTATTATGCTCCATTAAATTAACTTATCTATCAACTTAGAACCTAATAACTTTGTTCTACTTCTACAACTATTTAGATTGTGCAAAAATTAGACATATTGAACACTGTACTCATGCTAAAGATCTAGCGAGATTGTTTTAGTAATATATTTTTAGAATATCTCATTCCACTCTTTATGTTAAAAGAATATTATATCAACAACGACATCATACCCAATCCCGCCGGAGCAGAGTATGGGGGAGGTATGATGTAGACGGTCACACCCCTGCCCAAGGGTTAAAGGGAAAGCGATTATTTTTTTGTAACTACTGAACTTTGATGAATAGCGTGTTACACTAAATTTGGTGTAATGCTCTCTAGAAAGTTGCACCGTTTTGGGTGTCTTGGTTGGAGATTTACGCTAATGTTTATACCATTTTGAGGTTTTAGTGCATACATTGAAGATGCTCTTATATATGCATTTTGAGTAATTTGTTAGAACAAAATCATGCATCATGTTTTATGATGATTAATTTACCATATTTCATTGTTCAGGAAAAACAGATCCATATGTTGAATTAAGACTAGAAGATCAAGTCGTACGTAGTAAAAAGAACAGTCAAACAACTGTCATCGGCCCTCCTGGCCAGCCAATATGGAATCAGGTGAGATTTAGTCCATAATGTTACTCTGCCTACCTTATGGCAATTAAAGTTCATTACTTTCTTTAAACGGCAATTAAAGTTCATTACTTTCTTTAAATGGCAATTAAAGTTCATTACTGATTTATGTTTTTCTTAACTTAATGGCAGGATTTCAGTTTGCTAGTTACAAACCCACGGAAACAGAAATTGTCAATACAAGTGAAGGATTCTCTTGGGTTTATACATTTGACTGTTGGTGCAGGAGAGGTAAACCTTTGAAAAAAATATTATATGTTTTTTCTACCAAATACTGTTCAAGATCCTTACAGTTTTCAAATTTCAGGTCGACCTACGATCTTTAAAAGACACGGTGCCAACAGATAGGGTTGTGACCCTACAAGGAGGTTGGGGATTATTGAACAAAGGCAGTGCCGGAGAGATACTTCTTCGACTCACATATAAAGCGTATGTTGAAGATGAAGAGGATGAAAAGATTGAGGTTGATATTGATGCATCAAATGATGAGTTTTCAGAACTAGGACCAGCTGGCACTACATACGAGCCTACTTCACCTGTGTCGGATAAAGAAACGTTTATGGATGTTTTGGCAGCATTTATTGTCAGTGAAGAATTTCAAGGAATAGTGGCTTCCGAAGCATCTTATAACGCAACGGATATGAAGTCGACAACTACATCATCTGGTCAAACAACCAATCTTTTGGATCCTGACAATGATTCTGGAGGTATTGACCTCACTTCACGTATAATGTTTCAATGTCACATGCTTTTTCTATAGGCGACGATTTGTTAACATGTGTTAGCATTAGCATTGACCAACCTATATATTAAATCGCAGGATCAGCGTTATTCTGGCTTGCTGTGATAACAAGTTTCTCGATACTGACAGCCATTAGCATGGGTGGCTCAAATATGTTCAATCCTTGATGCAATGCAGATAGTTCCAGCCTATATCAAGTATTTCTTGAAAACCCTCTTGCATCATTACTGAGCTGATAAGTGGTCATTTAGGGACTATTTTTTGGACAAAGTCCCTATGATTATTTCTAAGGGGTGGTACCATATCCACAACCATAGAACTTAAGCTTATAGAGGCAAAAGAGTTTATAGAGGCATAGAAATTTTAGCGAAATATATCGATTTCACAATATCCCAATTGTATAGATAGCAATGCTGTTGCTGTGTACCTCTTATGAGTACAATTTTGTTCTTTACAAGTATGGTATGCGATCTTTACATATCATTTTACAGATAGCGTTTCCCTGATAGGGAAAGTGCAGTCACTGTTCCCATTTGGTGCATTGTACGCTTTCACTTCATTTCGATGAGTATATATTGGTAATGTGGCCTCTCCTATGGGCGAGTAGAAAAACCGAAAAATCCGAATAAACCGAAAACCGAAACCGAACCGAATAAAAAATAACCGAACTGAACTAATAACCGAACCGAGTTTGCCAAAACTGAACCGAACCGAACTTTTAATTCGGTTCTCGGTTTGGATATGGTTTTAGTTATCAAAACCGAAAATTGAACCGAAAACTGAATTCATATAAACATATATATATATTTTTTATATATTTATATGTATAGAAAGATCAATAAAATGTTATATATAAAAAGATTCATATATAAATAACAATAAAATTTTATTCTAATATTAAAAAATACTTTTTATGTTTGAAATAGTTTTTTTGCTAAATATATTTGTATATTTTCTTTTCTTTTATTAAAATAAAGTGTGTAATTCGGATTAAACCGAAAACTGAATCGAACCAAACCGAACTAGAATTCTACCGAACCGAATTTGAATTCGGTTTGGTTTGGTTCACTGTTTGACCCTAAAAAAAACTTTTAACCGAAATAATCGAACCGAATTAACCGAATAACCCGATAACCGAACCGACTAACACCCCTAGCCTCTCCAGACATTCTGTAAAGGGCGGTTAAGGGCCTATTGGCTGATTGGTATTGGGCCATCCCTTGTGGGCCTGCTGTAGTGGGCTGATTAGAGAGGTACAGATTCGTGTTTTTCAAAACTAACATTAGACTATTAGATACTGTTGGTCTAACGGCAGAGATGTTGCATGCATAAATCCTAGGGGTGGCAATTTTCGACATGACACGATAAACGACACAAACCCGGCACGAAGTTAAACAAGTTTGGGTTGAGGATAAACAGGTTTGGGTCAAAAACAGGTCAACCCGTTTAACCCGTTTAATAAACGGGTCGTGTTTTGGTTGAGTAAGTATTAAACAGGTCAACACATGAACTCGTTTAAGTATATAAGCTTCTAAAAATAAAATACATAACTTGGTTTTATTGTTGGATATGGATTAAATGTATTTTGTCATGTACTTATTATGAGTAAATTACGATTATAACTCATATATCATTCAAATTGACGCTTATAACTCAAATATTATTGAAATTGTCGTATAATTATTTGTATGTTATAGTTTAGATTCTTATATTATTTTTGCAGTTAAACTAGTTAAATCAACAAACCATTAACCTTATTCACTCCTTGACCTATTTACTTAAACATGTTAAACGGGTCAAAAACGGGTCACGCGTGTTATGCAAGTCTAGGTTAGGGTTGAGTTTCTTGACACAATTAATAAATGGGTTGTGTTTGGGTAGATGTTATACTAACCCACCAACTCACGAACCCGAATAGGTCTACACGAATATGACTCGATTGCCACCCCTAATAAATCCGTATTGAAAGATCTAAACACACACACAAAAAAGATAATAACAACACAACATAGAGTTTGTTTAAGTTCATTTATTGTTAATTCAACTAATGAAAGCAAAGAACTGGAAGGAGCAATTTCTACTTATGAGATCGGGTTTACAAGGAGTAAAAGACAAGCATACGTCTCTTGGTCTCTCCGTATTTATAGAGATCTCACAAGAGTTATATGTATTAAGAAACTAACTTATACTTACTTGGCTGTGTTTTTTTTCTTTCTTAAAAAGCACTTTTTGCTATTGTTCTCTTCGGTGGGAAGAAGAAACTGGAATGAGGTAGTATGTTTTTTTGCATACATAAGTAATGATAGCACTTCTTTCTACTTCAATCTTTAAGACAAACACAACATCTTTTTTCTTCTTCACAGTACCCAACCTCTACTTCTCATCTTTCTCTCACTTCTGCCATCACAAAAACAAACAATAGATTCAGACTTTAGATCCGCCTCTCTTCTTATAGACATGGTTTTGCAGATAATAGGTAACATATTTGAAAAAACAAACTACACCTTATTTACGAAAACACATCTTATTAGGAAACTCATTCCTTATCTAATGTCACACTTGAAGCAGCATTGCTTTGGCCACTAGTCTTCGGGTGTGTTTGTGTGTTTTTAAAAAAAAAAAAAGTCTTACTAACCCTCTTACTCCCTCTTATTCTTACTAGTGAGAGGTGGGCAGACGTTTTGCTTGTTTGTTTTTTTCTTTTGAGTCAGACCCAGTTAGACATATAACATCTTACTCAGTAAGAGGTGAGAGACTTGTCTTACTGCCTCTTACTCGATAAGAGAGATTGAAGACTCGTGGTAATATAATATATTTGATGGTTTATTAACTATGTTATATTTATAATAAAAAGTCTTGTTTCATATTTACATAAGTTACTTAAACAAATTGCAGAAACGAGCTCTTAAAATCATTCAGACAATTATAAAAAAACAAGCAACATTATTTCGTTTAGATTTAAACGTTCTAGCCACATCTTACTAGTAAAATGTGGTAGTCAGATTCAGAGCTAAAACATCTAAATGAAACAAACACACCTTTCATCTTGAATCCACAAGAACTCATCTTCAAATTTCAAGCCTTCCAAAGTCTGACATTCCTCTAAGCTAAATCTCTTTAATTATGAGCAGATGCATTGTCGAGCAGGCTTCTTCAAATTAGAGAGCAGGCTTCTTCAAATTAGACTTTACAGCTCAAAACTATTTTAATACATTACTATAATTTCTAATTTAAGTTTAATAACCTAAATCATCATCAAATCTATGACAGTTACGGATTTGATTAACAATCTCCCTATAGAGGAAAGTGAATATGGGGTTGTCACATATAAGCTTACATGCGAAACCCTTTAAAACTACGTCGTTTAACAAGAAAGACATCAAAACAACCTTATTTGTATTGTGTCCCTTCACTATATTAGTGTTTCCTCTTAGTTGCATCATAACATCGCTAAAGTAGAGTTCACTATAAAATCCAATGGGCCTTAAAGAGAAAACTCAATGCAGTCTCTCAAGTCACCAATGAGAACTATAACCATTTCATTTTCTTCAAGTAATTGCATTTAGTAATTTGTAACCTAAAAATTATTCATCCTTCCATTCGTTTAGTGTTGAAGCAATGGATGATTACGATAATGATAACCAAAAGTTAGATAAAACCTTTCATTTTCTTTGATTATATCGTTACTAAAGTGTGAGTTATCTTAGAAACCATGTTTGCTTTTACTGAATTTAACATGCAAAAGCTATTGAAATAAAATTAGGCATTTTTCTTGATAGTTTGCACTTTTACTTGGAGAGACCGGTGTCGAGTGACGAAATAAAGAAGGCAGTGTGGGATTGTGGTAGTGACAAAGCTCCGGGTTCGGATGGTTTCTCGTTTCAGTTTCTAAAACGATATTGGGAGATTTTCAAGCAAGACATGGAATTGTTTGTCTCGGATTTCTTCACTTCCTTTCGAATGCCTCCTGGAACTAACTCAGCTTTTATCACATTACTTCCTAATGTAACTAATCCCACTTTCATTAAAGATTTTCGCCCCCATATCCCTAATTGGTTTGCAATATAAAGTCATTACCAAAATACTGGCAAATCGATTGGCAGCGATAATCCACAATCTGCAAATTCTTGACGGCCCGTTGATGTTAAGCGAGATTATAGATTGGTATAAATTTCGTAAAAAGAAGATGATGATTTTTAAAGCTGACTTCGAGAAGGCATACGATTCGGTTAATTGGGCGTATTTGGATTATGTTTTGAATCAGTTTGGTTTCGGAGAAAAATGGCGAAAGTGGATCCAAACATGCTTACAATCTGCTCGTACTTCCATTATTGTGAACGAGAGTCCTACTTCAGAGTTTTCTATCAAAAGAGGCATTCGTCAAGGGGTACCATTGTCACTGTTTTTATTCATTCTTATCATGGAGGGACTTCACATTGCTATTAAAGACGCTCGCCAAGCAAATCTCATCAAAGGTGTTACGGTTGGCACGCCAGGTATTCGTCTTTCTCATTTCTTCTTTGCTGGTGATGTAGTGATGGTTACAGATTGGAATCATGGAGATATGGATAACATATTACGTCTATTTCATGTGTTCTTTTTGGCATCGAGTCTTCGTATTAATGTTCATAAATCTAATGTTTATGGAATCGGTGTCTCCCCCGATGACATAGAACAAATGGCTCGGGATACTGGTTGTTCTGCGGGTACTATGCAATTTTCTTACTTGGGCCTTCCTATTGGCGTTAATATGAATAGACTTAATTGTTGGCAAGGTATGCTTGAAAAATTTGACAAGCGGTTATCCAAATGGAAGGCAAATTTACTCTCCATTGGTGGAAGATCGACTTTAGTAAAAGCGGTGTTAGGGAGTGTTTGCATCTATTACATGTCAATTTTTAAAACCCCAAAATCTATCCTCTCTACACTTGAACGATTACGTTCTAACTTCTTTTGGGGTTTAAAGAAAGACTCGAAAAAGATAATTTGGATCAAATGGGAAAATATATTGGCGTCTAGAAAGAAAGGTGGGCTAGGTATTGGAAGTTTGAAGGCGTTTAATCAAGCGCTTCTTCAAAAGTGGAGGTGGAGATTACATTCTAACCCGAATCACTTGTGGGTTCATGTGATCAAAGCTATATATGGAGAGGATGATGGTTTTGATCATATTCCGAGTACAGCAAAAGGCATTTGGAGAAATATCATTGGTTCCATAAACCATTTGCATGACTGTGGCATTGTTCCAAAAGATACATTGAAATATAAAGTTGGTTGTGGCACAAAAGTGAGATTTTGGACTGATACATGGATTGGTGATGGCCCTCTAGCGCAGCGGTATAATCGATTATATCGCCTAGATGTACAACCTTCTTGTTTTATCAAAGACGCTTTATCAATAGGGAGTGGCAAACGCAGTAGAAGAGACCTATAGTTTCTAGTTGCATCAACGCCTTGTGGGAATCTCTACAAGCTGAGTTGCATCAGGTGACACATTTTGAGGGCCAAGACGAGGTTCGTTGGGGAATTGGTCATGATGGAGCATTTACAGTAGCGGTTACAAGACACCAAATTGATGATGCAATCTTACCAACTTTGGATATTTCAACCATGTGGTGCAAGATCGTGCCTAAGAAAGTGAATATTTTCTTATGGCGCCTTAATTTGGATAGACTTCCGCATCGGTTAAATCTTTCAAGACGAGGGCTGGAAATCCAATCTATTTCATGTCCGGTATGTTCCAATGGTATGGAATCGAATGATCACATATTGTATACGTGTGATGTTGCATTACATATTTGGCGCTTGGTTCGTATTTGGTGCGACATGGCTATTCTTGTTATGTATTCTCATTCAAGTCGGAAGTCTTGGTTTGATAATCTCCATTTATCAAGTGATGGGAAGTCTCGGTTACAAGTGATCGCTGCTACAGTTTGGTGGACGCTTTGGAAGTATAGGAACTCCGTCACATTTAACTTTCAATGCATGAGGAAATGTGATTTGTTTGACAGTATTCGTCTTTGTTCTTTTACTTGGTTAAATTGTATAGGTTCTAAATATTTAAATTGGCCTGATTGGCTTAAAAAACAATTGTAATATTTTCTAGCTCCTTGCTAGTTTTGTTTTATATTTAAATGCCGTTCTAAAAAAAAAAAAAAAAAAAAAAAAAAAAGGTTTGCACTTTTACTTGAATAATTGAAGAAACGTGTTAATAGTCCCTCAATGGCATTTAATAGTCCAATACTCCAATGACACTTGATTGCATCCTTTCAATTTTATCAACAATAGTGGGTAATGTATTAATCATATGATTGTTAGCTAATTTTTATTCTCTTTAAATTTATATAAAGTTATTTTTTTAATGACATTTTTTAGAAATCGGTTTGCACATAAGTTTATCGATAGAACAACAAAGGTATCAAACATCAACAACTTCTAATTATCACCGACATTTAAACATGAAAGCAATGCTTTGCTTTTTTGTTTTTGACAAAAACAAAAGTGTTAATAGTTCTATGCATAAATGAAAACATTAATGGTTTCTGCCATTAAAAAAAACTGGTTTGAGTTTTTTTCTTTTTGAAAACTACAAAAGTAGTGAATTTACTTAACTTAAGGACCCGTTTGGTTTATAGATGGGTTTAGGATTAAGATTTGGATTTAAATTTATTGTAAGTTTTGAATTAAATGATGAAGGAAAAAAAAATACAATAACGTAATATATTATTTATTTTTTAAATGTATATAATCTATAGATTTACATAATACTTTTGTAAAAATAAACAAAAAAAAATATGAGTGGAAGAGATTAAAGAATGGTCCACTAAAAGGAAAGGATTTGATAAAAGTAGTCCCGGTACGTTGGATTTGTAGATGGCGCATATTGGGTGTTTATTCCTATTTTTGAGGCCCACCTAGCCATACCAAACAACAAATTTTGAGCATCAACCCTAAATCCAAAGACTGTCCCTTAAACCAAACGGGCCCTAAACCTATAATATTTTAGTTTTTGACAAGTGTCTGTCGAATTGAATTTTACCTAGATGTTTATTATACCCGTTTCCAAGTATTCGTTTAATTTGTGGCTATACTAGTTTAGGGAGGTGATTTACACACTTTTTATTTTGATTATGATGCTCATCGTACAAGCATATAAAGCACACTGTAAACAGGGGCGAATTTTGCTCGAATAGTCACATTTTAATATTTTTTGGAAACTACACTACAAATTGATTCTTAGGGAGGGCAAATTACAAAAAATCCAGATATTTTAGAAAATTTGCACTACAATTTTTTTTTCGCTAGGGGGCACGTGACCCTTGTGACCCGTCCTTCTCTCCGCCCATGACTGTAAATAATGTACGATTATATAGTGCACACAGTTGAGTATCCCAATCAAATAGATGAGTGTCTGATCAATTCTCACCAGTTTAAATAGTGCTTTCAACTTCTATCACTTGGACTATGGTATAAAATCTGAAGTTGATGCATGTGTGTAATCACTCTATATAATTTAAGAGTAAATTACATGAATGGTCCTTGTGGTATGCGTGGACTTGCATCTATAGTCCTTTGACTTTTCTTATTGCACCCATACTCCTTAACTCGGTAACTACTAACACCCACTGTCTTTGTGTCTAACGGAAATAAAACATACCATTAAGGCAACCCATTTACAAGGCACATGAGGGCATCATAGTCATTTTTAATCACTTTTTCTTCAACCTCCAAATTTTCTTTTAACTTTTTAATTTCTTTTGTTTCAAATTCATAAATATTGAAGAACATCAATATCAGCATAAATTCATAACACAAACATGCATACAAGTGTTAAAGATTAAAAACAACATTGATAAAAATAAATATCCACTAATAAACTAAAAAACACATCTTCGATCTTAAACAAATACCCACTAAAGCAAATGCCTCCAAAAATACACACCATGAAATAAAACCCACTTGTAACCTTTAAACCAAAATTGATTTGTAGACATAATGGATATCGAACCTTAGAACCTCAAACAATATGGGGATAATTATTTGAAAATGTAATGAACTTGCCACGTTTTGCTATGTTGTGTATGTTGCTTTTAATTTTGTTAAATAATGCAAAAAAATTACTAATCAGCCTATTATGTGTATGATTTTAGTTTCCCCGTTTGTGTTGCTGACGTGTCAACGTTGACTAACAGTTGACCCGTGTATATTGTGTCTGGGCCCACATGCAACGGTCATAATTTTTTTTTATTTAAACACTTTTAATAGTTTCTCTCTCACCCAAATTAATCCCCCACCTCCCCCAAATAGTAAAAACACCACGATCTTCATCCTTGGCTGAATACGTGCCTGGTACCCCACGTGTAATTGGCCAGTACGTTCGTCCCTATTGTAAATGTGGTCATCGTATGACTGTGAAAACGTCGTAGACACAAGAGAATCCAGGGAAGAGGTTTATTGCTTGCCCCGATTATGTAAGCCCTAATTTTTTTAATTGGGTTTATTTTTTTTGTTATCTTTATTCTTGTATAACTCATGGGGGTTTTGTTGTTTAATTATAGGATAAGAGAACCAAGTGTACTGTATACCAGTTTTTTGATGATGATTTGCCAAGTGATTACTATAGGGAACTTCTATTTGATATGCATTCTAGGGTCCGGAGAGGTATCCAAACCACAGCTATGCAAGAACACATTGGTATGCTATCAATGGAGAAATCAAGGCTTGTCCAAGAGTTGACTGTTGCAAGGTCAAAGTTGCAATTGTATGACAAAATATTTGTCATATTGGTAGGGTTATTGTTGGTTTTGTGTGTTGTCTTAGGTATGAGGTTTGGGTAGGATTATGTAGTAATGTGCAGGATTACGTAGTATTGTGTAGGATAGTGTAGGATTGTGTAGGATAATGTATGACTATAATGTGGTATGATAGTGTTTGTTGTAATGGAATTTGACTCCATAAAGTCAAACAACTATTAGCAATGAAAAATTTGCAGTTTTGTTGTATTTGCATTACCTTTATGATCTATATTTCACTTTGCACACAAGTTTGTCAACACAACCTTACACAATGTTTGATCATTAAGAAACCTGAAAGTTGACTTTAAAAAGTCAAAGTACATACTTCATATCATAGCTGATACAAGTGTATTATTCAAGGGCATATATGCCATACATAAGTTTGACTTTAGTAAGTCATATAAAGCTAACCAAACCTTTTTTTTCCCTTACTCTTTGAATCATAAGTTGCATCTTTGGGTATCTTTGCAACAAATGGTTTGACACCATACTCTTGACATTTTTGTTTGTTGGGAAGCCCTAGCACTTTAGGCCTCTCAGCAAAAGCCAATTTTTCAAGTTGTTTTCTTGTAAGAGTTTTGGGTGGATTACTTGGAATTTCATCATCTGAATTAGAAGGGTCAAACTTTGGTAAGTAATCTGCCCATGAGGACTGATATGCAGCAGGTTCAGAACTAGTATCACTACTTGAAATGTAAATGATCTCAGAACAAAAAGGAAAAAAAAAACAATTGTAAGTCATGGACTGTTTGCAAATACATGTATACAGATGAATAAGCCTAACCTTTTTTCTTGTTTGCAGCCATTGTTTGAATTTCTAAATTTTGTTGGTTATAATGTTTGAATGGAAGTGTTGTTGCACAACTATACACAAGGGGTTTTATAGTGTGGTAATTCATGAAATGTTTCATTTTTTGGTATTGAATTCTGCAAAAAGTAGTCAAAGTGCAGTAAATACAAGTCAAATTTGTTGTTTCAATGTGTGCAGTTTTGTATAGTGCATGAAAGTGAAAAGCAAAGAACTTGTGGTATGCATGTATGAAAGTATTGCCTATACTATAACTATGAATTGATATTTGTTCAGGGAATATGATTCTTCTTTTGAAAAATAGTATTGCCTGCCTTTTTGTTCATTTATAACTATGCCTTTACCCCTATTAACCACAGGCTCTTCTTCAGCCTCCTTCTCAGCCCAACTCTCCATTTCTTCCTGTGTAAACACATTGCAATACCTCCTCTCAGGTGTTGCTCTTTTCCTAGAGGTCCCTGTAGGACCGAAATTATAGTGATTTATGTGATTCGGGAGGTCTAGGTTGATGATTATTGATGAACTCCATATTTGGTTTTAGAGAGAGAAAGTAGAGAGAGGGTGAAGAAAATGGATGATATTAAGATGAATGAATGAATACACAATTTCTCACACCCCTCATGGAGAGTCATGAGGGGTATTTATAGGCTCATCTTATTAGAAGTTTGCCTTTTGTACAATAGTAGTCCCTAAAGGCACAACTAACTACGTATCTAGTCCAATTCACGTATGTGACGTTATCTTTATAAAAGAGCGAGGCTAACAATCTCCCTCCAAGATATCGTCACACGTGAATGGTTACAATGAGACCTATAAATACATAAACGATGTATATTACAACTATAGTAAACTATGTTGACGTTGTTGAAGCGCAGAGTCTCTGTAGTCTAGATACTGAGGCAGACTTGAAGTTCTCTCTTCCGACGAACTCGGCGTATTTGATCTTTGGCACTGACGGCACAGATCTTTGTAGCTCTGAACTTCAACTGTAACGGTCTAGTTAGGTTATTACTCCCTCCTAACTAGTGAGCCTTTATTCTTTTTCCTGCTCCCTCCTGAACCGACAACTCTCTTTTCATCACGCAGCGGATAAAGTAGATTCATAAGTGTAGGCACATGGTTGTCGTTCAGGGAGCATCATGACAATATAACTCACATAACATTGCACAGAAGGTTGGTAATACGCTCTGATGTACACATCATTAGTACTTATTCGGTTCCAGTGTAAGCACAATTCCCTTGAACAACCAACGTACTAGAGATGAAACACTACTTCTTTTGGCATGTTCTTCTCCCTCCTGATGGTTGCGATGTATCGAAATCATCATACTATTGTGTGTACATGCCAAAATTACCCGTACATTACACTTCTGATGCAATATAGATAGACCGTGTAAGCATAATTTGTGAGTATATGTCGCAAAAATATACTCTCAATACTATTCTCTCAAATCAACCTTTAAACGAACCTCCTTGTAATTCACCGGCTACTAGTAATGACCACATATGGAGACTGCCCGATATGACCAGCTTGAAAAAGAAGTAATCATCCCATCTTGTGACTTAATGCTTGTACGATAGATGTGACTTAATACCTATACTGAGCACTACAATGTAACTCCGTTAAGTATGAGGTTGCACGAAATATTCGCCACTTGAACAATCCACTACATCGTGTGACACTGAGTACTACAACGTAACTCTTTAAAGTGATAGTTATACTGTGAGCACTACAACGTAACTCCTTACATCAGTAATAACTAGATTGTCAAGACTGAATTTTTAATTTGCGCAGACAAGTTATCTTCAAAAATCGTGCATCCAACCACCCCTAGACTTTGAGATAAATAAGTACACTTGATGAAACATCACTTCAAAATCAAATCGATAATACCGTACAAAAACCCCGTAGTCATTTTTGTCAAACCGAAACAATTCTAGCCGTGAATAATGTATCCCCGTGAAAATTTGTAACCCAAAATACCACTCATTCACCAAATATTATCACAAAGTTATATCTAAAAATGAAATTTTAGACAATAACTTTTGATGGTCCATGTATTTGTATTGCAATCCACATCATATCATAGCCTATGTTTTAATCAATTTTGGGTTCAAAAACAAATACTATGAGATCATTTGAGCAGCCCAAATCAGATGAAAGCCCAAGAAAAAACATGTGATAGCCCCATCCATACAACATCACATATCCTGAAATAATAACCTTGTGTATACCCAAGTTGTCAAAACCTAAAACACTCAATCTGATAAAAATCGCCTACCACAACCAAACTTTTATCTCTCATAAAAAAAACACATGCAAATCTGATCTTGTCTCATCTCCTCTTCAACAACCGTACAAAATACAATTTAATCAATAGCACATCTCCTCACATCCACATCTTCTCACTTCGTTAGGCATATCAAACACACCCTTTTGATCTCTTGGTTCCAAATAACCCACGATGAACTGATGCAACGGAGGCTTCAAGATCCTAGGATGGGTCTCGGGTAGGTGTATGATTTATGTTGTGTTGATTTTTTCTTGTACGAATAAAGTGAGTTGGGGAGTGAAACGTGAGGGTTTGGTAGTGTCTCGAGATGTAGGATAAGATTATTGTTTTGTGTTGGTCGAGGCTATGTTGTCTTCTGCTTTGATCTTATTCTTTTTATTTCTTCGATTAAGACTGTGGACTGATGATGTAAAATGAGGTCATGTAGAGTTTGGTATTTGGTTATTGGTCATGTAGTCTGCTTCTCCATTTCTCGAAAATTTTCAAAACATTTCGAAAGTTTATGTCCAAAAGGTTCTCGATAATTTTTTGTAACTTTTCGGAAATTTTGAACATATCGAAAACTATCCTTAGTTTTCGAGATCTTCGGTTATCGAGAACCTGATTTCGATAACTAGGGTATGGTGTTCTCGAAAACGACTCATGTTCTCGAAAATAGGTACACATCGAGATTTCTTATACAAGAAATCCCGATTATATTCCGGCGATGATAACCCAGATTCCGATGAGTATTCCGATGTGTTTCCGACCATATAGACCACTTTTCACGGTAATGGAACAAAAATAGCCACTAAAGAAGATAAAATTAACATAAACCTGTACTTAAGATATAAGAAACAGATGTATGAAACTTTAAATGAAAGTTTTGGACTATTGGTAGTTTTGACCATTTGGATACAACAAAAAACTTGTATAAACTGCTTATAACAGATAAGTAGGAAAAAAAAATTTCCGTACACAAAAAATTGTCAAAAAAAAAAAACAGTTTATAACAAGATTCGAACCACACAAATCAATAAAAGGAAACACCGTGAGCTCTGATACCAATTGTAGGACCGAAATTATAGTGATTTATGTGATTCAGGAGGTCTAGGTTGATGATTATTGATGAACTCCATATTTGGTTTTAGAGAGAGAAAGTAGAGAGAGGGTGAAGAAAATGGATGATATTAAGATGAATGAATGAATACACAATTTCTCACATCCCTCATGGAGAGTCATGAGGGGTATTTATAGGCTCATCCTATTACAAGTTTGCCTTTTGTACAATAGTAGTCCCTAAAGGCACAACTAACTACGTATCTAGTCCAATTCACGTATGTGACGTTATCTTTATAAAAGAGCGAGACTAACAGTCCCATCACTTAATGTACTAGGGTCAGGCTCATCCAAATACACTGACAAATCAATATTACACTGGTCCAAGAATACTTCTATTCCACCATACTTCTTTGAGAGATCATACATGTGAATCATATCAGAGTCATTTAGACAATTTCACTAAACCCTTCTCTAGATCAAGTTGTGGCATCCTATAGTAAGCAGCAAATAGACTGGCACAGTTGGTTCTCTTAACTACCATCCTCATAAAGTCTACATAATTAAGTCTAGCAATAAACATGTTCAACATTACACCATCTTCATACCTTAGTGGTTGGTCCATGAAAATTCCATCATTCCAAACATCCACCTCAATACCATCGGGACCAGGTATAGTCATTCTGAAAAATAAACAATAGAAAATTAGGTTTAGATTAAATCAGTAATTGGGGAAAATTATCCCTATTGAAAATTGAAATTAAAATCACCACATACCTTAACTTGCATAAACGGGGCGAATTAATTTTTCAGTTGTAATTAATTATTAGGGTTTGAGATAAAAGTTATTATAAGTTGTGTGTGTGTGCGCAATTGGGGGAAAAATTTAGGGTTTATGTGTGATAAAGGGGCTTTTTGGCGGAGAAATAAAACCCACGTGTGTCACTAAAACGAAAAAAGTAAGATTATAACGGGTCAATGTAACGGTAACGGAGTCAAACCATGACACGTCAGCAACACAAACGGGGAAACTAAAATCATGCACATAATAGGCTGATTAGTAAATTTTTTGTATTATTTAACAAAATTAAAAGCAACATACACAACGTAGCAAAACGTGGCAAGTTCATTACATTTTCAAATAATTATCCCAACAATATGTTAACAAGACCATTCAGTGCCAACGATGTGTTGCATTCGTGGTGATGGTCGGTATGCATAAGCGTCGTAAACCACCAGAACCGCCGCCACTAATATGTTTTCGGTGAACTCGCGGTTGCCACGATCTCTTATTGGCTGTCGCCTGATCTACTTCCAACAATGGATCTTAAAAAAAACATCTCCTTCTGGTTGTGTATCGATCTACTTTCGTTGTAAACAAGACCACCCATGATTTTCACGATTTGATGTTCCTACAAAAGTTTATCACCATTTGTTGTTTATAATTCACGTTTACACGTGAAGATTATGGGGAAAAAAATATTTGTGGTTTTTGGAGGCTAAAATGATAAAAGTACTAGTTTGTTGAAATGTTGTAATTTTGGTTAATGGTTATGGAGTTTTGTGTTCATCATGATTCTTGGTTGTTCAACGTATATTTTGGATTGTGTTTTTTAAAATTGAACAAGGTGTGGGTAGATGGTTGAGTAAATTAGGAAGTAAATTGAGGAGAAAAATGATAGTATTATGGTATAATTTATTAGTCATAGAGATAAGGACGGTTGTACCCTTATGTGTATGGCACATGAGTGGAGATAACAGAAAAATAGACGGCTAGTTTAAAAAAGGGTAAATTGCAAAAATGGTCCTTAACGTTCCACGAAATTGCAAAAACGGGACCGAGACAAAAAGTAGCGCAAAAAAAAACACCAACGTTCCACATTTTCGCAAAATCGCCACCGAGAGGCCTTTTCCGTTAATTTTCCCGTTAAGTACCACGTAGTTGAGGGTAGTATTGTCATTTCATGTCCTTTTTTATCTCCCGCCAACTTTCGGGGGACTATTTTTGCAAACAACGTAAACTATGTATTTAAAGCTGTGTGCTTTTTCAGGGTACAATAAATCCCCAAAACCAACCAACCGTTGTGTAGATAATCAACCGTCAAACCCAAACATAGAAAAAATCAAATCGCAACAACTAAACCCAGCTATGGCGAATAATGATAAGAATGATAAGGGAAAGTGTTTGTTGATGGGGGGGGGGGGGGGGAGGAATCATCCGAAATGTCGTGGGGCAAGGTTTTATTAAATGATGAAGTCTTTGAGGATGTTTTGGATGAATTTGGTGATAAAGTTATTGCCAAGTGTGGTTCGTATGCAAACATAGGGAAGGAGATGATCGAAGAAATTCTTCAATGGATGTGGAATAGAACCTTCAATAAACCAAATGTGGGTGCTAGCGGTGCCATATCTATTCCTACCATTGGAAGTGGTAGCCGTTGCTCCAATGAGGTAGTTGCAGAGAAAAAAAAGGAAAATGGGAAGGCCGGTTGGGAGTGGCAAGAAGAAGACGGAGGGGAGTCCTATTCCGACTACAGTCACAGAAAAAAGGAAGAGGGGAAGGCCTGTTAGGAGTGGCAAGAAGAAGAAGGAGGGGAGTCCTAATCCGAGTACAGTTACAGACAAAAGGAAGAGGGGAAGGCCTGTTGGGACTGGCAAGAAGAAGAATGAGGGGAGTTCTAATCCGAGTACAGTTACTGAAAAAAGGAAGAGGGGAATGGCAAATGGGACTGGCAAGAAGAGAAAGTTGAAGGAAGAGTATACGGATCTTGGTATGTTAATGTAGTATACTTCATTTATGTGCCATTTTAAATTTGTTTACGTAGGATGCTATGATATGTTTGATTGACTTTTATATGCATCCCCTTTCCTAGGTTTAGGATAAACAGAGTATTTGCATTAAGTAGGGTGTTAGAATATCATAAGTGAGAGTGTTTGGCATTACTAAAGTACTGCTATAGAGAGTGTTTTGCATTACGAAAGTGTTTCACTTGAGCCTGCATAATTGTTTCATTGACTACTTCTGCATTGACTTTAGCATGTATACCATTAGTTTCGTAGGTGCTAGTATGTCTTGACAGTTTGAATTTAAAATGTTGAAGATTTACTTGGTTATGGGGGTGAAGTTGTGTTCCGCATGCACAATAATGGAGTCTTTGAATTTGGTCCATTAAGGTATGTACAAGGGAATGTTTATACAATTTGTGGCTTTGTCTGTGATAGACATGTCTTTAGCCTAGGTCTGGATGATATGTTTTCACTCATTAGGGGAGAAAAATGGGCTGTGTTTTTTTGTTTGCCTGGCCAATCATTAGAAGAAGGTTTGAAGCTGATTCACACAGACAATGATGTGCATACAATGATTGAGCTAGGTTGTTGTGGCGGTTTTGTAGACTTGTTTGTTGCTCACACAAAACAGGTGTTATCTCCCTACTATTTAAACAACATTGATGCAGAGGGTGATGGTGGGGAGGTTGTCGGGTGGGTAGAAGAAGATGCTAGCTTGCGGTGCTCTATTACTTCAACTCCTTTTAGGACTAGCACTTCAAAAACTTATAGAAAATTGGATGATGTTGATGCTTCACAACCAGAATTCGGGAAGCATAAAAAGAGGGTGAAGAGGTCTGTGGATAAGGGAAAAGGAAATATGGTTGATGAGGCTGATGTTGTTAACAGGAACAAACCGGCTGGTATTGTCATTAGAGACGGTGGTTCTATGAAGAACCCAGCAGGTGTTGGTTCAGTGAATGTGGGAGCAAAGGGTGGGGGTATTTTGAGACCAAGAATCACTAATTGCGTACTGGGTCTACGGTCACCAAGATCAATGGGTAACAATGTGGTGTTATTTTGACTAGGTGAGTCTAATGAATTGTTTAGCAAATATTTTGGACACATTGCATTGCCTATTATAGTAACCTCATTTCATTGCATATATTGACTGTGCAGGTGTAGTTGATCACATGTTGGTTCATCCAGTAGAAGGTTTGAAGATTGACATATGGGTTCATCTATTGGGAATATGTAATGTGTAGAAGCTAAAACACTTTAATTTGGTTGTATTTACTAATGTAATTTGACTAATGTAACTTGAACTATTCTACCTCTGTTTCGAATACACCAAAGGGTGTGGGCAGGCATTGTGATGGGTTCATCTTTTTGGTACATGCCGAACAATATTATGTAAATTGAAGTATTTCATATGGGGTTAAATGTTTAGTCAAGCTTGACTCCTATGCATAATATGTTTGTGTTTGTTTTGTGTTTCTGCCATTTGCTTCGATTAATAGCATTTACTATGAATATGTTTGTGTTTGTTTTGTGGTTATGTTATTTGCTTCGATTAGTAGCATTTAAACGTATGTGTTTGTGTATTGTATTATGGTTTCAATTCTGTCAGTTTCATGTTTGTGAATGTGTTTGTGATACGAATCGAACAATGTATATCAAGACAAACGGGATCAAACGATCCCTTCCATTCATAAACCATAGGGATACATTTACAACCTTAGGGGAAACCACAACCCCTAACTACATCATCACCTACATCTACCTAGCTTAGGACACTACGACAGTGGCACTAAAATGAACAAAAGAAACCACAACCCCACAAGTGCCCAACCACCTACTACCTACATTCAACAAACACAACAAAAGAACCAATCCCAGCCTCTAGCACCCAACGCCTTCACATGTAAGTTTGCCTCACAGCAAACTCAATCTTGGAAACAATGATGTCGTTTGTTTGCCTAAGCATCCTCATCAACCCCTCATCTTTCTCATATCAGCTGACTGAATCCTCCTAAGCTTGTTCACATTGGACCTTGCAGTTCTCGAGCCTCTTATGTTTTGGAGCTCCAAAATCAGGTCCCCCCTAATACGGAGCATATTAGACAGCTTTTGGCACCTACTCATCAACTCTTGTGCATAATGAATGTCCTCCTCAACCTCTCGCCGGTAATGGGTTAGCATCATTTCCGATATGACAAACGAGTTGCAAGCAACCACGAGATCAAGACAGCGAGACATGTTACTGGAAAAGGGAATGATAATTGTTTGATTACGGGTGTGTGTGTGTTTTTCTGCTTGTGTGTGTGTGTGAAGGCGTTGACAATTTAATATGAAACCTGAAAATAACTTTGCAAATTAGCCATTGAGAGGCCTTTTCACAAAAAATAGTCCCCCGAAAGTTGGCGGGAGATAAAAAAGGAGATGAAATGACAATACTACCCTCAACTACGTGGCACTTAACGGGAAAATTAACGGAAAAGGCCTCTCGGTGGCGATTTTGCGAAAATGTGGAACGTTGGTGTTTTTTTTGCGCTACTTTTTGTCACGGTCCTATTTTTGCAATTTCGTGGAACGTTAAGGACCATTTTTGCAATTTACCCTTTAAAAAAAGACCATTGGTAATTTTTTATTGCAAAGTTAAGGTTGATGAATGCAATTTAAAACTATCAGGGACGACATATGTAATTATTAACTAACCACGGGGATGATCCATGTAACTTACTAAATAATTTTAGCATAAGGATATTTGGCCATAGTGTTCCCTATATTTGCCTAAAGATGAGTTGAACAAATCTCATCACGCTTCTTGTCGTGTTTGATTGTGTAGAGAAATGTTTGCATGCCTTGATTGATTAGTGTTTTTATCTGTATCTTTTGTATATTTTTGTCCGATGTTGATTAAAAGGCTAACAAACACGTTTTGATCTTTTGAATTACTTTCAGTAAGCTTGCAAACAGTAGTTGTGTGCTTAAACTTCTTCAAGTCATTTTGTTTGTGTTTTGGCACCGGCTAATCGAGGAAATAAGATAACTTGGTAGAGTTGATACATTGATGGCGTACGAATATTTTGTTGATAAAACTCAAGAGGTGATTTAGAAATTTGTTGATGTCTATTATTTTTATTTGTCGAGCTGGTCAAAATAAAAGTTGTATACTCGAGTATTAGTGTGGAAAATCTATAGGGAAAAATACAGAGGGTGAAAATCATTTATTTATTTATTTTTATTTATTTTTCAAAAATAAGACATGTGCATCGCACGGACTTAAATGACACGTTATAACAAAAAGTTGAGTAACTTAGAGGCAAGCTTTAATCTTCTTGAATCTTTAACTTTTAAATGTTCCAATACCCATATCGGTCATCTCTCTTTAACTCTACCACTCTCTTACTCTTCATCAAAATCACTTATACCATTTAAGTATGGCAAAAAAAAAACCCGAACTCAAAGGGGAAATCCGAAACCCGAACTTTTTGGAGTGGGGCGGGGCATGCTTATCGGGTTATGGAGCGGGTTTTGGGGCATTAACAGGGATTTTTATTAGGTTTGGGGCGGGAACGGAGCTCAACATCCCCGCCCCGCCCGGCCCTGAAACTATATATACATGCAAATATATCTATATACAGTTAAACATATAGTATTACGTTGGTATTTACCTAATAAAAATATAATTCTTTAATATTCAATATTTGTAAGATTGAAAATTGTGATCATGGAAACTTGTTTTGTGTCATAATGTTCTCAAGAAGTTGATTTGCGACGTGAGTATCTTATCATTTTTTATGTTTAATATTATTGTTGAAAGCTTAATAAGGCTAATTATTAATTTATTAATAACATCCTCTTGATTTTACAAGTTATTGCATAACATTATATTGTTTATATTGTAAAACAATAATAAACGGGGAAAGACACGAGTTTAATGGAGAATTGCGCTTAAAAAAGACAACCCGATAAGATCTCCAATGGGGTACGGGGCGGGTTTGGAGGAGCAACTCGCCACAATGTGGCGTCCCGATAAGATCCCCAATGAGGATTGGGGCGGGTTTGGGGATGAATTTTGTAATCGGATTTGAGGATGGGGATGGCCGCCCCGCCCCCAAACCCACCCCATTGCCATTCCTAATACTGAAAATCTAAAAAAATCTTTTGATTCTTCTTTCTTAAACAGACTGCTTATAGCCTTATGGGTAATTTATCTTCAGTAGTACTAAATACACCAGTTTACCAGTTTTACTTTTACCTTTACATCCCAACCTAAGAACTTATCTCACTCGGAGATTTGAGTGAAATAGAATCAACAATGAGAGTATAACACCTTGAACTATCAACATATCCTTTCTCAGCATTACTGAACGTATTATAATCATTAATCAAGTATTAAGATGAAACGTTTCATGATCGACTACAAGTTGGCATGAGTGGCAGCACTAGACGAGTACCCGTGCATAGCAACGAGATTTTATAGCGACAAATAGTTTATTGATAAAAAAAGTTTATAAGTTATAAACGAAAAATAATGTTTTGAAACCCGGTTCGACCCGGGTGGTTCAACCGGTTGAACCGTTCCGGTCGAAAAATAGGTCGATTTAAACAAGGTCAACTTGCTAGGTTAGGTCGAAAACGGGTCAAATTAAACCGGGTCAATCCGTCGGGTTTGAAGCGTCCCGGGTCAACCCGGTTTGTGTTTTAATTGGTTGTATTTAATTTGGTAGATATGTTTTTTAATTGGTTGTACAATGTGAATAAATCATTGGACTTTTACGTAAAGGATAATGTTTTGAAACCCGGTTCGACCCGGGTGGTTCAACCGGTTGAACCGTTCTGGTCGAGAAATGGGTCGATTTAAACCGGGTTAACTTGCTAGGTTGGGTCGAAAACGGGTCAAATTAAACCGGGTCAATCCGCCGGGTTTGAAGCATCCCGGGTCAACCCAGTTT
>CM060698.1:48120527-48148288 GCA_030686995.1 Artemisia argyi
TAGGTGATCTTGACACATGGAATGATGAGGTCAATAACATAAGCCCACAAAATACTCAACCATCATTTGAGGCACACACACCGCCCGTGAATTACCCTGAAGAAGTAGAAAAAACTTTAGGAATTTCGATGGAGGTAGAACCCTTGGACCGAGCACCACTTGAGGATATAGGTTTGAATACTTGTAGTGATAACCTTACTCCTAGTTCTAGGGAATTTCCTAGTGTTGATAAACCGGAACATCAATCTTTACACACCTTTCCATCCTTAGATATATTTCTAGGAGACAAAAGAGGAACCGACCCACCCATCAACCAATATTATCCGGGTAGTTTTAGGATGAAGGAAGCCATTCACTCACCCCTTCACCTCACGTGGCATATTTCCACCCTAAGGGTGTGTATCGGTACTTCCACCCGCACTTAATTAAAAGTGTAGGGAAAACCTCCCCTAGTTCCGTTAAATAAGGGTAGAGTTAGGCTCGTGACTCGAACAAAAACAAGCGCTTATTGGGAGGCAACCCAAGCTTTATTTATTTATTTGTTTGTTTGTTTGTTTATTTGATTTTATTTGTTTCCGTATGCATGTTTTATTTTTGTTGTTTGTGGCTCATGTTTCAAAGTGAATTGTGAAAATGCTTTATTTTATTTTTAACTTCGTCTTAATTGCATATAAAGTTATTTTGCAACAGATAAGTGTAAGGGAGATCCAAATTTGTCTATAAGAACGAAATTGAGCATGAACCACAACAATATTAAATGAACATGTGTATTAGTAATTGTTTGAGTCAAATGCTTGTATCGAGTCATAATGATGTTTTGCAGGATTTTCCAGGAAGTAAGGCATAAGTTTTTCCAGAAAGTTTCCGGAAACTTAACATGAGATTTTTGCAGGAACATACTGACGGCGTCAGGAGTTATAACCTGACGGCGTTAGGTACAAAGATTATGAAAACTTTTTCGAGTTTTGTTTGTACCGGAGTCTTAAAGTTTTCGTTGATTCTTTAGTTTTATAAACTCCAGGAAATCTGCAAACATTCATTCCACAAGCATTATATCTTTAATTATTTTGTTTATATTCCAAAGTCTAGAATTACATCTAGTTGTGAGTTTTCTTTGTTCGGATTGATGCCTTGGGTTTTTGTGATTGTTTTCTCAGGTTTAACAGGTTATATTGGACAAAAAGATGATTTATATTTCTGGAGGGAAGCTTTGAATGTTCATTTTCTTGGAGGAAGATCTCACCTTATTACCACACTATCCACACCGAACGAATCAGAGGAGTATTTGATTTCATTCTTTTACCGATTTCACTTTTACATTCTTTAATTGAACATTAGGGACAATGTTCATCCTAAGTGTAAGGGGAGGGTAAATGATGATACCTTATAGGATACTATTGCACTTGAGTTTGTTTGTTTGATGGTAGGTGTGTAATAAAACTAAGAGAAATACTTGTTAGTGTAATTTTAGCGCCAAATTTAAAATTTTTTACAACATTTAGGAGGGAAACTTTAGCCATAGCAAGCGTCTCATGGATAGGAGTTGTATGACTAGCACAAAACCGTATTATTCAGAAAAATTTTCCACCCAAATATGTGAGGTTCGCCTTTAGATTTGATAGGAAAAGCATTCATTATTAGTGCTTATGAGTGTACCGGTAGGATTTAGATTCTAGAACTTGCGTTAGTGATGCATCCCGAGACCGCTAGTGAGACTACATTCGTGTAGTAGGATTTACTACATGATAAGAGGCATTAGGATCACCATTGTGTTTAAACCCGTATCATAATTACTTGACCATTTAAGTCATATTACTTGGCTAGTAAAGTCAACTAATTTTTCCCACACCATAGTGTTGTACTCATTTTTAGTACACGAAACCGTTAGTACACCCCTCCGAGCCTATCTTTTCGTTTCTAACTTTAAGCATCTTACTTAAAGGAAGAATTTGTTACAATCCACTTAAATGTACACCAAAATCGCCTGAGCCTTCCGTGTATGCAATCATCTTTAGTGCATTGTTGTTTCATGTTAAACCCTTAGTTAATTATCTAATTGATTACATGGTTGCTAAGTCGAGTCATATCTTGTACATATTGTTTTGGGACGATTGGGACTCATGGGTTAAGTACTTATATTATGGAGTAATGGGGAAGAACATCATATTATTACCCCCATATGTGCGTTAATCTTAAAAAGTACTCGAAGTGTTTTGATTATCTTGATCCCAGTCATTAGATTAGTTTATTGTAAAGTATGTAAAAATTCAAGTGTAAGGGGAATGTACATTCCCTATGATGTATTATTTTGGATGGTAGGGTAAGAGTGTATGAAAAAAAAAAAAAAGAAATCGAAAAAATTAAGAAAAAGAAAAAAAATAGAAAAAGAAAAAGAGAGAAAAAACATACGGACTACCATCCCGTTTCATTCTATGTTTATTTTATGTTTCTGTTATTTTTGATTTATTAGCTTAAGTCGAGTCGATTCTTGGCTTAGCAATGCCATATTGTACATGTAATTAACCAAGATTATTAACTCGCCACCAGTAAAGATTGCCTTTATCCAACAAAACCGTGTATTTCATATCCCTACACCTAACATTCTAACCCTTTAAAAGACCTCTTTGATAGTTTATCCTAGGTGCTTACGCCAAGTGGTGGAGGTTTGATCCTTTCCCAAGCCTATTTTTCGAATGTGAAAATTTTTAATTTTCACAAAATTTTCAAAAAAAAAGAATTTCCGATTTTTTTTTTCGAAATTAAAATTTTCAAATTTTTTTTTCTTCACATGTGAATATTTTTTGAATTATTTTTTTTTTAAATTTTCGATTCACACAAGTACCCAAAGAATTGTAGGGCACTTATTCTTTGACTGATCTATATAGGACCAACTACTTTAGATGTAAGCTTGGTGCAATACAGAAATACATTTTCAATTTTCACACGTGAAAAAAAATTTCACAAATTTTCACATGCGAAAATTTTGAATTTTCACATGTCCAAATTGAAAATTTTCGAAAAAAAAGAATTTCCGATTTTTTTTTCGAATTTTAAATTTTCAATTTTTTTTCTTCACATGTGAAAAAAAAAAATCGTCACATGTGAATACTTTTCGAATTATTTTTTTAAAATTTTTTTCGATTCACACAAGTACCCAAAGAATTGTAGGGCACTTATTCCTTGACTGATCTATACAGGACCAACTACTTTAGATGTAAGCTTGATGCAATACGGAAATACATCTTCAATTTTCACATGTGAAAAATAAAATTCACAAATTTTCAAATGTGAAAATTTTCAATTTTCACATGTGAAAATTTAAAATTTTCGAAAAAAAGAATTTCCGATTTTTTTTTTCGAATTTAAAATTTTCAATTTTTTTTCTTTACATGTGAATTTTTTTTGTCACATGTGAATATTTTTTGGATTTTTTTTTAAATTTTTTTTTGATTCACACAAGTACCCAAAGAATTGTAGGGCACTTATTCCTTGACTGATCTATATAGGACCAACTACTTTAGATGTATGCTTGGTGCAATACAGAAATACATCTTCAAGTTCCTGTATCCCATCTATTGCGCGTGTCTTGCAGATTTTTATAGTGCCAACACGAGGATGTAAATAAGCACATACTTTTATTTAGTCAAATCGAGGATGTAAACCCGCGCTTCGCTGCGGGTCGTTTGGCTAAATGTGTAGTAATATGAGAAGCTGATAGCTCATTGAAGCATAGAAATGTATTCGTATGTAATTATCCGACGTTGTTTTTTGTAGTTTATTATTTTATGGTGGACATATTAAGCAGGCGATGAAACGATGAAATATTTACTAACAAAAATAAATATAAGCTTTACACAATTCAAATAAATATGTCACTGGACTATACAACATAAGGTCATGAAATTAAGGAGATAGAACTGATGACTCACTATTTTTGTTGCATCAACTCACTTGGACAAAACATATGAAGGAAAATTTGTGATGCCAAATATAAAGTATATTAGAACCTTCCTAGCAAGAGGATATATTAAAAGACATAATGTTATACATGTCTATTAACTTTGTTGCTATACGATGTCTATTAAAAGACATACAAAATGGCAATGGGTTCCTTTGCTGCTATACGATGAACGAATTAATAGCAAGAGGACATCAACAAATATAGCCTCTCTACAGGCGTTAGTGAAATGGCAAGATCTTGTCTAAGTTGTCTTTTCACTCAATCACACATGTTCATATTGCCATGAATTGCCCACTGTTTCCCGCAAGATTGTCCCTCAGATAGTCAACCAACTTCCTGACCCAATTCAATATTTCAATGCACAGATATAAGACACTAAATTACCTGCAAATAATCATGCATGCTCATAGCAGATAATGCTCTTGCGACACTCAACTTTTGAGAATTAACCAAATTTTTTGAGAAAATGGGTATCCAGAAAAGGTTACCTAAAGAATCGCGAAAAAAATGTTTCGTTCTAAACTAATTATAGTCTATTTTTCTCATTTGACCTGTTATAGAAAAAATCAACTTGCCCACAAATAAAATTACGAGTACCATATAACCACATTTGCATACTAAGAAACATATACGTATTGGAAATGCCACACAGCTTATGGTTGCAAATTATAAACGATTTTTGTGGGGGCATACTTTTAGTTGGCTATGATATTCAAATTCAATATCATCAATAGTAGCACGTACACGACTAGTACAAATTCCATACATCTATTCGTGAAGGGCAAACAGTGAATAGCAATGCTTTTGCAACTTAAAGGGAATATAGATGATCAACTAAAATGACTATAACAATAGATCAAATAAAAAAGCAACTTACGTGTAGGGGGGATATGCTAAGCCTTGTTGGTAGTTGAAAGGAAATGGCTGTTGGTAGCCATAGCTTCTGAAATAAGGCCCACGAACAGATGCATACCTCCAGCAAAAGGAGTTGGTGATCCGACAGATCCTATAATAAACGAAGGCTTTTATTAAGTAAAAACATGTCATACAAAAGAATCTGCATTACGATATCAACCGATGTAGGATACACTTTATAAATACTTAATCCTCAAAATCCTGAATGGTTTCATATCATAACACGCCTACCAACAACATACATGAACACAAAAATATATAAGTTCTTTTTTTGGATCATCGGGTGTTCACAAGTCTATGTCCAGCGTGTCACCCTAGTGGATTATAAGATGAGATTACTTACCACCAAATGGCAGCACGTGCCGAGGACTTCCAAGGGAGACCAAGTTACAATTTGCACGTCTACCGTCAATAATGGGAGTTGGATCAACAGATGCTCTCCTTGCGGATTCAAGGTCTTGGAAAGTCACCTAAATCCTCCATTTACATTATTACATATATCAAATCACCACAGTTTGGGCAACTCATCAAAACATTTAATCTAATAGTGAAATTATGGCAAACGTGTGTAAGAACAAGCATAACATTTGATCCAACTTTCACTCTGTTGGGGATATTCGTCAAATCTACTGAAAATGCATCCAACTTTCACTCTGTTGCTATTCTGGGTGATTTAATATTTTCGTTGCATCCAAGTACATTAGGTCATGGAAGTTGGATGCATTAAAATTTAAAAACAATGGTTTACCTACATATGCATCTCCTAATCAGGTCAATTGCTTATTTAGCATCTCGTATCAGCATCCACATATTAACATTACTGGAAATTTGACTCGTAATCTTGGGAATTATCAGGCAGTCATGTTCCTGAGTAAAAATCTAAGTTAAAAGAAGATTTTGTGGCCCTTGAATTGCTCCAAATGTTTCGGGTTTAGCAATGATCTTATGCTGGCCCATAGGGTTTTCATGAAAAATAACCCTCAGCCACTGGGCTCGCTCAAAAAGCCAGCGGGCAGAACTTAGAGAGAGAAAAGGGGAGGTGGTAGTTGTGGCAAAGCTAGATTAGGAGCACAGGCAGAGCCGCAATTGATACAGGTTTTCGCGTAAGGGTGGTGATGGGGCTGTAGTGTTGCTAAAAAAGGTGTCATGTGGAAACTGTGGACTACTGCACCAGAGGTTCCTCTAGTTGTTATGCAACATAAGCTTTCCTTAATAAAATTTTAAACCATTTTTAAAAAGTAAGCATATGTAAAGCCATGCAGTATTGTGATTTCTTTTGCAATTTGTGCTAATAGATCATAAGAAATAGTAACCAAAGATAAGCATCAGTTTTCTATGTACTAAGCACATAAGGCCCACTAAACTTTGCCATAATTTCCAGGGGCATCATGGTTATAATTCTACAGATCGAGTTATTTAGCTAAGAGAGTTCTTTCACTTCGATGTTTTTTTTTTCAAATAGACACAAAGTTTGAAAGTTAGGCCATAATACCATGTTCATCCCTAGTCGTGTTTCACTTACTACACATTAAAGGTGGCAATTTCAAATTATATATGGGTCTATACATCTCTAATGGGTCAAACAGGTTATGATAAAAAAAAGATAAATGGAAAAGAGGTCAACCAACGAGGAAGTTACCCATTTGACCCATTACCCAACCCATCAAATTCTTTTGCTAGAGTTCTTACCGTAAGTAATAGAAATAGATGACTGGATATTCTTATTTAGTGAAGTAATGTCATTTGGTAAAAAAAATGAGCCACGAAACAACCCGACCTAACCTAACCAGTTTCTAACCTCCTAAAGCTTTCTTCCTCATCTATATACTCAACCCTTCATCTTTGTTATCCAATAAAAAACTATCAAAGGTTTAGACTTCCAACAGAAAGATAAATAAGTTTATTCCGAGTTCAAAAGAAGGTCGTTGCATTTGAGCATATGAAAAATATAAGAAATGTAAATCTAAATGACTAAGAGAATGAACTAGGGGCATTGTAAATCATTAGGGAAGATTGAAGTGATAGATTTAGGTAGTTCAAAATTTCAGCAAGATTATAGGTGAAAAATCATACTTGTGTAACATCTGAATCACGATCCACTGGATGCCGTACATCCATTGACGATTGGCGCTCAAAAATATTGTTTGCTACCTGAATAGCTTGACCTTTCCCTTGAAACAATAAATTTAGCTGTAAATAACCTTGGAACTAGCAACCAATTTAACCATTATTTTGGTTATGTATACGATCTTATAATCAAATCCACCTACTTATGCCTTCTATCTGAAGACAAGTTGCGTCACATATGTAATTTCCATATATATATACAGATTATGAGTTTAGTACTCCAAAGTAGACTTTGTTCAACCCACCTCCATTGATTGTGCAGGTTGTGAGGCTGGAGTTCCACTAGATATATGTCCTGTCTGACGATATTCATCCTGCACAAATGATCAAATAAGTTTCCTTTTATCAATAATCTATGTAACAGCATTCAAAAGAAGATTGCAAATAATTAACATTTGAATGTATAAAGCTTTTTCAAAAAATCTATCATCAACATGAAGAATACAATGTCAAATCCGCCCTAAGACCAACTAAGGATCAGTGCCTATAGAAAAATTTACTCGGAATAAGTCTATTACCATTTGGTTGCAATAAAGCTTCCAACTATCTTCCATGGCTTGTGCTCAAATATATAAATATTTACATCTAGTATGTTCCTGTAAGATGCATAAATCCAGGCATGTCAATGTCACATCTATTCAGCCGTTTCATAGGTCTGTTAACTAGAGTGGTGAAGCATTTGCCACCCTCTTTTGTATGTATAATACTAACTTGGCCCGAGGAAGGGAAAACCGTTGTCATATACACTTAACCACCTGTATCCACCCATTTGCCACATCATAGTTAAAAGTATGAAGTATCAGCGATCGTTAAAAATTATCCACCCATTTGCCACTTCATAGTTAAAAGTATGACGTAACAGCGATAAATCATGCTAATGATTGAGCCAGAAATCAGTTAACTTGCCTCCAAAATATTTGACATAGCATGTCAATGGATTGAAGTTTAGATATAACTGATCATAGAGATTTTTAGTGCTACCATTCACACCGTTGGTCAACAAAAATGGCTGAAAACTCTTGCTTGCATTTTCCTGTACCACAAGCTTCCTTGTGTAGTACATGTGTCAGATAAGAGCTCCTTCTTTTGCATATTTCACGAGGCTTAAGTTCTTAAGTAAACCTTTAAGGTGAGGAAACGAGAAAAGATTAATTATACCTTGACTGAGTTCAGATGGGAAGAGAAGACGTTCAGGGTGATATAGTTTGTCTCTATGAAGAAGAATGATAGCATCATAGTTGTTTAATGGAGTTCGGAAAATGCACTGTGAAACAAAGTGTATTTTAGTCAAACTTATATGAACTAGAGCAGCAGTATATTAGTAGTTAGTCATTAGTTAGCAACGTAGCTGATTATTAACTCACCTCCCACCTGTAAGAATCCATCTGACCTTGTACGATGAGTTTAGTCAGCAAGTTTGAACTGCTTTTAGCATAGACTGCCAATCATTTGAGCTCCTAGCACATGAAAAGTTTAATTTTAATTGATTGAAAGAAGTGCTCAAAAAATAATAACCATACATATCTAAATCCTATTTTAAAAGAAAGAAGATCCCACAGTGATAATCGTGTTTCCTATTTGGTTAAAGTTGTTATATAACTTTTACCCGGGAGGACCTGTTAGAAATAAAACATAACCCAAATCGATCCATTCATAAGTGAATTGGCCGAATTGCTAAAGCTCGTAAATCATATTAACCACAATTATTGCAGATTGCTACTCACTGATATGCTTGGAGACGAGCTGGTCCAGTCTTCAGATCCCTTATCATAAGCTGTCGCTAAGTACATGGCGGATGTAACATTTCCTTTCCCTTCATCATAAGCTTTTCTACTTAAAGAAAACTTTTCCTGTGTAAATTGAAATAGTTTCCAATTAACTATATCCCCAAATTTAGTCTGACAATTTAAAACAGGTGTTCATATTTACTTACATTGCTCTCTTTTTCATCTTTTGGTGTCATGTCCTCAATTATATCAACAATCATGGGATACTAGTCTCAGAAACCTGTTTAGGAAATGAGGCCAGGAATATATCTTACAAATGAATACAAGGAAAAGAAACCTATCACAAAGAAGCGGAAATTTGACCATGAATGTCAACTATGCGAGAGAGGTAATTTGGACTTTTTTTACTTAAAAAAGATGAAGAAATAAAAAATCAAAAAATTATATATACAACATTAGTGTATTGTATAGTCTCTCACGTTACTCCTATTTAATATATCGCGGTGCGTCAGTTTTTGTTCATTTATATACAACATTAGTGTATTGTATGGTCTCTCGTGTTAGTCATATTTAATATATGGTGGTGCATCATTTTTTTGTTTATTTATATACAATATTGCATTGATATTCAAATTAAAATTCTTTTATTTTGTAGATATTAAACAACTAAGGATGTACTACAGTGAATTTTTTTGTAAAAATAAACCTCATAAATCTAGAAATTCGAGAACAGGGAGTAGAAAAGGGCAAGGACTTTTGAAAGATATATGCAACCACAAGCTCAATTGCCTCCTCCGTGAAAGAAGCTGAGAAGAGGTGTGCAGCAACCCATCATTTCGCCAACCTAGAGACAAGCAACAAAGTTAAAGGTTAGAATTGGATCTCTTTGTTCTGGTCGTCGGAGGTGGACAAATAATACAAAAAGTTCAACAATAAATGCTCACTGTACAACTCTGGTCCATATAACGGATAACGACCGGAAAGACCATTTATCATGCTAGAATGCTGACTTTTGAGGAAAAGATAGTTATCCGCTGGGGATACCCTTTTTACTTGATAGCTTTCAGCTGCATATAAAGAGAAGGAAAAAAAATAGAGCATTCAATACTGAAACGAACATATTAGAGGTGCCATTTTCGACCCATTTACTTATGAATGGGTTAATTAGGGTTGTGTTCTAATTCAACGGGTCAAATAGTTAGCTAAAACGGGAAAAGTGTGTTAATGCATACAAATACAACCTCCTATATAAGTGTAATATTTTCTTACAACGATATCAAAAACCTTATTTGTTACCATAAACATGATTTTTGCTTTAAATTTTATAGTGTGGACTTAGAATTGTTTATGAGCCGACCCATTACCCACCCTGCTCATATTTATGTCACTGTGAAGGTGATCTTTGATATTCAAATAAAGATAAGAATAATTTTTTACCTTGTCTATTTAACAAGTCGAGGCCTCTTTCATGCAAAATTTTCAGATGAAACCGGAAAAGAAAACATCCACGCCTTCCTCTGATGGACAATATTTTATTCCATGCTGCTTCTGAAGGCAATATTTACAGCACAATTAGAAACACCATCAAAATAATACAAAAAACACAATGTATCAACTCACCATTCGCCAATTCTTAACATGAAAGCAGCTTTAGTTTTCTCAATCGCCATATCATCCATTGGCCAGTGCCGTGAACCTTCCAGCTACATTATATAGAAGAATCAACTCATTAAGTCTATAAAATGCTGCAAATATGAAAATCACCAGACCTTAAGAAAGTGCATATCTAACATGCCTGAATCATAACTTCCAACGACTGTATACAAGTTGAAATTATTTTATTTCCATATTTTGTTCCATTAGCCAATGGATGTGGTCTTGGAGGAAAAACATTCGTGTACCGGAGAGCTGCAGATATCCATAAGAACAGTTAATAAGAAATAGATGTGACCTATATTTGTATTATTTTATCACTCTTTTGCCCTAAAATGATTTATTTACTGGATAGTATCTCATGGACAGTTTAGAAAAACTACATATTTCACATGTGAAGAAAAACTACATATTTCATTGAACTCCTAATGTGCATTAAAAAAATTGCACATGTGAAGAAAAACTACATATTTCATTGAACACCTAATGTGCATTAAAAAAATTGAACATGTGAAGAAAAACTACATATTTCATTGAACACCTAATGTGCATTAAAAAAATTGCACATGTGAAGAAAAACTACATATTTCATTGAACACCTAATGTGCATTAAAAAATTGCACATGTGAAGAAAAACTTACACATTTCATCAAACACCTAATGTGCATTAAAAAATTGCACATGTGAAGAAAAACTACATATTTCATTAAACACCTAATGTGCTTTAAAAAACTTGCACATGTGAAGAAAAACTTACACATTTTATCAAACACCTAATGTGTATTAGAAAAACTTACACATTTCATCAAACTTACACATTTTATTGAACACCTAATGTGTATTAGAAAAAATTGCACGTGTGAAGAAAAAAAGGACCACTACTGGTGACCATTCAGACCAAACTACTAAATGAGGTTGGATATATCAGTTTCAACAGCCATAAGTTTCTCTTTATACAAAAGTAATATACAATACCTTGAAACTCAGGAGGTTTTATTACATGAATTAAGCTAACAATAGGCGACAATTAAAAACATCAACCTATCTTCACATGTGAAGAAAACTAACATTTCAGCGAACACCTAGTGTTCATTGACAACCAATGAGAAGAAAACAAATTCAACTTTCAATTCCTTTATCAAGTATACATAATCATCTAAATTACTCATCAACATAACTAATAGCTAACATAAAACATATAAAGGAAAATAATTTATCTAGATCAAACATTCGAATAAACTTAATTCGCCTTGAAAAATAAATTCGAACAACTTGTGCACATGTGAAAATTAAATCCCAAATCTTGAAAGACACATTCATCTAGATCTATATCTTCAATTTCATCATCAGTTTATAAAATATGTAAGTAATTACTAAATATATAGAACAAAAAAATAATTTATCTATACTCATTGAATCAAAAGAAGTTATGAATAAAAAGCTTAATTCGCACTCACTAATGATGATGATAATCAATGGAGGATGGTGGTGATCGGTGATAGTTGTGGTGGCGGACGGTGTCACAACATACCATTTCAGGTCATTTCAGGTCATTTCCCAAACTTTGGAAAAATACTATTCATCAAAACACTATTCATCAGTTTACTATTCATCATTTTTGGTGTCACTTTGACATTCAGAGAAGCATTCAGGAATTTCACTATTCACTAAACACTATTCATTGCCGGAAAATTTTTCACTATTCACTTGCATTACTCATTTCATCGTAAATTTAGTTTACGGGTATTCAAATTCGCGTAACCGTATTGGTTCAGGTGCGAATTCATGCATTATCAGTAAGGACACTGCATACGGACTGGAGATAGTCTGCATATCATCATAACAGCATTTTCATGTTATACCACTCTTAGTATTTTCAAATTTATATATTTGATACATTTAACGTTTTACGTATAAGTATTTATAATAAACGTTAACACCCGGTTTATAAACACGACGAATATATCTAAATATTCCCACAATGGTCCCGACATATTTTTATATCCATTTTATCATCATAAAAGTAATAACATTCATTTACCCAGTATTTTGGAAATTTATTTTAATTATAACGTAAGCTTATGAATATTACGACGGTTTTCGTGAAAACTAAACAATAATCACCCGAACACTCAGTAATTGTACCCAACACATTTTTAGCATTTTTATGACTTTATTAAGTCCCGGTTAACTTCGTTAACATTTATTTCTAGCAAACCCGGTACCCGATTATAACTAATACTTACACTAAACTACAACTAATAATACACTACATTTTCTAAGTGATCAAAACCGATTTTGCTACTTCTTTTCACATTGAAAACCGGCCATATGACCATCTCAAGACCACATGACTTTCATTTTTACCACATGCATACATGTGCTCTTATAATACTATAAACCTCTAAAACATAAACATGTTTATATCTAAGAATCATAACCTAACTTTTTCATAAGCCAAAAAGTTTTCATCTTCTTCTTTCTCCCCTCATACCTCATGACCCAACATCCATCACCATGATCCATCCATGATTTTCCAAAGTACAAAGCATCAAAGTTGTTCATTTCATCATCCTAATCAAGAATCTTACAACAAAAACACAAGTAATCCAAGGTTTCTCATCATTTAATCACCTCATATTTCAAAGTGAGTTATCAAATTTATTTTCATGTTTTCATCTAATTAACATATGTATCTCATGGTATTCATGCTTAATTTCATGCACAAACTAGCTATACCACTTTATTTTTGTATACTTTTTGATCATACAAACCCTAGAATTGGTTTTAGGTGTTCCTTTGTTAAATTAACTTGATTACTAGTCATTAGGAACCCATGGCACCCTAAGAAGGTGTATGGTAAGATTAGTATAGTTTTGTGAAGTTTACAAGAGATTTGGTGATGTTAGAAACTAGTTTAGAACCTTGGAAATGGATTTCTAACAAGTATATATACCTACTGTCCCATTTTGTTAAATTCTGGAAAATCAGTAAATACAAAGTAAACTTTGGCAAAATTTTTAGAAAATACTTTCAAAAACGAATCCGTAGGCGAAAGAACGGATTAAAAAGAGTTTATAACGAAAGAAGTTATAATTTTTGCAAGTTTATTGACGAAAACTATATTTTCTGAAAATTGTTGCTGTTGGACGTTTTTCGTCGGACAAAACGAGACTTTAGACGTAACCCGGAGGAGCCGAGCTTTCCAAAATATATTACTACATACTAAGACGTAACCGTGGATATAAAGAACAAGTAAAATGGACTTATAACGACAAAGATATTCACGTTTCAATATCGGCAAAAATCCTCTATAATTGGCAGCTTTTGGAAAAATAATAATAACACTACGTACTAAATTCTAGATTTTCTAGAAATATTAACCAAGTACCGAATTTTATAACTAATGAAGTATTAGTTATTACAAGTATATTTTTATCACTACAAGGCGTTATTTCAAGGATTTCAACCCGAGGATTTCAACACTAACATGGAAACATACGATATATATGTAAGTATATATATTGCAACTAGCTTTATTTTTCTAATAGCCATATTTTTCCTAAGTCTTGGAAAATGTATATTTTGATATCAACAAGTATTTTCAAGTTAAGAGTGGTATAGGAAACATGTGCATGGACATTCATAACATCATTTCATGATCTAAAGTAGATCGTTCATCATTTATATTAGGTTGCGGCTAGTGTGCGCGCCTTATTTTTCAGCTCATTACATGTTCATGGTACCATCATATCAGGTGAGTCATAGCCCCTACTCTTTTAATTGTTTTGCAAACTCTTTGGGGGAGAATACATGCTCGTTTTACTTAAACGCATTACTTGCTTTACATGGTTGATTACTCAAACATTTTCAGCTTTACCTATATATATGTTTGATCACCTGCATTTCATTGGTATGTTTGATTACCTGTATTTCATGTGACTGTTTCCTAAACATTATTACTTGTTTATATGACCTCATTGTCATCCTTGTTTATCTGGCGACATTGTCAGTATTGTTTACATGACCTCATTGTCATTACTGTTTACCTGGCGACATTGTCAGACTCATTTACATAACCTCATTGTCATTACTGTTTACCTGGCGACATTGTCAGACTCATTTACATAACCTCATTGTCAAAGTTGTTTATCTGGCGACATTGTCAGGATTATCATCATTGTTTATCTGGCGACATTGTCAGCATTGTTTATATAACCTCATGGACTGAATTATTTATATAGCCGTTTGCTATATTTATCATGGAATTTGGATACAAGTATTACTTTTGTTCACGTATACATATTACATTTGGCAGTGGGTCGTAAACACACAGGTTACAAGTCTCTTATGGCGGGACCTGTAACTGAGTGGATTTACGATGCCTTTGCTGGGACAACTTCATCCATATGCATTACATTCTTTTTCACAAGACTCTATGAACTCACCAACCTCGTGTTGACACTTTAGCATGTATTTTCAGGTATTAAGCATTGGCACGCTACAGGAGGTTTTGGCAGGGCATGGCATGGTCATAGAAGACTCTGATTATTCATATGGGGACCATTTTAAACTATTTTAAGGGCCTACTTCCGCACTACTTTTACCAATGTAAATTCAACATTTTGATTTAACTATTTTATTCTAAATGATTCAAGTGAAAACCATTTTTGAACTTGTGTTGTAATACCAATTGAGTTACACCCCAGCTACATGTATGCTTCCGCTGGACCCGATTTTGGGGGTGTGACAGATTGGTATCAGAGCTTTGGCTATAGCGAACTAAGTGTTTTTAAAACCTAGACTATAGCTACTTTTACGAAAACTTAACCCTATGACCGTCACGTGCCTGCCTGCCAAGCTGAAGCCTCATTTGTGATTAGTTACTGACATAGGTGATGAGATTTATGTCTCATTATCTTATATATATTATATTCATTTATTATAGTTGATTACTATAATTGTTTTTTTTCATATAAGCATGTTCACGTATCGTATATGTCACCGCATTATGTTTTCCTTGCATAGTTTCATCATTTGACCTCGAGTTTTGGTCACTTGCCTTAGCCTTTCAGAACGTCGTTGTATTCGTGAAGGACATAGTATTAGTATGACTGAGCTGAGTATTTCAAAATTCATGGAACCTCTGTGGAATATAGACTGGTCATCTATATTCAACCCGGGATAGTGAGATATAGGCTGACCACCTATGTCTGACTCAGAGATGAATTTTGCAACACTGAGAATAGTTATAATAAAATTCTGTGTGGATTGAATCCTTTACTCATTTTCCAAATGTTTCATGCATGTGTGAGTATACCCCCGTTGTCAGAACATTCATACTTTTCATCACCTCGTGAATCGCCGCTTGGAAGCATGTCAATTGATCATTTCATTTCATGAACATTTACGTCTATGCACGATACACTTACATCACAGTATTTTCTTTTATCACAATCTCATTTTGTTGTAGTTGTCACAGTCTCTTCCCTTCTCGCCATCATTATTATTTCCCTTTCCCATCCCCATATATATATAAGGAATTAGGTGACACTCCATGGATTCCTATGCCACTCATCACTCACTACTCCCAATATTGATAATTGGATATTATCAATGACCTCCCTAGGAAACGACTTATTTATGTTTCACCCTTCTTTTCTTGTTTTGAAGAGCTATGCCGCCAGGGAAAACTAAAGCTACTCCAACTATGACACCTGCTGCTATTCGGAAACTTGTTAAGGATAGTATAGCTGAAGCTCTAGAGATCGAGAGAGCTGAGGTAGCTGCAAGGGCTGCTGAGGCCGCTTTACAGATAGGGACAGATGGACAATCCGATAATAGACGTGAATGCACTTGGAAGAATTTTAAGGTTGGTGATCCCATCAAGTTTAAGGGCACTGAAGGAGCGGTTGCTTTGATTCGCTGGTTCGAAAAGACTGAGAATGTGTTCCTCATGTGCAACTGTCCTGATGTCAACAAGGTAAAATTTGCTACTTGTATGCTTTTGGATGAAGCTATGTCATGGTGGAATTCTTATGCTCAACCGATTGGTATGGAAAATGCCTACAAGCTCACCTGGGGGCAATTCAAGAAATTGATGACTGAGAAGTTTTGCCCTCGTACTGAGATGCAGAAGTTGGAAACAGAATTCTATGAGCTGGTGACTAAAGGTGATGACATTGAGACCTACTTCAGGAAGTTTCAGGAGTTGGCTGCACTATGCCCAACTATGGTTCCAGATAATGAAAAGCTGCTAGAAAATTTTATCGGTGGACTACCGCGCAACATCAGTGGGAACGTAATTGCTTCTAAACCACACACGCTGGATGAAGCTATCAGAATGTCTCAAAAGCTTATGGCTCAAGTGATGAAGCAAGAAACTACTGTCAACAACAACAACGAAAACAAGAGGAAAAGGGATGACAACCAAGGAGACGATCAAGTATGGCAGCCAAACAAACAACATGAAGTGGTTAAGGCCTACGTTGCGAAGCCAAGTGAAAAGAAAGGTTACCAGGGTACCCTACCCAAATGCAACAAGTGTCAGAATCATCATAACCATGGACCTTGTGTTAATCCATGTGGCAACTGTAAGAAGGTTGGTCATGCGACTTGGGAATGCCAATTTCCAATCATTACCGGAGATCAGAAACCCTCAGTGACATGTTTTGGTTGTGGAGGAATAGGGCATTACAGGAATGAATGCCCAAAACAATGAAACCAAGAGAAAGGGAACCAAGGTGGAATGGCTCATGGGAGAGCCTAGGTCATTGGAGGAGGAAATGGTCCACACATCAACAACGCTGAGGACGACAACAACGTTCAAGAACCAAGAACTTCTGCCTTAAAAATAAACCAAAGCCTAAACTCTCTAGTGTTGTATTTCTTTTGTGTTTAATTCTACGTTCTATCGTATAAGTTTCATGTACTATTAACGAATTCCGATCTAATGAATATTCTATCTTTTATCACCGCAAACTCCTAGCGATTTCATTAAGATTCCTTTGGAACTACACCACCTATCATCTGCAGACCAATGGTCAGGATTAGAGAACGATTCAAACATAGGGAGAACATGAGTGATTGACACTAGAGATGGTTGGATTAGCCATTTGCCATCAATCAGATTCTTTTACAACCATGGTTATCGCGCGAGCGTAGAGACTACACTATCTGAGGCACTCTATGGTCGAAGTGCCAACATCCAATGACGGATCGAAATTTAGAAAAGCCCAACTCATTAGTCCAGTAAGCATTTATGAAATAACCAGGAATTTCCTACAAATCAAGAATCAGTTACAAGTTCGATAAGTTCCTAAACCTTGTAGGAGAACCAATAGAAATCATGGGCTGTAAGGTCGAATAGTTGAAGCAAGGTCGAATTCCTACCGTGAAAGTTCGCTGAAATTCTCACATATCATCATCTTTTTACCAATATCACTTCAGAGACCAACAAAAACTGAACTTCGGGACGAAGTTCCTTTTAGAGGGGAAGACTGTCACAACTCACCATTTTAGGTCATTTCCCGAACTTTGGAAAAACACTATTCATCAAAACACTATTCATCAGTTTACTATTCATCATTTTTGGTCACTTTGACATTCAGAGAAGCATTCAGGAATTTCACTATTCACTAAACACTATTCATTGCCGGAAAATTTTTCACTATTCACTTGCATTACTCATTTCATCGTAAATTTAGTTTACGGGTATTCAAATTCGCGTAACCGTATTGGTTCAGGTGCGAATTCATGCATTATCAGTAAGGACACTGCATACGGACTGGAGATAGTCTGCATATCATCATAACAGCATTTTCATGTTATACCACTCTTAGTATTTTCAAATTTATATATTTGATACATTTAACGTTTTACGTATAAGTATTTATAATAAACGTTAACACCCGGTTTTATAAACACGACGAATATATCTAAATATTCCCACAATGGTCCCGACATATTTTTATATCCATTTTATCATCATAAAAGTAATAACATTCATTTACCCAGTATTTTGGAAATTTATTTTAATTATAACGTAAGCTTATGAATATTACGACGGTTTTCGTGAAAACTAAACAATAATCACCCGAACACTCAGTAATTGTACCCAACACATTTTTAGCATTTTTATGACTTTATTAAGTCCCGGTTAACTTCGTTAACATTTATTTCTAGCAAACCCGGTACCCGATTATAACTAATACTTACACTAAACTACAACTAATAATACACTACATTTTCTAAGTGATCAAAACCGATTTTGCTACTTCTTTTCACATTGAAAACCGGCCATATGACCATCTCAAGACCACATGACTTTCATTTTTACCACATGCATACATGTGCTCTTATAATACTATAAACCTCTAAAACATAAACATGTTTATATCTAAGAATCATAACCTAACTTTTTCATAAGCCAAAAAGTTTTCATCTTCTTCTTGCTCCCCTCATACCTCACGACCCAACATCCATCACCATGATCCATCCATGATTTTCCAAAGTACAAAGCATCAAAGTTGTTCATTTCATCATCCTAATCAAGAATCTTACAACAAAAACACAAGTAATCTAAGGTTTCTCATCATTTAATCACCTCATATTTCAAAGTGAGTTATCAAATTTATTTTCATGTTTTCATCTAATTAACATATGTATCTCATGGTATTCATGCTTAATTTCATGCACAAACTAGCTATACCACTTTATTTTTGTATACTTTTTGATCATACAAACCCTAGAATTGGTTTTAGGTGTTCCTTTGTTAAATTAACTTGATTACTAGTCATTAGGAACCCATGGCACCCTAAGAAGGTGTATGGTAAGATTAGTATAGTTTTGTGAAGTTTACAAGAGATTTGGTGATGTTAGAAACTAGTTTAGAACCTTGGAAATGGATTTCTAACAAGTATATATACCTACTGTCCCATTTTGTTAAATTCTGGAAAATCAGTAAATACAAAGTAAACTTTGGCAAAATTTTTAGAAAATACTTTCAAAAACGAATCCGTAGGCGAAAGAACGGATTAAAAAGAGTTTATAACGAAGAAGTTATGATTTTTGCAAGTTTATTGACGAAAACTATATTTTCTGAAAATTGTTGCTGTTGGACGTTTTTCGTCGGACAAAACGAGACTTTAGACGTAACCCGGAGGAGCCGAGCTTTCCAAAATATATTACTACATACTAAGACGTAACCGTGGATATAAAGAACAAGTAAAATGGACTTATAACGACAAAGATATTCACGTTTCAATATCGGCAAAAATCCTCTATAATTGGCAGCTTTTGGAAAAATAATAATAACACTACGTACTAAATTCTAGATTTTCTAGAAATATTAACCAAGTACCGAATTTTATAACTAATGAAGTATTAGTTATTACAAGTATATTTTTATCACTACAAGGCGTTATTTCAAGGATTTCAACCCGATGATTTCAACACTAACATGGAAACATACGATATATATGTAAGTATATATATTGCAACTAGCTTTATTTTTCTAATAGCCATATTTTTCCTAAGTCTTGGAAAATGTATATTTTGATATCAACAAGTATTTTCAAGTTAAGAGTGGTATAGGAAACATGTGCATGGACATTCATAACATCATTTCATGATCTAAAGTAGATCGTTCATCATTCATATTAGGTTGCGGCTAGTGTGCGCGCCTTGTTTTTCGGCTCATTACATGTTCATGGTACCATCATATCAGGTGAGTCATAGCCCCTACTCTTTTAATTGTTTTGCAAACTCTTTGGGGGAGAATACATGCTCGTTTTACTTAAACGCATTACTTGCTTTACATGGTTGATTACTCAAACATTTTCAGCTTTACCTATATATATGTTTGATCACCTGCATTTCATTGGTATGTTTGATTACCTGTATTTCATGTGACTGTTTCCTAAACATTATTACTTGTTTATATGACCTCATTGTCATCCTTGTTTATCTGGCGACATTGTCAGTATTGTTTACATGACCTCATTGTCATTACTGTTTACCTGGCGACATTGTCAGACTCATTTACATAACCTCATTGTCATTACTGTTTACCTGGCGACATTGTCAGACTCATTTACATAACCTCATTGTCAAAGTTGTTTATCTGGCGACATTGTCAGGATTATCATCATTGTTTATCTGGCGACATTGTCAGCATTGTTTATATAACCTCATGGACTGAATTATTTATATAGCCGTTTGCTATATTTATCATGGAATTTGGATACAAGTATTACTTTTGTTCACGTATACATATTACATTTGGCAGTGGGTCGTAAACACACAGGTTACAAGTCTCTTATGGCGGGACCTGTAACTGAGTGGATTTACGATGCCTTTGCTGGGACAACTTCATCCATATGCATTACATTCTTTTTCACAAGACTCTATGAACTCACCAACCTCGTGTTGACACTTTAGCATGTATTTTCAGGTATTAAGCATTGGCACGCTACAGGAGGTTTTGGCAGGGCATGGCATGGTCATAGAAGACTCTGATTATTCATATGGGGACCATTTTAAACTATTTTAAGGGCCTACTTCCGCACTACTTTTACCAATATAAATTCAACATTTTGATTTAACTATTTTATTCTAAATGATTCAAGTGAAAACCATTTTTGAACTTGTGTTGTAATACCAATTGAGTTACACCCCAGCTACATGTATGCTTCCGCTGGACCCGATTTTGGGGGTGTGACAGACGGTGGCGAACAGAGTGGTGGTTGGTGGTGTTATTAATAACCGGCGAGAATGCGAGATGAAAATGAGCTGTGGTTGGTGTGTGCGTGTGTTTAGTGAGAGAGAAATCTGGTTGGTGTGTGCGGGTGTTTAGTGAGAGAGAAATCCGGATAGTTTTTTTTTGGGATGGGAAGCAAATGACAATATTTCAGTTAAACCCCTCTAATCTTGGGGCAAAATTTACAAAAATGCCATTCCGCCTAATTGATCTTAAGATGAGATTTATTTGATCTAATGGTCCAGATCTCTTCTCGCGTTCTCACAAAAAAAGCTCTTCTCATTTGAACGCTTCACTATATATATATATATATATATATATATATATATATATATATATATATATATATATATATATATATATATATATATATATATATATATATATATATATTACTTTCTCTCTCCTACATAAAATCCAAATCCAAATCCTAAACCAAATTCAAATCTAAATCAAAATCCTAATCCTAATCCTAAACCCATCTACCAACCAAACGGGCCCTAAGTATTGGAACCTTGTATTTTGGAAACCTACATAATACTTAAACCTCTAATTTATAAATAATATAAAGTCGACACACATGCTCCCTAGCCAAGAAATATCACACGTTAAGTGTCATACACGGACCGAATTTTTTTTAAAGATTGTACAAACATTTAACTTATGAAATAAAGGACTTAGTACATTAGTAATTTGGAAAAGATTTGGTCTCCCTCTTGGCCCATGAAGCATATTCTCCCTTCTCCTCTCATTTATGAACCGTATATTTCACCTAAACATCAACACACACTTAACCCTAAACATAAACAAGAGTGGCGGCTTAATTTTACCTCCCATTTTGATTAACCTATCTCACATAAACATCTCACATATAAACCCTAGAAGGATAACAACTCGACTGCCATGGCTTCTTTTAGTTCGATCATTGAAGGAAAGGTGGTGCAAAGGCTGGTGAAAGGTAGTGGTGATCATAGGTCACAGGTTCGAAAGAGATTTGATTGTTTGGTGTCGACTTTGGTGTTGGTTCTGGTCGTGGTTATTTGTTTTCCTTCTCATTTGATCACCAAGGGTACTAGCATCCATCCTTAATCTATTCTTTCTGTTTAGATCTCAATATACACGTACATATATATGTCACATAAAAGTTTAAAGGAATTGGCTAGGATACAGGTTGGTGTATACAGTTTGAAGTCACATAAAATCATAAACATGTAATGTGTATGTATTGAATCCATGTCGTTTTTTTCTTCTTCTCTAGCCGAATCAGTATGTACTGCCCTATATTCATGTTTATAAAGCCCTAATAATATCTTAAATGACATAATTATTATGTACTCAAACCTGTAAACCCTAGGTATTTAATATGGATCGATTAGGGTTTAGAAGTATAAGGGTTGTGTTGAATTTGTTTCAAAGTATGCTGTCCAATTTTTAGGTCGGATTGAATGGGGTTGAAAATGATATGGCCAAGGTGTTTTTGGGAGATTCTTGAGTCTAAACATGTGTAATTTATGTCCAATTTTTGAATATGTAAGCTACATGGTCATTGGAGGTCAAGAGGTTGGCCTTTTGATTTTTACAAGATTAAATGTCAAAACTATGTTTCAGATGTCTGGAAATCAGTAGGAGTTTTTGATTTTTAATTTCCAAACCATAAGGAGTTAGACGGTCTCATTTTTCAGGGGTTAAATATAGGTTATGTGTGACTTCCTGGAATTTTTGTGGATTTTTCTGAAGTGTCGAAATGGGTTTGTTAAAGGAAAACTTTCTATGTCTTTTTGCAGTTAATTTTCTGGGCAGGTTTGGGAAAATGATTTTTGAAAAGGTACTTATTCTTTAAAATAAAATCTAGAAAGATTACAGTAACTACCTGACATGTATAAGTATCTATGATAATTATTTGAGCACCTCAGTAAGTATACAAGTATGGTTTTAAATTCATATACCAAGGGGACCTTAAGGTGATAAAATCTGAAATATGTTATAAGTTACAGTTATGGTGTAACCTAATCCCATTAAATATGTTTTGACCCTAATTTCATTTGAAGCATTAATTCGATACTATTGAACATATGTTAACCTAATTTCACATATGAAACCCTAATCACATTAATGAATGGTAGTGAATAATTAAGAATCCGTTATGGCAATAAATAAGCTAATAAGTATAATATGAACACTAATCCGTGTAGATTCGTTGAAGAAGGCGTGGCGTTGCTTCCTTGTGTTCATTTCCGTTGCTTTCATTTCATTTTGCTAAGGTACATATATTCTATCCCTTCTGAGTAGGGATTCCTCATGACTTTTCGATCCTTGACTTTGATTCATTTGCTTTGAAATGCTTCATTTGATATGATCCTTTGTTATGATTCGTTTGATATGATCCTAAGATATGATCCTTTGATATGATTCGTTTGATATGATTCGTTAATATGATCTTTGATATGACATTTGGATTTGGATATGCTATGATGACTATGATATGATGTGTTTCGTTTCGTTTTTATGCCCGAGTTTACTAACTAGTCATGGAGGTACCATGGCCATGTCATTGAGGCACCAATGGCATGACACCTTCTGTGGAGGTGTGATTGATCCATGGCTTCCCCATTTTGATATGATATGATATGTGATCACTTGGCCATTTTGATATATGTGTATACCTGTCATGCGAGTAGGATATATATATGATTTTGTTTTGCAGGGGGCGTATGGATGCATCCTAGGCTTTGTTTAATTTTGAAAGATTTTGTAGTGTGATGGTTGTACGTGCTCTGTACCCCATTCACCTTTGGGTGGTCGCTCCTCCATGCGGTACCAAGAGGTCTCCCCTCTCCGTATCCTTTGATGTGACAGATATGTGATTATGTGATTATGTGATTCGAGACCTGTTCGAGTGGCTCTGGTAGGTTGGCTCGTGGCTTCCTTATGTTTCTACGTGTCTATTCGAGTGGCTCTGGTAGACACGCCTTTGTTGATACGTGCTCTTATTTCTCTTATGATTATGATTATATTGATATCTCTATGATGCTTCATTTTCTTTTGACTTATGATACTTTGTGTTGATTCTTATGATCCTTCTCAATTCGTTTGATGATTACCATTCGACTCTTCATATTCTTTATTCTATTGACTTATTTATTTGTTCAGTTGTTCTTTGATCTCTTATGCATTTGACAAATGATATTCTTTTCAGCAGGAGCTTATGATTTCCTTTTTCGTATACTTATATATGTTTAGATTATCCGTTTGTTAGCTCAGCCGCATTTATTTTCCCGCGGCAGGTTTTAGGTTGGAAGCTGAGTATGGGTGAAAAGTGTGTAGGAGGATTAGTAGACTACCCCGATGATTAGCAGCCCATTTACATCTGGATTACTTTTGGATTTGAATTCGATTAGATTTTTGTTTAGATTTGTATTTCGTCTTGTATAGAGTTAGTATTTCTTTTGTGCCCTTAGAATACCTTTGTAACCTTATGTTTATAAGTCTTTCGTTTGCGTATGTATGTTTTGATTTGGCACCATAATGTGACATTTTGACCCTTGTCGGGTTGGGGTATTACAATTATGGTATCAGAGATCAGGTTGCGACTTGTAGTACATAAGCTATGGCCGATGAATATTTAGACCCTTAGGTTTGCACTTTAGGAGCTTATGGAATAACCTTAGAAGGATTTGCTTTAGGTTTCTCCCTGTAGGAACTTTAGTATGACGAGTGAAGATTGGGTAGATTATATGATAAGAAGTTGGTTAGTTATCTTGCTTCCGCATCACTCTGATTTATGCCTCTGCTTTTAGTTAAGCCCTTATAAGACCATTCGTTCAGGAGAATAGAAGATTTAACAGGATTCATAGCATAAGTTTAGAATGCCTTGAGACTTCGTAGTAATGCCTCATAAGTTTCACTTTCTTAGGATTATCACCTTCTTTTGATCTTCGATCCTTGATACGTTGTCATTCGTTTAGATGCCTTTTGTCTGTTTAGAGAATTCGCGTATGTAAGAATTCGATGTGTTCGACACATTATGTGGTTCTTCTTGCTTTTGATAAGCATATTAAGGTTCTGACTTGCTCCAAATAGTCAACTAAGTCAACCAAGGGTTCTTGGTTAACAAAGTCAAGCTATGTGAGAGAAAGTGCAAGATATAATATCCGTGGAAGTACAGGGAAATCCCCAGGTCGTTAAGTCCTAACGAGATTGAAATTGTGCTTTTGGAAACGTTTATGGGAAACAGTGATTAGAGAACAAGAACTGATAAAGATTTGGATTGAATTAAACTACTGATTGCTTGGTATTAACGTAATGAAATAGTATTAACAATTACAGAATTATAGATATAATCAAACGTAAACAATTTAAAAATCAGAAACGTCTACAGACAGAGAAAAAGGTGAGTTTTGCACAAATTAAAACTACAGGGGGTGAAAATGAAACTTTCATAAATTTAATATTAAAATAAAACTTAATTAAAAATAAAATTATTTTTTTGATTATTTTATTATTTATTATTAATTATTTAAATAAAAACTATTTAATTATTCAATTAAAACTAATTAACTTATAATAAAAAGCTTTATAATACAAAATTAAACTAGAAAATTGCAAATTTAATTTTTAAAATTCTAAAATGACTTAAAACAAATTTAGAAACTACAAATATATTTTTTTTTGTCTTTTTGTGGATTTAATATTAATTAATTACTAATTATATTAATTAAACTAATTAAACTAATTTAAATTACTAAAAATACTAAAATGACTTAGATAAATATGAAACTTTTTATAAAACTAATTAACCATCTCAGGGATCCTATAAAATTATAAAAAGCTTATAAAAATTATTTTTAAACTAATTTACTAATTATTAACTTATTTATCAATTAAAAACTATTTAAACTAAATTAGTTAAGAAAAATAGAAAATGAACAGTGAAAATTATAAAAAATTTATTAAATTTTTTTTAATGGTATATAAAACTTAGGAAAAATATAAAAAAGTACTGTTGTTAAATAAAAATTAATAAAACTAGTTATTATACTAATATTACTTAATTATTATTTAAACTAATATTAATTATAATTAATACTAAATGAAAAGAGAAAAATCTGGAAATATTCCTAAAAATACTTTAATATAAAATAAATCTAAGAAAAATATAAAAATGCAAAAGTGCTTATTAATAAGCTGAAAGAAAATTAAAAAAAACAAATTCTATTAAATAGAAGCCTTCACTTTTTTTAAATTTTGTCTTTTCTGGATTTTCTATTTACAAATTTATTTATATAATTGAAATAAGCAAGTTTATTGAAGGGACATTGGATAAATCTAAAAAATAAGCACAAATGGATCACAAGTGTTTAACAGATTATTTGTTTGAAGCTTATTAGGATTTAGATGAACTTGAAAGGGCTTATAATAAGCCACACAGACTGAGCCAATGGATAATTAAGCTACAATAATGTTAAAGGAACTTGGAATAAGCAAAATACAGGAAATAAGCACAAGCAATAAGCTGCAATAAGTAAATAAGCATTTGGATAAAAATTACACTAGACAAGCCAAAAGGGCCAACTAGCAGGCCTTTTGGGGCCCATTAGGGGGTTTGGAAGCCCAAAGTAAATGTTAATCCAATAAGCTGAGCTTATTGGCTTTTCAAAAAGCCAAGTAGCACTCTGTGGGGTCCATTAATAAGCAAGATATGGGCTTATGAAGGTGAGCAATTCACACTGATCACTTAGTGTGTGAGGTATGATCAGGCCAAATTGGGAGGGCCAATAAGCTAAGGGCAAAAATCCTAAACCCCAAAATAAGCACTAAACTGATAAGCTACACTAATAAGCTCTCCAAAAAGCCATGAGTTGGGTCCTGGGGCCTACTATTGAGGTCAGGAGAGGCTTTGGAAAGTTTAGTGAGAATCCTGGTGCAGGGCACATTTCATGCCCTGCTGGCCAAATAAGCACATAAATAAGCTAGGAAGAAAAAATCTAAAAATTAAGACAATTGTGGATTCTAAAAGTTAAGCTAGCCTATTTTAATTGGTAGAAAAATCAAGTCCTAATCTTAAGCAGAAAAACCAGGAAAAATCTTCCAAAAAGTGACTTTCTGCCTAATATGCCACTTTTGACTTTTTGATAATTTGAAACAAGTTGACTTTGATGAGTTTTATTTTAATCCTACTCTCTGAAAGTGATGTTATTAACTACAATGGACTTAAATACAGCAAGCTTATCAAGGGTTAAAGCTAAAATGGAGATTATGCCCATCAAATTTCCAACAGATAAGCAATTAGGGAAGATTACAACTACTTTTGACTTTTTAACTAATGACTACTAATTTTTCTGATTTAAACTATCTAACCTAACCTATTGCAAGTTACTAAGACTAATATTACTCTATTAACCTAATTGTTTCACAAGTTTTACTCCTAAACCAAACACCCCTTACAGTACTGATTTCATGAAATTTTGAAGCAAATGACTAATTTACTCCATGGAACTGATGTGTAATGATAAAATAAGCTAATCTAATCACAAAATCACCACTGATAGCAACAACAAACATGAATCAAAATCACAAGCTAATTAGACAGTTAAATGCTATTTTATGTGAAACCTCACAC
>CM060698.1:48148788-48182146 GCA_030686995.1 Artemisia argyi
GGCCGCAAATATCATAGATATATATCGAAAAGCCATAAACTATTTCCTGGACGCATCAAAATGCCATAAACCACGTATATTATTTGGAATGCCAAGTTCAGCCGTTAGGATCTAAGGCAATAACAACCTCAATTACATTTTGCAAAGCTAATAATTCATTACCTTTCAGCCAAACATTTGGCTTGCTTGTTCCTTGTTTTTTAGTCCCAAAACATTTCACCAAAAAAACATTGTGAGCTTCATTCAACCGACCACCAAACAACCTAATTTTGCTAATACCTACATAATTATGAACATAACCAATCAACTTCAACATCGAAAAATTACAGTCACCGAAAATGGTCTAAAGAAAAAAAAACTACGATAAAAAACGTACCTTTAACTCCTAATCAGCTGCGTCCTTCCGTAAGTCCCCACACCTTCCGTATATGACATCACATCACCACATCACCACCACTGAGAATAAGATTTGTTAGAAGGAGAAGAGGTTGGTTATGGTACCATAAATCAGATTCTTTGAGGAGTTTCATCAAACATGTGGTAGGCACCGACATTATTAACACATGAAAGGAAGTCGTAGGCATCAAACGACAGCAACTCCCCGCCATGGCTACAGCCACAAACTTGCCGTGGCTACCCCGCCAAGATACGGGGTTCGACCGTCATTAGGGTTTCATACAGTAGATCGAAGAAAGGTGAGAAACACCGTTTGTGAATGTTCTGGAACTGGAACGGGGGCTATTATTATGCCATAACTGGATCAGATCCGTCCAAAGTAGGCTGGAAAATTAGGCCAAAAATGGCCCAACGATTTTGGCGGGAAAAGCCCGGTGTAAAAGGCGGAAATTTTGGACGCCAAAACGGCGCCGTATGTTTTCTCTTTTAAATAAACTTATAATGTCATTATGTGACATAAAAGTGAAAATGTAACCAATGGGTGTAACTTCAGTTGGGTTTTAAATGGGCCTTGGTTTCCAACTAGTCTTGGGCCATTCTATCTTGACAAAACTTTCATTAAATTATAAACTATTGAAAGTTGAAAATAACTTGTCCTCAACTGAACTCGATTGATCTTTAGCGTCTTTTTTATTTTGGTTTCGAGACTAGCCAAACACTTTAGTGCATTTGTAAATGTCTATCTACCACAACAACAACCACATACCCAATCCCGCTGGATCGGGGTATGGGAGAGGTGAAATATAGACAGATCCTACCCTATAAAGTGAAAGTAAAGAGAGTGCTCCAGAAAGACCTCCGGAAAGTATATGTGCAATTGTGCTCAGATATAAGTGCATGAGTAAATGAGTGCAATAACAAGGATATGGAAATCTATAAAGACAAAAGGAGAAAAGCAAACATACAAGCATACAAAGCAATAGAAAAAATAAATAAATAAAACAGAGGCAAAAGGACATAAAAGCAAAGACCGCATGAGAACACAGTATATAAGAAAAAGGGGGCTCACAAGAGGCAAAGGGGAACATCAACATAAACATAAAAGCATATAATCGAAAACGCATAACGGACAGTGATACATAAACGCGCAAAGGGAAAGGTTCTACAAGCCAAAATAGATCCAAGACGTAAGAGAGTAGTGAAGTTCTAGGAAAGGGCAACACTATGGGATCTATACTTACGGACAAAGCGAAAGAACAAAGGGGCTACTAAACTCCTAAAAGCCTAAAGGGAACTATCTATGGAACTCTAAACCTAAAAAATGCAAGAGGCAAAGCTACTAACAGACGCCTATAAAGACAATACGCAAAAAACGTCCTCAAAACCACAAAAGAGAAAAAACTAGACGACCTCCTATTCTAATTCTATCTCTTCACATGTTAATATTAGATGTCATGTCCTCGGACAAGAAAAGCTCTTTCATGTCCTGCTTAAGGCTATTCTCCCACCTAAGTTTTGGTATACCCCTTCTCCTCAAGCCGTCAATTAACAAAGATTCGACTATCCTTATTGGCGTTGTTTGTGGTCTCCTCCTAAGATGTCTGAACCATCTCAATCGGCATTCCCTCATCTTGTGGATTATAGTTTTGACTTCAAGTTCTGCTCTAAAAACTCTGTTCGGAATCATGTCTAACATTGTTTTACCACAAGTCTACCTTAGCATCCTCAATTCACCCACTTCCACCCTATCTGCTTGAGCTTTCGTGATCAGCCAGCACTGTGATCTGTACAACATTGTTGGTCTAATGGAAGCCTTGTAGAATTTTTCCTTTATCTTTAAAGGGACTTTCCGATCACATAATACTCCTGAGGCCGCCCTCCATTTCACCCAGCCTGCTCTAATACGGTGGGCTACGTCATCGTCTATCCTCCTTGTGCGTCACCGAACCTAAATATTTAAAAGACTCGTTTGGTTGTAGGATTTGTCTCCAATATTTAAATGTATATCTACCATTTATATGAAATCGATCTTTTTTACCCTTTAATTGCCGCGCTTCAAGCTTCCTTAACACCATGTTCTCAAGTTGTTACAAGTTTAGTCTCTATATTAGCTTATTGTTAAGTCCACGGGTCTTAGTGTTAATGTTTAGTCGTCATAGCTTAAAGAGTCGGTTTGGTTGGCTTGTGTCCCAAGCCCAACCCGTGTCATTGTAATAGCCGACTTAGGACTCTTGTTATAGTCGGTTTACCCTCCCCCTCATCTCTATAAAAGGAGGTGAGGAGGGGGGACGGATTTGGTACGCATTCTTTCAATACTAATCAAGGAAACGATTAGGGATAATTACCTTGTGCTTGTTTATTCTTTTCTGTCGATATTGTTGTGTGTGTCATCTTCACGATCGAAGTTTCACGATCGAAGTAATCCGTGTAAGTAACCAGGGTGTTAGTCGATCACGACTTACAAGTGGTATCAGAGCTTTGGTTCGCGAGGGTTTCTGGTTACTTGGTCGACCGATTGAAGGGTTCTTTGGTGTTCGTTTTTCTGGAAGGAGCAGGAGGTTTTATCCTGTTTGGGCTACCAGGTTATCGACAACAAAGGTTGCAGCAGGATCGATCGACAGTCAAGGGTTTTCTTTTGGTTTTGTTGGTTTTTTGATCGACAAAGATTTTCTGTTGATTTTTTTTTTGTTGGATCTGGTTTTCTTCTTTGTCGGCATATAGGAAAGGAAGAAGAAGAACAGTAGGTTAATTGTTTTCAAAGTCAACAGGAGAGTATATTGGTGGAATAAATAATAAAACAAATAAAATCTTTGTTTTTTTTGTTTTTATTATTTATAAACAAAAGGAGTAAATAATTAAAAAGGTATTGCACAAGAGACTTTATTGGTTTGTGATTGTGAGGTTTTTTTACAAGGTTTAGCAAATTAATAAAGGGATTAAAGAATGACGGGAGCCAAGTTTGAAATCAAAAAATTCGATGGAACTGGTGATTTCGGGTTATGGAGAGTCAAGATGCGTGCTTTATTAATCCAACATGGATGTGAAGCAGCTCTGGAGGTTTTACCCGCGAATATGGATGCTACAGCAAAAGCTGAGCTAAACAAGAAAGCTCACAGTGCCATGATTTTGTGTTTAGGTAACAAGGTTCTGAGAGAGGTTACCGAGGAGACGACTGCAGCGGGGGTTTGGTCCAAGCTCGAGACTTTGTACATGACAAAGTCCTTGGCCAACAAGTTGTACCTAAAGAAAAAGTTGTATACATTCTACATGCCGGCTGGACGTACGATTTCCGAGCATATAGATGAGTTCAACAAAATCGTTCTTGATTTAGCAAATATTGAGGTAAAATTCGAGGATGAAGATCTTGCTTTATTATTACTCACTTCTTTACCAGCATCATACGAACACTTTGTGGATACCTTGCTTTATGGACGGGAAGCTTTGACTTTGGAGGATGTGATGGTCACACTGAATTCAAAGGAAATCAAAGAAAGATCTAAGGCGAAGAGTGTAACACCCCCAAAATTTGGTACAGCGGAAGACTCAACAAGCTTTCGGGGTGCTACGGGGATTGGTATCCAAACACAAGACATAAAAGAACGAGATAAAGTAAACATAATAAAAGTACAACCACGCGGGGTTTTAGAGTTTACATTATCCCAAAATCATCCAAAGTCAGGCCCAAAAGAAAATAAATGTAGGTCCACAATAGTTATCAGAGTTTTAGAAAATATAGATCCATAATCGGTGCCAAATGCCAAGCCTCCAATCCCAAGCATCCGCAGAGCATCACTTAATTACCTGAGAAAACGTGCTAAAAGTCAGCTTTCGCTGGTGAGATCATAGGTTTAGATTCATAACTCAATATAGTGGACATATACGCAAAACGCTTGCTAGCTAGACTAGGCCTCAATCATCCAACCAAAATATCCAACCAAAATAATTCATCCCTATAGGTGCACGCTATAGCTCAAATCAATCCAATCAATAGCTTACCTAGCTCAAGTCTAGGCCTCGCTCTATAACCAATCCAATAGCTTACCTAGTTCGGGACTAGGCCTCGCTCAACAACTAAATCAATAGCTTACCTAGTTCGGGACTAGGCCTCGCTTAATCCTACCTAGTTCTATAAGCATAGCAAGTTTTGAAATAAATAAATAAAGCGATAATAGTCCACATAAAACATTTGCACGTTTCTCACCCCAAGTATTGAAAACAAAGTTCAAAAGTAAAAGTGGGGCTATGAATCACCTCAAGTCCAGAAATCCTCAAAAGAAACGATAGAAGAAAGACGTAAGTAATCTCAAGCAACTCACGTAACGGCGACTACAGACTCGGCACTTCCTAACAATATCAAACCCGTTCAGAAATCATTTCCTCAAAAATCAAATATTCCCATTCCCGAACGTATTCCATTTTACTTTCCAAAAATATCCATTTCTCGAATTAACTTCATATTCATTTGAAATTCGACGTTTGGTATCCATACGGGTGGAGGGTCGACACAGCTCAAACCAAAAAGCCACAACAAGAACAATAATAAGACAACTATAGGTCTAATGTTAGCCCAACATATTATTTAAATAATTATTGGAGCTTATTAAATCCGTCCATTTGATAATCTCCCATATTTATTTACGTAGTATATCGTTCTAAAATTATACCCAACCTAAAGCACATTGCACATAAGTTTCTATTTGGTATATGTCGTAGTCCAATGAATTCCCTATATATATCATCGAATCGGCCAAATTCCACGAGACATATAGTAACTCATTACCCTAAAATATATGCCACATCCTATGGGCGTCGTGGGATATGATGCCCATTAATATCCTCATTTTATATCGTCAAATAACTCGATCTAGAATGAGTCACTTGATATATAAAATGTTTATATTAATCGTCATATATCCGCGACAACACAAAAGTCACAATATAAGCCCACTTGGACTTTAAAGACCCACAATTCGTATAACTCGATAAGTTTCTAATTTATTAACAAAACCACATTTTTAATTATTCGTTGCCCAACTTATATTTCGCTATTATTTATATAATTATTATTTATAACAATATCCCGACATTTATTACACTATTTGCATAGTATAATAACTATCGTTTTATTATTATACGTTTACTCGCGATCGTTTTATTATTAATATACGCATATATATATATATATATATATATATATATATATATATATACTATATATATATATATATATATATACTATATATATACGTTTAACACGTCTATATACGTATATAAACGATTATATTCTTAATAATATTATTACGAGTATTATTTTTAATATCGATTTTTAAATATTTATCGAGTCATAGAATTTGGTCACATGTCCGAGTCATGACCCTCGGCTCATAGTCCAAGTCCAAAGTAATAAGAATCAAGTCACAATATAAATATATCAACTCCGTCCAAACAATCCCATATCCACGTGCTACAACATGCGGGTCCGACTACGACACCCAACTAACCTATCTCCGTCATCTAATTGACCGTCTCACAATCGGTCCCCAATTCCATTCTCGTCAACACATCTCCAAATCAAAATACAAGTAGACCAACGTCCAAAGCTTCGGTCCAACATATGCCACAACATGAAATATTAACGCAATATGAACCAAAACAAAAATATACCAATTACACGGGTCGACTTACCAAGTCAAACCCGGGTCAACTTATGAGGCCACAAACCATGAAAATAACCTCACCCGAGACCTCTTGGTCTCGGCTAGCTCTAAAGAGCCTCTCGACCCAAAACACCCCGCGAAGGGGGTGTCGGCCGAGAATCAAAACAACAACAACATCAAGTCGAGAGCCACAATCGACCAAAACTCCAACTAGCAATTAACCAAATCATCAAGAATCAAAAATAATAGAACTACAACACCTCCAAGACTCTCACTCGAGTCGAGGAGTGATCACACCGAGACCTTGGGTCTCGGTCGAGCTCAATACGAGCCACAACCCAAACCAAACGCGTCCAAAAATCCAAATCCTAGCACCAAACAATCAAGAATCGACCCCCATGGATACCAAACTCGTTTTTATATCAAAACCCATTTCCATTTCGAATTTTAACATCCCAAAATACCAAGATTCAATTCGGGTTCGACTCAAGATAGTCAAACCCGACCCAAAACTCATGTTTTCTCACCTTCAATTCGAATGATAACCAAGAAAAATGATGGTGTGGTGGCGTGTGGTGTGTGGTGCGGCGGTGTTAATAAAAACGAAGGGGGGAGGCGCGTGTTTCACACCACAAGAACAAGAAGGTGATGGGGAGTATTTTGGTGGTGGTGGTGTTGTGTGGAAGTCGGCGGTGGTGGTGGTGTCGGGGTGGCAGCCGGCGGCTAGGGAGAGGGAGGAGAAAAGGTGTGTTGGTTATTTGTTATAATGAGGGTTAGGGTTAGGGGAGAAGGGTATTATACCCGAAATTTGCATATTAGTCCCTCATGTTTCCACTTTTCCAAAATTAGCCACAATTACTTTAATAATTAGTGAACTCTTTTTAATCGGTTTTCCCGTAACCCGATTACCCGTTCATAAAAGTATTAAATTTTCGTCAAACAAACTTGTACACGTCATAATGATTTTCCCAACAACATTTCCCGAAACATATAGATATGTATGAAAGACATAATATTCATTTAATGGTGAATCGCTACCATTTTGTAAAAGATTAAAATTCGTTAGGTTAATCTAGTGCCGGAGTCAATGTAGTGGCAAAGTAACGATCATAAAATAAATCATCACGACCGAATCAAACAAACCATAAATAAATAACCAAATCTCATAAACATCGTACGATTAAAATCAAGTACCAAGGTTCGTAAAATATCTCGTCACAATAAACTTTCAAAAATTCCAAATTTATAATTTTTAATGTAATGCGGTTTTTATAAAACGGCTCCCTATTTTGCCAGTTGTCACATCCTCCCAGCCTCAGAAGGAACCCGTCCCGGGTTTCTCTCGGAACAAACCATCTACGAAGTAAAAAGCTTCGGATATCTCTTTCGAAACTCATCCTCACGTTCCCACGTAAATTCCGGTCCGTGCCGCGAATTCCAACGAACTTTGATGAGTGGAATACGACTCCTCTTGAGTCGTTTGATCTCTCTATCCATTATCTCAATCGGCTCTTCCACAAAATTCAAACTTTCATCCACACGAATATCTTTGATTGGTATAACTGGTGTTTCCTCTGAAAGGCATTTCTTCAGATTGCTAACATGAAACACATCATGAACTTTACTCAGTTCCATAGGTAATTCCAAACGATACGCTACGGGCCCAATTCTTTCCAAAATAAGAAATGGTCCAATGTAGCGGGGATTAAGTTTCCCACGTTTCCCAAAACGTATCACACCCTTCCAAGGCGAGACTTTCAACATCACTTTGTCTCCAACCTGGAATTCTAGGGGTTTACGCCTCTGATCGGCGTAGCTTTTCTGCCTATCTCTAGCTGCTTGCAGCCGATCTCGAATTTGCGTTACCTTCTCAGTAGTTTCCAAAATAAGCTCAGGGCCTGTGAGTTGGCTATCTCCAACTTCTGCCCAACCAATAGGTGAACGACATTTACGACCATATAAAGCTTCAAATGGTGCAGCCTTAAGACTTGTGTGGTAGCTATTGTTGTAGGAGAACTCCGCAAGGGGTAGATATTTCTCCCAGCCTTTACCAAAGTCTATGATGCATGCACGAAGCATATCTTCCAAAGTCTGAATAGTTCTCTCACTTTGACCATCGGTTTGGGGGTGATATGCAGTACTCATATCAAGTCTCGTCCCCAAAGCGGTTTGAAGTGATCGCCACAATGCTGACGTGAAGCGGTTGTCGCGATCCGAAATAATCGATATCAGAACTCCATGACGAGAAACAATCTCCTTCACATACAATCTCGCAAGTTTATCCACACTATCATCTTCACTAATCGGCAGGAAGTGAGCAGACTTAGTCAAACGATCCACAATTACCCATATAGCGTCGTAACCGCTAGCTGTCTTTGGTAATTTGGTAATAAAGTCCATCGTAATCCGCTCCCATTTCCAAACCGGGAGTTCTGGCTGCGTCAACAATCCTGACGGTCTTTGATGTTCGGCTTTAACCTTAGAGCAAGTCAAGCACTTACTAACATACAACGCTATATCTGCTTTCATATTTGGCCACCAATATAACTTTTTCAAATCCTGGTACATTTTGTCAGACCCAGGATGAATAGAGTATCTTGACTTATGCGACTCATGCATAATTAACTCTCGAATTCCTCCATACAATGGTACCCAACTTCGCTCTCCAAAACATAATACTCCATGAGAACGCCTAACAAATCCCTTCTCATTTTCTGTCATCCCAAATATGTTCTCAGCAGCTCGATTCTCTGCTTTCAACGCTTCCGTTTGAGCTTCTAATATTTGAGACGGTAATGGCGATACGATAGTCATTCCTAATGACCTAACTCGTAACGGTGGAATTCTCTCCTTTCGACTAAGAGCATCAGCAACAACGTTTGCTTTACCCGGATGGTAGCGAATTTCACAATCATAATCGCTTAGCAGCTCAATCCAACGTCGCTGCCTCATGTTAAGCTCTTTTTGGTTCAGAATGTGTTGCAGACTTTTGTGATCAGTAAAAACTACACACTTGGTTCCATACAAGTAATGTCTCCATATCCTCAAGGCAAAAACCACAGCACCTAACTCCAAATCATGGGTGGTGTAGTTCTTCTCATGCTTCTTGAGCTGTCGGGAAGCATAAGCTATCACTTTCTCTCGTTGCATTAATACAGCTCCTAAACCTTTATGTGAAGCGTCACAATAGACGACAAAATCCTCGTTACCTTCGGGTAACGCCAAGATAGGAGCACTACACAACATCTCCTTAAGTAACTGAAATGCTTCCTCTTTCTTATCTCCCCATTCATACTTAACACCCTTTTGAGTCAATTTGGTCAACGGTTTTGCTATCTTCGAAAATCCCTCAATGAATCTTCGGTAATAACCGGCTAATCCCAAAAATTGACGAACTTCTGTTGGGGTCGTAGGTGCAGCCCAATCTTTAATCGCTTCAATCTTAGCAGGATCCACATGAACTCCTTGTCTATCAATCACATGACCTAGAAATTGTACCGTCAGAATCCAAAATTCACATTTCGAAAACTTGGCATACAGTTTCTCCTTCCTGAGCAATTCTAAGATAAGCCTTAGATGCTCCTCATGCTCCTTCTCACTCTTCGAATAAATCAGAATGTCATCGATGAACACAATCACGAACTTATCTAAGTAAGGCTTACACACCCGATTCATGAGATCCATGAATACCGCCGGTGCGTTAGTCAACCCAAACGGCATCACCTGAAACTCGTAATGTCCGTAACGGGTTCTGAAAGCCGTTTTCGGAATATCTTCCTCGCGAACTCGAAGCTGATGATATCCCGATCTCAAATCGATCTTCGAATACACACTCGATCCTTGAAGTTGATCGAACAAATCGTCGATCCTCGATAACGGGTATCTATTCTTCACCGTTAACTTGTTCAACTCTCAATAATCAATACACATGCGAAACGATCCATCCTTCTTCTTCACAAATAAAACCGGGGCTCCCCAAGGTGAAGAACTTGGTCTTATGAATCCCTTTTCGGCTAACTCCGCTAATTGTTTCGACAACTCTTCCAATTCAGTAGGTGCAAGACGATAAGGCGCTCGTGCTACTGGTGCAGCACCAGGTATCAACTCAATTTGAAATTCCACTTGTCTATTAGGCGGAATTCCCGGCAAGTCATCGGGAAACACATCCGAAAAATCACGAACTATAGGTACATCTCCAATGCACCTTTCTTTCTTCTCCTTCTCTCCTTTCTCAGAAATTTGGGCTAAGAAAAGGTAACTTCCTTTTTCCATTAGCTTCGGCAACTTAGTGCAAGATATGACCGCTAATCTAGATGGGCCTCTCAAATCCTTTCTATCTCCTGGTATGTTCAGAATCTCCTTGCCGTATGGCACACGCACGATCTTCTCATCGCAAATTATATGAGCACGATACTTCGACAACCAATCCATACCAATAATGACGTCAAAACTTCCTAACGTGATGGGTAGAAGATCTATGTTGAAAGGACGATTCAGAAAGTTTAACGTGCAACCGCGAATGATAGTCTTAATTCTTTCTATGTTTCCATTAGCTAACTCTATATCATAACCAATTCCTAAGGCCATCGGGGGTTTCTCAAGTAAGGGTGCAAACTTAGTGGACATAAAACTCTTATCGGCACCAGTATCGAATAGTATGGAAGCATAACGATTATTGAGAAGGAACGTACCAGTAACAACGTTCGGATCTTCTCCCCTCTCGTTCCCAAGTGCATACACTCTTCCATGAGCAGCTCCAGCTTCCACACGTTGGTCCCCATTATCTTGTCGTCCACGGTTTCCTCCAGCTCCACGGTTTCCATTATTGTACCCATTACCACCCGATCCTTGATTTCCTCGGTTCCAAGATTCCCTACACTCATTCTGATAATGTCCTTTCTTTCCACATCCATAGCAAGTAACATTTGCCTTGCTCATAGTTTCAGGAGTAGCTTAAACCATAGCAAGTGGTCGAGCTCTACAATCCTTAGCTATGTGTCCCATCTTAGAGCAATTCTTGCACATCACAGTACATCGACCAGAATGATGCTTGTAACATCGGTTACATTTGGGTGCATCTCCATTGTAGTTCTTCTTGTCTCCATCTCCCATGGCATAAGCTCTAGTAGTTAGTTGTTGCTTGTTTTGACGATCATTACCCTTAGAGTGATCGTCCCTCTTTCTCTTTCCATTCTTATCCTTCTCAGCTTCTTCCAATGCCAAAGAGTCCATCAATTGTTGAGCGATAGTGATAGCCTCATGAATGTTTGCAGGCTTAGCAGAAATCACATCGTTCCTTGTAGCTACCGGCAATCCATCGGTATACCTCTCAATCTTTTGGGTCTCAGTCCTAACCATATCGGGACAGAGTAAGGCCAACTCTCGATAACGGCGATTGTAAGTTGCCATATCGGTACCTTTCACTTTGTGGGTCCAGAACTCAATTTCCAACTTCTTAATCTCATTCCTTGGGCAGTAAGTCTGAATCAACAAAGACTTAAATTGCTCCGAAGTCATAGCATAAGCCACATCACTCCCAACCGAGTTACGGTAATTGTTCCACCAAGTTAAGGCTTCATCCTTGAAGGTAAAAGAAGCAAACTTTACCTTCGTATTCTCCGCACAACCACTGACATTAAACACAGACTCAGTCTTCTCTATCCACCTAACCAAGTAACCACTCCTTCAGTTCCACCAAACTCAATAGGTCCACAAATCTTAAACTCCTTGTAGTTACATCCATTAGCACGAACAGGTGGAAATGTTCCAGCAGAATTGTTGGAATGATTTGACTCAGCTAGTAGCTCAGCAACTCGTTGCTCCACAAGTTGATTGATCATTGCTTGATCCACAGTAGGTGCATTAAGTGGAACATGATCATTGTCTCCCTGAACATCAACATTTTGATTCCTGTTGTTGCGGTTAGTAGTGTCCAGGTTATCAGGAGTAGGGGTCTCAACATTTCGAGTAGGGCGGCGACCTCGACGACCAGGGGTAGTCGTTGCAGGTCCAGTTCTGGTAGCTCTAACTGGGTTTCTTCGTGGGGCCATTGATCTGAAACATCACACAAGTTCGTGAGTCTCCAATAGAACTTATCAATATGCTCAACAAAAGAAATTCAACGAAGCCAAGTCACGGAAAGAATAGTAACAATACACCATGAAACATCAATAAAACGGATAAGGACTCAATTTCCATAACACCCAAAATCACATAATACCATATACTAATAACCATCAACCATACAATAGCGATCTAACATCGTTCCAACTATTGGATAACACAAAACGTACTAATCGTTCCAAAAGAGACGAATACTGAACAAAATACATCAAAATATGATAACTAGCTTTTCTAACCGAACACTCCTCGGTTAAGAAAGCAACAAGACAACATAACCCAAGCAACTAGCCACGCTGCTGGCGGAGGCTCCTCAACTCCTGCCTCAAGCCATCAAGATCCCTCCATAACGATCCTAGCTCCACGCTATGGGTGTCTCGGTCTCTCTTGAGGTCAGCCACCTCCTTCTCCAGCTCGGCATTCCTTTGCCATAGCTTGGGGTCGGCCTCTCTAGCTGTAACAAAACCTCGCTGTAAACTATCGATATGCTCATGAACCTCCATCAAAACTCTCTTCATCTCAGTAGTCCTGCCCACAACCACAGTCATATCCACTCTCAGATCCGCTATGAACTCTCCAATAACCCTCTCAAGTCGATCAGATATGCGTGCAACTCTCTCACCAAGATCCGTAATCTGAGCCCATAACCTACCAATCTCACCTAACTCTGCATGCTCAGCAGAAACCTCGGAAGGTGCATCCGACTCAACGGGACTACCAGGTGGCAACTCAAACAAAAACGGATGATCAGGTGAATCAGGCTCAATCGGATGTACAGGTGAATCAGGCTCCTCAGCCTGAGCTGGTGGTACTAACACATCATCATCATCAGGCATCTCATCCTCCTGAGGGTCATCCTCCTCCTCAGGGTCATCATCATCACCCTGCTCAGCCTCATGAGGGTCATCAGCCTCATCCTCACCCTCGTACTCCTCCTCCTCGTCGGAAGAGTACATCATCAATCGTCGTCGCCTAACAGGTGAACCATGTGGTGAATGGGTAGGTGATCTAGGACGACGACGCAATGATGCGGGTGGCGCCTCAGACAGAAGAGAGTGAGCATCAATCTGTAAAGGTGGTGAAGTAGGGCGTACCGACATACGTGCCGTAGCTCGGTGGGCAAAACGTGGAGCCACACGAGCCAAAGCCTGATGAAGAGTAAGCTGCCTCGATGTACCAGGGAGCCCTAAAGAAGATGAGGGTCCCTGCGTAGATGCAGCAGGTGGTGCTGAAGTAGAACCTGTCGGTGTCATAGTAGCTGAATGCATGGCAACCTGGTAAGGGTCATCAGGAGCCATGGTGAACTGTGCTGGCAATACCGGTGTAGTAAGAATATCCTCAACAACATCAGGCGTATGGGAGGCCATAGTCTGTGACAACGGCGTAGGGTAGGTGTAAGTGTTTCAAAACAACTAAACCGCGAACTCAAAATACCAAATCCAAAAATCATCATATAATTCCAAATCGTATATAATCAAGAAAGATTTTAAAATACCGCATTACTAAAACCATTCTCAAAACAATTAAGCCATATAATTCCTCAAAACGCATATAATTCCTCAAAACGCATCATATCACTAAATCAATAAACCTCAAATCCTCAAATCATCTCAAGAAATCCCAAATCTCTAATCATCTCAATAATCTCATAATACCTCAATAACAAACAATGATGCTTCGGCTTGGCGGGCTGGCGGGCAATGGTTGAGGATCGTTTTCTATAAAAATCGGTTATAGTTTAGGTGTCTATTTACCTAGTTCTCTATAACTTTGGCTCTGATACCAATCTGTAACACCCCCAAAATTTGGTACAGCGGAAGACTCAACAAGCTTTCAGGGTGCTACGGGGATTGGTATCCAAACACAAGACATAAAAGAACGAGATAAAGTAAACATAATAAAAGTACAACCACGCGGGGTTTTAGAGTTTACATTATCCCAAAATCATCCAAAGTCAGGCCCAAAAGAAAATAAATGTAGATCCATAACCGGTGCCAAATGCCAAGCCTCCAATCCCAAGCATCCGCAGAGCATCACTTAATTACCTGAGAAAACGTGCTAAAAGTCAGCTTTCGCTGGTGAGATCATAGGTTTAGATTCATAACTCAATATAGTGGACATATACGCAAAACGCTTGCTAGCTAGACTAGGCCTCAATCATCCAACCAAAATATCCAACCAAAATAATTCATCCCTATAGGTGCACGCTATAGCTCAAATCAATCCAATCAATAGCTTATCTAGCTCAAGTTTAGGCCTCGCTCTATAACCAATCCAATAGCTTACCTAGTTCGGGACTAGGCCTCGCTCAACAACTAAATCAATAGCTTACCTAGTTCGGGACTAGGCCTCGCTTAATCCTACCTAGTTCTATAAGCATAGCAAGTTTTGAAATAAATAAATAAAGCGATAATAGTCCACATAAAACATTTGCACGTTTCTCACCCCAAGTATTGAAAACAAAGTTCAAAAGTAAAAGTGGGGCTATGACTCACCTCAAGTCCAGAAATCCTCAAAAGAAACGATAGAAGAAAGACGTAAGTAATCTCAAGCAACTCACGTAACGTCGACTACAGACTCGGCACTTCCTAACAATATCAAACCCGTTCAGAAATCATTTCCTCAAAAATCAAATATTCCCATTCCCGAACGTATTCCATTTTACTTTCCAAAAATATCCATTTCTCGAATTAACTTCATATTCATTTGAAATTCGACGTTTGGTATCCATACGGGTGGAGGGTCGACACAGCTCAAACCAAAAAGCCACAACAAGAACAATAATAAGACAACTATAGGTCTAATGTTAGCCCAACATATTATTTAAATAATTATCGAAGCTTATTAAATCCGTCGATTTGATAATCTCCCATATTTATTTACGTAGTATATCGTTCTAAAATTATACCCAACCTAAAGCACATTGCACATAAGTTTCTATTTGGTATATGTCGTAGTCCAATGAATTCCCTATATATATCGTCGAATCGGCCAAATTCCACGAGACATATAGTAACTCATTACCCTAAAATATATACCACATCCTATGGGCGTCGTGGGATATGATGCCCATTAATATCCTCATTTTATATCGTCAAATAACTCGATCTAGAATGAGTCACTTGATATATAAAATGTTTATATTAATCGTCATATATCCGTGACAACACAAAAGTCACAATATAAGCCCACTTGGACTTTAAAGACCCACAATTCGTATAACTCGATAAGTTTCTAATTTATAAACCAAACCACATTTTTAATTATTCGTTGCCCAACTTATATTTCGCTATTATTTATATAATTATTATTTATAACAATATCCCGACATTTATTACACTATTTGCATAGTATAATAACTATCGTTTTATTATTATACGTTTACTCGCGATCGTTTTATTATTAATATACGCATTATATATATATATATATATATATATATATATATATATATATATATATATATATATATATATATATATATATATATATATATATATATATATATATATATATATATACGTTTAACACGTCTATATACGTATATAAACGATTATATTCTTAATAATATTATTACGAGTATTATTTTTAATATCGATTTTTAAATATTTATCGAGTCATAGAATTTGGTCACATGTCCGAGTCATGACCCTCGGCTCATAGTCCAAGTCCAAAGTAATAAGAATCAAGTCACAATATAAATATATCAACTCCGTCCAAACAATCCCATATCCACGTGCTACAACATGCGGGTCCGACTACGACACCCAACTAACCTATCTCCGTCATCTAATTGACCGTCTCACAATCGGTCCCCAATTCCATTCTCGTCAACACATCTCCAAATCAAAATACAAGTAGACCAACGTCCAAAGCTTCGGTCCAACATATGCCACAACATGAAATATTAACGCAATATGAACCAAAACAAAAATATACCAATTACACGGGTCGACTTACCAAGTCAAACCCGGGTCAACTTATGAGGCCACAAACCATGAAAATAACCTCACCCGAGACCTCTTGGTCTCGGCTAGCTCTAAAGAGCCTCTCGAACCAAAACACCCCGCGAAGGGGGTGTCGGCCGAGAATCAAAACAACAACAACATCAAGTCGAGAGCCACAATCGACCAAAACTCCAACTAGCAATTAACCAAATCATCAAGAATCAAAAATAATAGAACTACAACACCTCCAAGACTCTCACTCGAGTCGAGGAGTGATCACACCGAGACCTTGGGTCTCGGTCGAGCTCAATACGAGCCACAACCCAAACCAAACGCGTCCAAAAATCCAAATCCGAGCACCAAACAATCAAGAATCGACCCCCATGGATACCAAACTCGTTTTTATATCAAAACCCATTTCCATTTCGAATTTTAACATCCCAAAATACCAAGATTCAATTCGGGTTCGACTCAAGATAGTCAAACCCGACCCAAAACTCATGTTTTCTCACCTTCAATTCGAATGATAACCAAGAAAAATGATGGTGTTGTGGCGTGTGGTGTGTGGTGCGGCGGTGTTAATAAAAACGAATGGGGGAGGCGCGTGTTTCACACCACAAGAACAAGAAGGTGATGGGGAGTATTTTGGTGGTGGTGGTGTTGTGTGGAAGTCGGCGGTGGTGGTGGTGTCGGGGTGGCAGCCGGCGGCTAGGGAGAGGGAGGAGAAAAGGTGTGTTGGTTATTTGTTATAATGAGGGTTAGGGTTAGGGGAGAAGGGTATTATACCCGAAATTTGCATATTAGTTCCTCATGTTTCCACTTTTCCAAAATTAGCCACAATTACTTTAATAGTTAGTGAACTCTTTTTAATCGGTTTTCCCGTAACCCGATTACCCGTTCATAAAAGTATTAAATTTTCGTCAAACATACTTGTACACGTCATAATGATTTTCCCAACAACATTTCCCGAAACGTATAGATATGTATGAAAGACATAATATTCATTTAACGGTGAATCGCTACCGTTTTGTAAAAGATTAAAATTTGTTAGGTTAATCTAGTGCCGGAGTCAATGTAGTGCCAAAGTAACGATCATAAAATAAATCATCACGACCGAATCAAACAAACCATAAATAAATAACCAAATCTCATAAACATCGTACGATTAAAATCAAGTACCAAGGTTCGTAAAATATCTCGTCACAATAAACTTTCAAAAATTCCAAATTTATAATTTTTAATGTAATGCGGTTTTTATAAAACGGCTCCCTATTTTGCCAGTTGTCACAAAGAGGGGTGATGGTGAAGGGTTATATGTGAGGGGAAGAACTGATCGCAGGAATTCGCATCATTCTAGGGGAAAGTCAAGATCGAAGTATCGAGGTGGAAGATTCAAGTGCTATATTTGCCAGTCTGATGAGCACTTGAAGAGAAACTTTCCGAAGAATAATCGCAAGAAGTCAAATGGTTTTGTCAAGAAAGATGATCAGCCAAGCTCTAGTGGTTCGATTTATGACGGTTCTGAGGTGATGATGGTTATGAGTGCAGAAGCCTTGTTGGATTGGATTATGGATTCAGGAGGTTCATACCACATGACACCCAGGTCAGACATATTTTTTGATTTTCTGGAATGCGATGGGGGCAGGGTACTGTTGGGTGACAACAGGGAGTGCAAGATCAGAGGTATTGGCAAGGTCAGGCTACAACTGAAAGATGGGTCAAGTTTTGTGTTACACAATGTCAGGTATATTCCTGAATTGAAAAGAAACTTGATATCGCTGGGAACTCTTGAAAAAGAGGGATATACCGTAAAAATGCAGTCGGGCAAAATCAAGGTGATTAATGGTTCTAGGGTTATTTTATCTGGAACCCGAAGGGATAATTGTGTATACTCTTTGGATGGCCATGCAGTGGCGGGTGAGCTTAATGCTAGTGTTGAAGAAAAAGACAGTCTTGCGCAGGTTTGGCACAAAAGACTGGGACATATCAGTGAGGCGGGACTTCAGGTGCTAGAAAAGCAGGAGCTGTTTGGCAAGAAAAGTCTAGGTAAGCTCAATTTTTGTGAGAATTGTGTTCTGGGAAAGTCACATCGAGTCAGTTTCGGTGTAGGAAGGCACACTACTCAGGGAGTGATAGACTATGTTCATTCAGACTTATGGGGTCCGTCTCAGGTGGAATCATTGGGAGGTAAGAGGTACTTCTTATCTATTGTTGATGATTATTCTAGGAGGGTATGGGTTTATATTCTCAGGTTCAAACACGAAGCTATATAGGGTTGATAATGAATCACCTAAAATAGTTACTAGCAGGAACGTGGTCTTCAATGAAAGTGTCATGTATAAAGACACGTTGAAGGATTCTGGTGCAGGTACTGATAAGTCTGTTGAGGAATTACAGGTTGAGGTGGAACTGCAGAGGTTAAATAATCAGTCGCTTGAGGAAGATCTGATGGCGATGATGAAGATGCAGGGGATCAGGATCATGATCAAACACCGGATCTCACAGATTATCAGTTGGTTCGGGATAGAGAGCCAAGGACAAGAACGAAACCTTTGAGGTTTCGAGATGAAAGTAATATGGCTGCTTACGCGTTTGCTGCAGCAGAGGAAGAAGATACTCATGAACCATTGACATACCAGGAGGCAGTTACTTGTAAAGATAGATCTAAGTGGAAAGCTGCTATGGATGAAGAGGTGGATTCTCTGGAGAAGAATGAGACCTATGAGTTAGTGGATCATCCAGCTGGGCAAAAGCTGGTGAGCTGCAAATGGCTGTTCAAAATAAAGGAAGGGATTGAAGGTGTTCAAAAGCCTAGGTATAAGGCGAGGTTGGTGGCTCGTGGATTCACTCAAAGGGCAGGTATTGACTATAATGAAGTATTTTCGCCGGTAGTTTGACACACATCTATTCGGGTTATACTTGCATTGACTGCGTGTAGAGATTATGAGCTAGAGCAGCTTGATGTAAAGACGACATTTTTACATGGGAATCTTGAAGAAGTGATCTACATGAGACAGCCACCTGGTTATGAACAAGGTAACAAGGTATGTTTGTTAAAGAAATCCCTTTATGGTTTGAAGCAGTCACCTAGGCAATGGTATAAGAGGTTTGATGAGTACATGCTGAGCAACGGGTTCAAGCGTAGCAGTTACGACAGCTGCGTATATTACAGGAGTTATGCACCAGGTGAGTATATCTATCTAGTGTTATATGTAGACGATATGTTGATTGCTTGTAAAAGCAAGGTTGAGATTAGGTCTATCAAGTCTTTGCTTAAAAAGGAGTTTGACATGAAAGAGCTCGGGGAAGCAAAGAAGATTCTTGGTATGGAGATCATCAGGGATCGGAGTCGCAAGATTCTGAGGGTGTCACAATCCGGGAACGTTTCTAAGATTTTAAATAATTATAGAATAGACAATGGGAAATCGGTTAAGATGCCATTGGGTGGGCACTTCAAGCTGTCATTGAAGGATTGTCCGGTTAGGGATTGTGATGTTGAAAGGATGAGTAGGGTAACATATGCAAATGCGGTTGGGAGCTTAATGTACTTGATGGTATGCACAAGGCCAGACATAGCGTATACGGTAAGTGTTGTTAGCAGATATTTGGCGAATCCAGGTAAAAGCATTGGGAAGCAGTGAAGTGGATTTTGAAATATTTGCGGGGTACTGCAAACGTGGGTTTAGTGTATGGGACAGATTGTAGCATCCATGTGGACGTAACAGGTTTTGTTGATTCAGACTTCGCTAAGGATCCGGATAAAGGTAGGTGAATCACAGGTTACGCGTTTTTAGTACAGGGATGTGTTGTAAGCTGGAAGGCAACGCTACAACACGTGGTGGCTCTTTCAACTACAGAGGCGGAGTATATGGCCCTTACGGAGGCTGTGAAGGAAGCTATTTGGCTAAGGGGACTCTTGGAAGAGTTGGGCGTGGAGCTTAACACTGTGGCAGTTAATTGTGATAATCAGGGCGCGATTCACTTATCGCGGAATCATGTTTTTCATGAAAGGACTAAGCACATCAATGTACGTTACCACTTTGTCAGAGAGGTCTTGGAAGCAAAGACGGTTGAAGTTCTGAAGGTGGGTACTGAACACAATGCTGCGGATGCCTTGACGAAGGTGGTACCTGGACGAAAGTTACAGCACTGCTTGGAGTTGCTGAGTGTCGGAGTAGGCTAATATAAAGCCTAAAGTGGAAATTGTTACAAGTTTAGTCTCTATATTAGCTTATTGTTAAGTCCACGGGTCTTAGTGTTAATGTTTAGTCGTCATAGCTTAAAGAGTCGGTTTGGTTGGCTTGTGTCCCAAGCCCAACCCGTGTCATTGTAATAGCCGACTTAGGACTCTTGTTAGAGTCGGTTTACCCTCCCGCTCATCTCTATAAAAGGAGGTGAGGGGGGGACGGATTTGGTACGCATTCTTTCAATACTAATCAAGGAAACGATTAGGGATAATTACCTTGTACTTGTTTCTTTTTTCTGTCGATATTGTTGTGTGTGTCATCTTCACGATCGAAGTAATCCGTGCAAGTAACCAGGGTGTTAGTCGATCACGACTTACACAAGATGTATTTAGGAGACAAAGAAAATGATATGGAAAGAAAATAAAATTTATTTGTGTTATCAAGTTTTTTTAGAAAAAGAAAACAAAAGAAGAGAAAGGAAAAAGAGGAGACACATGGCTCCAAAATCTTCTTTCTCCCTATGATTCTACTTCTCTTCTCTTGATCCCAAAAATAACTCGAGACATGGCGTAACATGTCATCATACATTTGTTAGTGGATAATTAGGCCCAAGCCCGGTTTGTGGGTTTAGGGTATTAGGGTTTCACTATTATAAATAGTGGATGATTAATAAGATTATACCTACGGGTTTATCATTGTCTTACATGATTAATTCGATCCATCAATTAATCCTAAACCCTAAAATACCTTCCGCTGTTTAAAACCCAAACACCCTACTTTAATTATTCCGGCCGCCGGCTTCGGCCGGCGGTCCGGAGCATGTATATCTCATCTCCGTCATCATCACATTAAACAACCAAATACAACACTCTCAAACCCATCTCAGGTCTGTAATCGAAAAAAAAAAAAAAAAAGAAAAAAAAAACAGTTATGATCGCACCCTAATCCTTGTAGTCAGCTATAGCCAATTCGTCCTCTCGTTCCCTTCCTCTTTTGTTGCTTGTTCTTGTGGTCGACCGTTGGTTTTGTGATAACCAGTCGCCACATTTATACTTCGATCGTTGGTATTCATGATTGCCAGTCAAAGTTGTTGGTTTACTTATTCTCGTTATATGTTCTCTTCTTTTTATTTCAAAGGTATTATTGGAAAAGATATGTTAGAAAGATGATATGAGGATGAAAGAAACAATGGAAGAAAGTCAATATAACAGGCTAAGGAAAATAATTGGTTGGCAGGTGGGGCGTTGTTTTGATCTTTAATAAAGAAATCAACAAGTGGGTTTACGTATGGTACATTCATTAGTTTTATTATTCAAAAAAAAAAAAAAAAAAAAGTTATTTAATTGTTTGTTTTGTGTCGAATCCCGGGTATAAATTCCCGAGACGACTTTTGTTGGTGTCGAATCCAGGGTATCAATTCCCGAGACGACTTTTGTTGGTGTCGAATCCAGGGTATCAATTCCCGAGACGACTTGTGTTGGTGTCGAATCCAGGGTATCAATTCCCGAGACGACTTGTGTTGGTGTCATATTTGCTTTCTTAGTTTATTTTGGTTTATTGCTTTAATTTACTTTTTTAGTTTACTACTCCAGTTCGAGCTTTCGCGATTTCGCCGCTCGAACTGCGTGGGAGTGTTAGTGGATAATTAGGCCCAAGCCCGGTTTGTGGGTTTAGGGTATTAGGGTTTCACTATTATAAATAGTGGATGATTAATAAGATTATAACTACGGGTTTATCATTGTCTTACAACATTGACCTTCAATTTGTTCTTTGGGTTTTCAATTTGCTTAATAATTTAGTTCTTGAATCTATGATGAAATTGAAGATATCTCTATATTCTATAAGTTATTTTGGCTTTTATGGGGTTCGATTGATTAATCATCTTACTTTTGGAACAGGTTATTGACTCGTTTGAAAGATGAAGGTTATAAGCTAGGGAATAACACTACTTGCCACTGTCACATTGCTGTTGGAGAGTCACATTTGGTGTCCATGGGTTGTGCTTAGCACAGAGTATAATCTACCTAGTACTAATTATATAAACAAGAGCGTTTGGTAACAAGATTGTCAAGAAAAAACTACATAAAATATTTATGTCACAAAAGCAAGAACCCCAATTATTCTTTCAAAAAATGTTCAAGCTTAGCAAAATTTTATTTTGTATGTAATAATCCGATTTCATTGTCTTCTTTGAGAGCAAAAAAGTAACCAAAACTCCACATAGACAAATTTGGTGTTTATGATATCAATTTCCGGCTTCAATACAAAACATAAATCTTGATGAGAACATAATAGCAGCTAGTGTAGGTGAAAGGATTTAGTAAACGTAGACAATGACCTATTGTGGCTTTCCATTTCTAAGGAGCATGCACTTATATATCCGGATTTGTGTGTAGACCCGCCATAGCGATTTTAACATTTAATATGGAACCGAATTAGAAATCACTTAAGAAATGAAATCCAGTTCCGTAAAACACTTTTATGAACAACTTGTATCAACATTTGTTCAGCAACCTCTGTTCAATCACCTTTTGTCAATGCTTCTTCCAACCCATAAAGGTGTTGCAATCCATAAGTGTGGCCAGCTGATGCATATTTACAAGTCCTGCCCCATAAGGAAGTTGACATGTCTGGAGTACATTTATCTTTTGTCTAATCAAACACCCTACAAATTTCATTTTCCTTTTGGGCCATTTCCATATGTCGAAATTCACACCTCCTCTTAACTCCTATGTATCACATTAGACACTCTTTAAAACAACTAGTTTCTCACCATTTCTGTTACGAGCTTTATGATGGACATTTCCGTTCCACGGCCTATCTTAGCAAAATTATCACATGAATCATCAACTTTAGAAACGACATCAGCCAAAAAATCTTCTGAAGTATAACCAACAACCCATCTAAACCATTTACTTCCCTTTGAAACACTCCAAACTTCAACTATGCTATACTTCCTATCGTCCTCGGGTTCTCCCTCTTTCCTTATTTCAGCAACAATCCTTATATCAACAACATTAACCTCCATAGCTATACCCTCATGACCATTCTTATTCACTATTCTTCACAAACTTTTCAACTAATGGTTTATCCGCCACAATATGGTTTCCCTTTATTATATTTGTAATACTTTCCATACCAGTAGCGTTCATTTGGGTCATCAGGGAGATGGTTGACGAATGCCATCCAAATCCACCCCCCTCTCCTATTTTCTTGTTTGACTCGGTCAGCCATACACACATATACACTTGGGTAGTTTCAGCTTCATAAGCTTATATCACAATCTCCATAAGTTGTACTACAAGTCACCACATAGACTAGTTGTACATTTTGACTCAACCTTGCAAAAACTTGCAAACCTCATCATAAAGTTCCAACACTAATTCGCTTAAACTTGGTAACGGTGAGGGTATAACCGCGATCCAGGCTACATATCGTTGAAGCCACCACAATTTTCACATTATGTCAAATTGACCCATAAAAACATTAAAACAACATAAAACAAATGAGATAACAAATTTCCAACATCCCTCAACTTCAATTCAACATGCACAATCAGTAGAGTTAACTAAATCATAAACGTCCTTGAAAGGTAAACTAAAAAGTTACATCTTCACTATGACTCTCAAACCCATTAGAAAATGCCTATTTTGCACGAAAAGAACTTATCCATCTTAATTATAGCGTCATTTCTTACCTTTGCAGTTTTTACCCTTCTTCCCCTTGTTATTCTCCGCTTTCTTGTTTTTAGCATCTCGAGTGCTGACACCATCACCTGTTTGTTCAACCTCAGTTGTGCTGCTGCTGCACTCTGGCATGGCCATTTTCCCAGACTTTGGATTCTGACTCTTGCCATAACGCTTCAAGAGCTCATCTAACTTTGGCCTACTTCTTTCGGGCCACTCCATAAGATTTTCAAAATTCTTCTTGAAAGCTGAAGGCGTTAGACTGAAAAAGACCCAATACCGAGATAAATCTTCAATTTTTAATTGTTTGTAAATTCATATATAAACATATAGAGTTCATAAAATTGCAAATCTAACCTTGGTTTAAATGCGTCTAAAAGTGCCTTCACTTCACTAAATAAATCATGCACAGGTGTTATATATTCTCCAGTACGGAATTCCCCATCTTCAAGAGCAGTACCTAATGCGTCTACATAAATTTCAATTTCATTCTGAAAACAAAAAATATAATTAGAAGGCAACGTAGTTTGAAACAATCATGATAAACTATAAAGAATCATAATGCACTTACTTTTAACGTAGTAGGCATCTTTCCCTTCAAAAATTTATATATTTTTTTCAGATCTTTACATCGCATTCGTAGTTCCCCTCTGCAACCACCCACTGGATTCACAACTAGATTTGCATCTGCTGATGTGTTACCACATGTCATCTCAGGAATCGACCCACAACCATCATCACTCGAAGGATTTTGAGCAGAAAGAGTAGCCTTTCTTTGGAATAATAGGCTCATGATCTCTTCTCTGGAATTCCTAAGGTCGACAAATATGGCACAAGGGGCATGGATGTTAGGTCTCACATCTCCAGAATACACAATCACAAGAGGATCCTCTATGCTACTAAACGCTTCTGCAACCATTTCCGGAGTCAGGATCAAGTCTTGACCCTTCCTTCCTCTCTGAAGATTAGACAGAAACTTATTTGGAAACCACCTTCTGTGATCCGACAGCAAATTAATCAGTACTTTTGAACATTCTGACGCATCTAGAAAAATTGTACACAGCATCATAACTAACTTCATTGCTAAAATTGGAAGATAACTTTCCTTGATATCTGATCTTTGTAACCATGATATAGTAGCTTTTCCACCGTATAGAATTTTGTTGACCACATTGACATAAAAGAGTATGAGATAGGGTGAAAATTCCTCTTTCTTATATGGAAACAGATTAGTTGGAGTAGCAGGAGAGTAACGATATGTAAGCCATCCAACAAAAGAAGACCGAGTAGTGTAGAAGGTTTCATATAAAAAATTATTTACGAAAAGAAGACGATCCAAAAGATGCACACAACTGTCAGGTGAAATGTAGCCTGCAAGCTTCCAGTTGGATTCAAATGTACGATATAAAAGACTAACATCAAACTTTTCCAATCCATCATCCCTAATACTCTGAACAAAGGACTTCCATGTAGGATTCCCCTCAAGCTTATTAATGATATGCTCGTAAACAGCTGCCGAGGTTTTTGAACCAAGACATATTATCATCACCCTCCCTATTGTCCAATAAGTGAAGTCACCCTTCATGTCAACATAATGAAGAATTATCTCATCAAGCAATTTTACCGAAAGATCAGTCTCCCTTAAAGAAATTAAGTCCTTAGAGACTGATTTCCGCCAGTCTAACGGAAACACAAGATCGAAGTAGGTTAAAGAAATTCCAAGGAAACATTGCAGCTTCTTTACATAAGGATTTGTCAGATTAAGATACTGGCATCCTAGAAGAAACTTGGAGACCTCAAAAATGTGAAGGAGAGATGTGCTTTGGTGGAATGCATGACCATTTGACTTTGACTTACGAAGGGCTTCAAGAGTTTCAAGTACCTTTGTACCCACAGTAAGTAATTCCGACTGCCAATAAGACCGAATAGCAAACACCAACTCCCTTCCATCAATAATTAGACGATTCCCGTCCATATGAAGACCCTTTTGACCCCACTTTCTTACCCAATCAGCATCCTTGTTAACTAACAAGTAAACCATGTTACCATTTACATGATGTTTTCTCACCCCAAAATAGATCAAACTGAAATCAACATAAAGCTCGTCTCTCTCTGGTTCTTCATTATGGAAACTTTCAAGACTCTCGAAGATATTCACAACATTCTCCTTCCATAAATTCCAATAGAAAACCAGAGTTCTAATAGAAACCTGGTTATGAAACATCTTGTTTTCACAATGCTTATTCATATCAATAGGTAACTCGTCCTCCCACTCATACTTTGAGACATTCAAATGAAGATGCTTATCTAAGATTTTCCTAATCAACAAGATTTCTCCCTTTAGACTCCTGTTTTTCTGAATAATGTCCAAACCGGTCTGTAGCTCAGGCAAGCTGTTGTAGTGATCACAGAGTACTTTAAGCTCACTACTAACAAAATCATAGAAAACATCAGACTCCATTTTGGCAAGCAACTTGGCTTTTTCAGAATGTACTTCCTTCTGAGGAAACTGCTTCAATGGCCAGCCGCTGTTTCCATTTTCCCATAAAGAGCTAAAATATACATACCAAAGTAACAAAACCGCGGCCTCCTTAAAATGTCCAACCTTCTCCAAAAGATCAGCCTCTTTTATAACATCACCCAAAGACCTTGCCAGCTCAGCAGCTTCAAGAAACTTACCCGATTCTTCTTCCAGCAATAAAAGGTCATCAAGGCAGCCTAAGGACCTCAAGAACACACGTTTAGATTCCATACAATAAAACGCCTGGACAAATTTCATCATGGATTTAGGATCATCATGCCCATGGTATTCAAAGGCACAACTTTCTAAGTACTCTTGCACAATTTGTCGAAATTCTTTACTTTGCAAATTAACACTTTCCTTCCAGTATTTAATATACTCCAACCCTCTATCAAAAAGTTTCCCTTTTCTACAATGCGACAGACAATTGAAAAACTGATCTCCCTTGGCATAAGCTTCCGCAGCTTCGCTATGACACCCTGCTAGACTGAAACACTCTGCTGCTGCATTAATCTTTCCAGGTGTGTACAAATATATTTTCCCTAAACACACAAGATTTCAAATTAGGAGTAACAAGATGGATGGGTGGGTTGGGCAATGCATCCATTGACCCGTTCCCGTTTTAGATAATCTTTTACTATAAGTTAGTGATGGGTGGGTTAGGTAATGATAAAAAGCCGTATTATTACAATGCATCCAAACAGTTTGACCCATTGACACGTTCCCCTTTTATTTAATTTCTTTTTTAATAAAGATGATTAAACTAATGCAAGCACGTAATCTAAAGATGAAGTTACCAGCTCTTTCATACTCCCCCAAATCACAATAGCATGATGCAGCATACTCGAGTTTCCCAATAGACTCAAACATTTCTGCAGCTTCTCTAACATAACCTAGAAAAGCTTCATGATTCGTTCCCCGCATTTGATCAGCAGATGCTCGGAGATCAGATGCTTGGGCCATTTTTACCCACATTGTATCTCCAGCTCTCTCAAAGCATAGTATTGCCATCACAAAATTCTTCTCATAAAAAAACTGAACACCATATAATAATCATGTCAAATAAGGCAAATAAAAATAACAGATAATAAAATTGAACCTGTAGTAGATAAAAAAAGTAACCTTTTTTCCCCGCTCCCGCCACTCACGAGGGCTGCTTGTGACCCTCATAGTTCGTGCCATTGAATCATCCAACTTTCTCATCTGAACTAGTCCCCTCAATTTCCAGTAGTCGAACATCGGCTTGGAGAGCTCCTCTTTGTTCTCACAAATCCATAGCCTTTGCCTCGTTCGAGTTATGGCAACATACAATTGTTTCAACTCGGAACACAAAACACTATGTCTTTCCTCACTGAATGTCGGGAAAGACTGAGGAAGTTTTTCATCAACCCAATTATGTTTTTTCATGTATTCATATAAAAGTCTCCACTGGCCTTTCAAAGGGGATGTCCCAAAAAATTTGTACAACAGCACATCCTAAAATTAAAATAAAATATTAGTATTAATCTTTGAATGACAAAAGTTCATGATAGGATTAAAACACGCACCTGAAACTCAAGACCTTTACACTCCACTATAGTAAGAACAAGAGCTTGTCTTCCAACGTATTCACAAATTTCAGCTTTCGTAAGTTCATCACGTACTAAAATAACTTGTTCAGCACCAAACCCCACTATTTCTACACCACTTCCACCGCCACCAAAGATTGTCGCAATTGCATTCTCATCATCACCAGACTCCAGAAGTACAGGAGCTTCCCCCAATACAAGACTAGTTTCAGGCTCTAAACTATCAATTGAGTGAGCAAAGTAATGGTATAAAAGGTCAATGACACTCTGAGCTAAATCGAGCACACCAACATGCGTCCTGAAATTCTGTTTTAACTGTTTTATCTCGGAAACAAGACCTTTTCCAGTGTTTTGGGTGCCTAAGAATTCGTTAAAGAATAAAGATCGTATATCTTGAAACCTAAAATCTACCCCTCTGGCAATCGTCTGAGCAGTATCACCCGCAAAAAGAAATCCCTCGTCAACATTTGTGCAAACATATTTAAAAAGAGAAATCTGCCTCATACTCAGATCCTGTACTTCATCAATATAAACAAAATCCATGTGGTCGCCTTCAAAGTTCCCATTATTAAGCCTATGACGAATGTCATTGACAAAATCTCCCAAATCAAACTCTCCACGCTCACTTTTCATCTTTTCATAGGCTTGAAAGAGTCTGTAAACATTCTCTCTTTTCTCTTTTGTTAAAGTGGAAGAACGATTTTCAGCCAATAACAAGTAACCCCCATAGCTTAATCTTCCGTCACTGCATTTCCCTTCTTGCAGCCCTCCTTTTATATGAGATATAATTTCAGTGAACACTCTTGAAGGATCAAGCTTTTTGGTTAGTTTTGAATTAAAGTGTGGCCAGTAAAATGAGCAGAACCTATCAAATGTGACCTCCCTTAATCTTATAAAAGTTTGCAATGCAACAGATCTTGAACTTATACCGTTACCATGAGAACTTTCTCTTGCCTCGCGAAATCTTTCAAAGAAGGAATTCCCCAATGTACCATCCAACATCATCAGAAACTTTTGAAATGTTATAACAAGCGGATAACTTTTCACCGGGATGTTAATAAATGTGTCTGGAATATCACTGAAATCACATGTTATAACATCCATATCATCAAGACTCGTCTCTGCTGATGAATTCCCATTACTTGTAACACTGTCAAATACATCAGTTCTTGAAATCAGAACAAGAAAATAAAAGATGGAAGAAAAAGGGATAAAATACGAGTATTTGGCACCTTGTAAGTTGGGAAACATTTTGTTTCACAGCAAAACATAATTTTGGGCTGACAGTCACAAAAAGCTGGCGAAGAACACTCGATTTGCTATCTTGATTATCATCGACAACTTCAGTACCCCTAATTTGGCCGCACTCCCCTTCATAACACCCCTCAGAAGCAATGCGGAATTTTTGTTCGTTTTGGAACAACTTCATAGTCAATACAGTGGTTTTCCCGGTTCCTGATCGCCCAATTAAAAATAAACTTTTTCCAGATAAAATTATGTCCATCTGTTCATCAGTAACTTGCATGGGTAGATCACCTTCTTTACCAGAGAGCAAATGACTCACGACCCCACATGATAATGAGTAGAACTTCATAAGCAATAAGCTTTCGCTCACTTTTGAGTTTTCAACATAATTTCTAACATCACCAGGATTCACACTCGCTTCACTTTTGTCTTCACAATCACTTAAATAACGAAATCTGATAACTTTTTCAGATGTGGGCCAACTCCTAGGAACTTCCAAGTTCCTGAACAATATAAAAAGAACACGCTATTAGGCATTTTTGATATAATCACTAGTTTAAGTATTATAATTCACTAGAAATTTAATGAACATACCCCTCGAAACATTTTTCTCTGCACCGATTTATATAAGCATCAGTGTATGCAGAAAATATGCTCTCAAGTCGTTTTGTAAGTTTCGGAATATACTCTAAGGCTAATACATCCCACACCTTCAACACTTGCATATACTTGACTTCCTTGATGATGTCAATAGTACAAATCACATAGAACCCTTCAACCTTAAACTGTCTCAAGATTTGTGAAGATTTTTCACAGCACAAGTCTACACTTTTGCTCTTGGGCCGCCAGCCACTAGAAAGTTTCAGTAATAGGTTTAAAACCTGCTTCTTCAAGCGAGAATCCGTCAGCTTTCCAAACGATCTTCTGAAGTCGTCACTGAAGAGAACCTGATGGCATAAAGTTGAATAAATTAAACATGAAATAAAATAAAAGTCCATGACATTTTTGTGACTACTGACTACTTGCATCATGAGTATGTAATGGAACCACATGGGCGGGTCAGATGGGTTGGATACACTTAGGTCCATATAAATGTAAAGATTTAAATATTCTTGCTAATATTATATTATTGCAATAATTATCCATCTATTTTTTTCAGTAATGCGATTTACAAGGTCGTATGCATCAACAATGCACTTAGGGCGACCATCGAATGTACTTCTCAAGATACTTTTTAACTAAATTTTTCTTTGACCCGTGCCCCTAATTGTAATTCATTACATATCAGAGCGATGCAAGAGGATCAAGATGTGTAATTTGATAAGATATTAATCACATACCTTCCATTTTGCCTGTTTAAAAAGTACACTATTCCCGTTAACCAGATCATCAAGTTGTTGTAACTCTTTCTTTGCTTCTATAATCGTCATTTTCAAGTATTCATCAGTATCAGCGTCAAACAAACAATGACGATTCCTTGCATCAGAGACTAATTCCTTCCATATGGACTCGCTATTAGTAAGGGTTCTTTCATTTCCTAGTATCCAAAGACAGTGTCTACACACAAACGGAAGACAATATTATACTTTTTGACAAAAAGAAAGTATCTATAAAGATCAATCGATTAGAAAGTGAGAGATTACACACCGTGCTCTTGTTAAGGAAACATTGGTCCTTTGACAACTTGATATGAAGCCAACAGATCCATGGCTATTGGACCTTACTGTCGACAAAATAATAATATCTTCTTCTCCTCCCTGAAACCCGTCAATTGATTTCACCTTTACTGAAAATCCATCGAGTTTCTCATACTTGTGACCAAGTTTTTCTTGAATCGAAACAACTTGAGCAGCATAAGGAGATATAACACCAATAATAATCTTCTTGTTTGAGTCCTGCCAAGCTATAAATGTGAAAGTAGCGATCAAACTTAAGTAAACAGATTTTCATCCTAAAACAATAAAAAGGACTAACAAAAACAAGAAAAGGGATGCAAACCTCTATAAAGTTTTTTGACAATCTTAACCACAATAGCCACCTCAACCATATTCCTCAGGCTTCTTCCATCATCATCTTTTTCTTCTGTTCCACCAACGACATTTATGAATGAATAGGAACCGAACATTGGTCCTGAAAGATACCTCTTTTCGTAACTTTCAGATAACACATTTTGTGCATCCACGATCTGATTTTGATAAAACTTCAAATTTGGGAAGAAACTGATGGAAGGATGCATTCTATATTGAACATTGAGGAGATGCTTAGGATGACCTAAAGAGCTTAATCGGTCAAATAAGCTTCTTCCAAAGCCAGATTCAATACAAACCTGTCCAAACACATAGGCCGTTAAAGTTGAAAATTAAACAATAATCTGAAAGGTAGAAAGAGATAAGTATAGACTTACGTTGCTATTAACCATTGCAGGTAATTGGCGCTCATCTCCAACAAGAATAGCATGTTTCATTCCCGAAAGTTGAAGGGGGATGGTGGACTCTGCCTCTGTCAATTGAGCAGCTTCATCTATGACCACGATATTCAAAGGCTCCATATTGACAGCATTCAACTTGTACGAACTTGAAGTTGTGCAAAATATAATAGAAGCTCTTTTAAAACAAAATTGTTTTATAGCATATGTGTTTGAAAAGCATGGAAGAGCCAGTTCTTCAAGAGAAATTTGCAGAGTTTTTAGCAAAGATAGACAAGACTTAATGAAATAATCCTGCAATGGTTTAGAATTAAAAAGGTCTTCAAGTTCTTCCGAAACGAGATTCTTTTGAAACAACAAATATTCCAAGGAACTCAAACTTTCTAAAAGAGAAATCATATTCTGGAAATTATATTCCCCCATGAAACTTCTCGAGATATGAGTACAAAACGTAACAATGCACCTTCTGAGTGGCGGTGCAAAAGAATTAAATTGCTCTTGCACAAACTCAACGAATGATTTGAGCTCCAATATTGTTCTCTTACCTTCATTCTCATTTCTAAGTTGTTTTTCTTTCAAGAGTTCATTTTCCATAAAATTATAATATTCAGAGACGCAATTTTCCAGTAAATCAGTCATAGATCTTATGCAATGCTTCCAACCAGTCACTGGCCCTAGGCACTCTGCAAGCCTCTTAACCCGGTGCTCCAGATATATTTCTTCTATGTCACTACTAAATTTCAACCTATCCATGTTGCCAAACAAGACCACGTCTCCCACGGAACAGAAACAATCACCACTTGCAGTTGTAGTTTCGTATGATTCTTTTACCAACCTTAGCACACGTGAGGCTAACTGTACTATAGCCACATTCGTTGGAGCACACGTGAGAGTCCTTTGCTTCATTTGCAAAAGGATGAAAAGCAAAACACTAACTGTCATTGTTTTCCCCGTTCCAGGTGGTCCCCATATTTGTTCCACAGATGAAATATGGCAACATTGCGTTTTACACAGCGCCGCCATAATTACTGCCCTCTGAGATTCATTCAGATTCAACAAAAGTTTTTGAGATACAATACTATCATTACCAAAAGTACACATATTGCAATTTCCATTCACCTGTAAACAAAATAACCAAAATTATTAACGTTAACAAAATTATCATTTATCAGTGACCAAAGCGAAAATTTATTAATAATTTTATACCATAGAATCCGAGGAAAGAATCTTTTTGATGATACCAAGATTTCTATGCATGTGCAATGACTTCCATATTCTTTTTTGAGTTGTTAGATTCATCACAAAAACAACAAACATCCCGTCTTGAAATTCTATTGGTTTTGATGTCTTCACTTTTATAGATGTACTATCATCTTTATTATTTTTCACCAGCGAAAAAGCCCATGTTCTTCCCAAATGCTGTAAATCAGAAACGGATTCGGGTTTTCCATCTACTAAAATAAGCAGATCCCCAGCTAACGTATGGAAAGCATCTTTGCCACGTTCGCTAAACTGATTCTTCCAAGGACCAATGGTAACATCATACAGCATGTTTTCACCACTTTTGGACTCGTTAAAAGCAATAATATCAGCAAATGGAGCTCTA